>CM076141.1:22560000-22610000 GCA_038025085.1 Tetragonia tetragonoides
GAAACTTCAAAGATTACCCAGGCCTGTCAGCCAAGGCTATAGACTCGTTGAATACATCAATGTAGTGCGCGTGCGGCCCAGAACATCTAAGGGCATCACAGACTTGTTATTGCCTCAAACTTCCGTGGCCTGGAAGGCCATAGTCCCTCTAAGAAGCTAGCTGCGAAGGTATGACTCCGCATAGATAGTTAGCAGGATGAGGTCTTGTTCATTAAAGGAATTAACCAGACAAATCGGTCTACCAACTAAGAACATCCATGCACCACCACCCATAGAATCAAGAAAGAGCTCTCAGTCTGTCAATCCTTACTATGTCTGGACCTGGTAAGTTTCCCCGTGTTGAGTCAAATTAAGCCGAAGGCTCCACTCCTGGTGGTGCCCTTCCGTCAATTCCTTTAAGTTTCAGCCTTGCGACCATACTCCCCCTGGAACCCAAAACCTTTGATTTCTCATAAGGTTCCGGCGGCGTCCTAAAAGTAACATCCGCCAATCCCTGGTCGGCATCGTTTATGGTTGAGACTAGGACGGTATCTAATTGTCTTCGAGCCCCCAACTTTCGTTTTTGATTAATGAAAGCATCCTTGGCAAATGCTTTCGCAGTTGTTCGTCTTTCATAAATCCAAGAATTCCACCTCTGACTATGAAATATGAATTCCCCCGACGGTCCCTGTTAATCATTAGTCCGATCCTGGAGGCCAACATAATAGGACCGTAATCCTATGATGTTATCCCATGCTAATGTATCCAGAACTTAGTGTCACGGAGGGACACCCCTCACCGGACATCATGCGTGAAGAGGGCGCATGGGTGGCCTGGGGGCTTTCCCCACTGCTTCTCAAGAAGCACTTACCCCCTAAAGAGTCCTTATAGCTTTCCTCATTCTGGCAGGAGGAAACATGGGAAGTGCCTAACTTTCATATAATTTTGGGGAAACTGAGTTGGGCATTGACATGATCAGGAGGACGCTGACATAGGCACTGACAAGGTATTTGGCGCCAGGGAGGCGCCAGAAGGCGCTGGAAGACTCTAGAAGCCTTTGGAAGAACACGGTTTCTAGAGAGTTCTTGGGAGGTCCGGTCCTTGGAGGCTCTAGAAGTGTCAAGGCAGCTTCCAAGGGTTTCTTTAAGGGTCTAGGATATTTCCTTAGGATTTTCTAGAAATATCCTTTGTAATTAAATATTGTACATGTAAAGGATTATCTTGAAGCTTAGGGAAGCTTAGGGAGAAGGCGGAACTCATATAAATAGGAGAGACCCCTCATTTGAAAGAAGTGTGTAAAGAGAGAAAACACTTTGTGTGCATAAGTGTAAAGAAACTTTACTTAGTGAAGTGCATTTTAATTACCACAACACTTAAACCTTTCTCTTTGTATCAACCCTTGTTCTTTTCAACGTTCCGTCTTAACCGACAACCTAGTCGTCTTACGGGCGGAAACCTTAGTCGATCACGAGGGTCGGCAACACTTAGGCGTCGAGGAGGCCTCAACGCTACATAGTGTGCGTCCGGAAGGTGTTGTGCCCGGACAAAAGAGGAGCCTGACTTAGTTCCGACGGACTGTGAGCTAAGTGGCAGCGAGGTCGACGGGAGCTAGAGTGGTGCTCGGTGTCGGCACGTGACAGGTGGTATCAGAGCAGCTCAAGCAAGGGAGTGCTTGGCAACATGGTGTCCAGTTAAGTGGGTGAACTTGGCAATTCAGGGTAGTCATTCGGGCTTGGTACGACAAGGGAGATCGTGATCAATGGCGGGAGGCAAAGACAACGTCGGTGGAGAGAATGTTGAAGCATCAGGGGTGGTTCACGAGGAGCCACGAACGGGGTTCAAGAAAAACAAGAAGGACGCCGACAACATCGTCGTCAAGCTCACTGATGCTGTCACGGTGCCGGAGTCCAGGGTCGACAGCTTGGATCAAAGGCTAGACGATGTTGAGACGGCTTCGGAGGACTTGAGCGACAAGATGTTGCTTGCGCTCAATGATCTCAAGGCTAAGCTCTAGGAGGAGCTTTCCAACAAGGAGACCAAGCTGCGAGGCTTGATCTCCGCTGTCCAGACGGAGTTGAACAGTGTAAAGGCGGAGATAATCCTTTTCAAAGCGGTGGTGCCAGGGAGTGCCACGTCAAGGGAGGCGCCTAGGGTCAAGGTACCCGAACCGCTAAAATTCGTCTGGAAGCGGGACGCCAAAGAAATTGATAATTTCATTTGGAGCTTGGAGCGTTACTTTGACGCACTGCACTTGGAGGACGACGACTCCAAAATTAATACAGCCACCATGTATCTTACGGAGGACGCTGCGTTATGGTGGAGGAGGAGGTATGGGGAGATCGAGGGGAACCTTGTCTCGATCAAGATGTGGGACGAGTTTAAGGAGGAGGTATGGGGAGATCGAGAGGAATCTTAAGAAGGAGCTACCCGAAGAATGCGGAGGAGCTAGCAATGAAGAACCTACGGGAGTTGAAGCATACCGGGTCGATCAGGGAGTATATCAATGCCTATACCTCGCTCATGCTCGAGATTCTGGACATGACCGAGAAAAACCGCCTCTTGTACTTCATAGATGGGTTGCAACGGTGGGCCGGGTAGGAGTTGAAGCGACATTGTGTGCAAGACTTGGCCCAAGCTTTCGCAGCGGCAGATTCCTTAATCGGATTTTCAAGTGACTCCACAAGGGAGTGATCGAGGAGGGACAAGGTCGTTGAAGGTGGTGAGGAATCAGGTGGGGGAGACCGTACCCATCAAAGGAGGAGTGATGGAGGTGCTCGGGAGGAGCGCACCTTCAACCGAGGAGAACGAAGCGCGGACAAGGGGAAGTCCGTAGAGCAAAGTCGTGAGTGGAAAAAGCTAGAATGCTTCCTATGTGATGGGCCGCATCTAGTGAGGGATTGTCCGCAACGAACGAAGCTCAACGCTATCCTCTACAACTATAAGGGCGAAGAGCATCACGGGGACGAGACCAAGATAGGTGCCTTACGAAGGGAAGACGTAAGGCTTGGCATGATGCGACTCATCAACAGCGTCCCAGTCGCAGACGGAGCGCTGACAGGACAGGCAGCAGCGACTACAGAGGGAGCCAAGCGTAAGTAGTGGTCTGATGATGGTGAAGGCACGGGTGGACGACGTGCCAACGGAGATGCTAGTCGACATGGGGTCGACCCACAACCTGATGGCCTTGGTGGAGGCCAAAGCGCTAGGAATGCGCTATACTCGGGCGGAGGGAAAGCTGAAAGCGGTGAACTCAGCGTCCACGCCGATCTATTGGAAGGCAATCAAGGTCCCCGTTCGTTTGGGTGAATGGACGGGCAAGTTGGATTGTGGATATGGACGATCAACGGGTTCTGCTATGCTGGGCATGGAGTTCCTAGCAAAGGTGACACCGGTGAGCTTCGGGGAAGGAAGAATCACCATCATGGGGAAGGGGCAGGCTTATGTCATGCCTGTCAACATAGCCGGGGAAGAGGGCATCAAAATCTCTTCCATGACGGTGATCAGGGCGCCAAGGCCTAGGCGACATGAGTCTCGGAGACGAGGCAACGAGTCGGGACGTGATCGAAAGGACAAGGGTCACGGATCGGCAACAGGGACAAGGCGCTCGAGGGACAGTACCAAAGGGCGTCACGACGGGTCTAGTCGATGAGGGCGTCGACTGAAGGATTTATGTCCTGTCAGTCAAGGTGCGAATTTCGGGAATAAATTACATAGATAGTTGACTCATCGATTTAGTAGATCGTAATGTTTAGCTAGAGACCGCTTATGATAAATGGACCGATATGAATCGGGCCAACTACTAAATGCGTTTGGGCCTAACGAGACACACACATGTGCGTTGAATGGATCAGATAAAAGAGAGATAGAGAAAGGTATGTGGACCCATAGTGGGAAGCCCACAAGGCTATTATTAGGGTTTCCTAGTTGGACTAGGAAACTAGGGTTTAGCTTATAAGTGAGTTTAGTCAGTTAAAATAAAAGATGACTGACAAAAATCACGCCTCTCCTCTCTCTCTCAAAACAAACGTGTGTTTATTCAAGGTCCAGGAATAGCTCCTTGTCCTCGTTCTAGCTAACGAACGCTCACGGGATCCAAAGTTCAATCGCAGTGTGGACTACGCTAGAGGAGCAACACTTAGGGCTCATCTCTCTTTTGGATTCATTAAACGCAATTTCATCAACAGAGGCACGCATCAAGAGGTATATGAATATGTATTTAATGAATATGTATATGAATATGAATATGTATTCATCTAGTTGTCTTTCGCTTCTATGATTAGATCATTGCAACTAGATCCTACAGTGGTATCAGAGCCTAATTAGTGGGTTAATTAGATCATTTATTCAACCTTATTGCACGAAATATTAGCGTTTCCTGGCATTATTTGTTTCGTAAATTCCAATTTTAGTTGGTGGTTGCTGTTAGCATTTATTTTTCTGGGTAGTTCATGATGGTCGTGGTCTTCATATTTATTCGCTTAGCTGAACTGTTAAAATTCATCTGTATCATGCGTATATTTATTTGTATGCTGGGCGTGAATAGAGGTGTAAGATTTGTTTCCACCAGTATTGATCAAATCATGGTTTCAATTATTGGAGTTTTTGTGCTTATTTGATCAAGTGGCGCATAGTTGTGTGTATGATAAAAGAATTTATGGTAAAGGTTTGCCAAGTCATGCTTCTTGATCTTATCGCAGTTTGGTAGTTTTTTTTAGCATGTATATTCATTATTTCATTGATTGCTTTACTGCTGTGACTACTAATCTAATTCCGCTAAGTCGATTTGAGATTAAAGCAGTTTGCGTCATCGATATGGGATATTGCATCTTTGACTTTAGCATATTTTGCCGAGTATAGAAGTCATATTTTATGTGATTTTATCGTCTATCATGATACTGGTATTCTTGTTTTTGTATCGTAACTTTATGTGATTGGATCACATAGTTTGTTAAGAATAGCAAGTAATCTGGCAATATGAAATTTTGGAATTATACTTGTGATGTATAAAATATAACATTGTTTTCATTAGCATATAATTTACTTTATTTTGATTATTAGAAAATTGAACTACTTGTTTATTATATGGATTTTTTTTTTTTTTTTTTTATGTTATATGGGTCACCCATCTTATGGGTGAATGAATGTATGATCTAGTATGCGCACCGTTGTATTTTTGTAACCTAAATACGGTATGTAAAACCGTCGTATTTTTGTAATTTATTTTATTGCATTTGCTTTAAGTTTAAATTACCAAGTACAGTTACAATATGTAAAACTTAGCTTGAAGAACGGAGCCTTGGAGGAGATCGCTATTCAAGTGGGAGAATTTGAAGATTAGATCTTTAATTTTATTTTAGGGGCCATACTAGGATCACTTATGTATTGCTTCAATTATTGCTTAAATTAGATTTATTGCTTTAATTATCGCATGCTTGATTTATTATATTGTTTTAATAGAACTATTAGTTCACATATATTAAAACAATTTATTAAATCTCGTCCCAAGGAAACATTGAGTTTATGTCCTCCCAAACAAAGTTCACCCATTAGACTTTCAATCATTCATAATGGGCACCGCCAAAGCGTGACATTATTTTAATCTTGAGTTAATGCGGGTAAGTCTAAGAAGAGATTTACAAGACTATTTTGGTTCCCTCAAAGATATGAGTGAGGAGTCCTTACATATCGGGGCAAAGGGATAGCCATATTAGATATGCCTATCAACCGAGAGTTATGTTGGACATAATTAGCAAGGATTGCTTACCTGTTCTGA
The DNA here is from genome assembly GCA_038025085.1 of Tetragonia tetragonoides. NCBI lineage: Eukaryota > Viridiplantae > Streptophyta > Magnoliopsida > Caryophyllales > Aizoaceae > Tetragonia > Tetragonia tetragonoides. The sequence goes on from CM076141.1 coordinate 22,565,753, forward strand.
CTAGTGTGGTTGACAAGCCAAAGCTTGGTCACATTAGGGTAAAATAAGGATCTTGGAATTATTTTATTCATAGGGGCACCTTGGAGGATGAATAAAATATTAAATGACTTGTCTATTTTGGAAATTGATGAAGTTATTTATTGATAAATGTACTAAATTTTGCATATTATTTTTGTTTTGTAGCAATGGCCAATGGAAACAACTCAACTTTTAACCTAAAGTCGATACTCGAAAGGGATCGTTTGGTTGGACCCAACAATTACCTGGACTGGCATCGCAACCTGATAATAGTTCTCAGGCATGATAAGAAGGAATACGTCTTGGAGACGCCTATTCCCAAACTTCCTGAAAATGGGGGCAATGCTGCTCAAAGAGCTGCCCGCCAACGGCATTCCGATCACTCGGAGGAAGCTGCATGCATCATGTTGGCAAGCATGAGCCCTGCATTGCAAAAGCAGTTCGAAGAGCTACAATGCTTTCAACATGAATCAAAGGCTCAAAACTATGTTTAAAGAGCAAGAGAGGATTGAAATGCATGCAACTATCTCTAACTTCGAGAGGATGAAACATGTGGGGTGTGCCTATCCTCAATAGTTGGCTATAGATACTGTCCTACACTCGCTGCATAAAGGGTACAACCAGTTTCGGATGCACTACAATATGCAGGGGTTGGATAAGACCCTCGATGAGCTGCACGGTATGCTCAAGACTGCAGAGTCTGATGTGAGGGAAGAGCCTGAAAAGGAAGTGCTTTATATCGGGAAGGAAAAGAAAAGGGCTGCTTCAAAGGGCAACTAGTTGAAAGGTAAGGGTGGCGTGGTCAAGTCTCAACCTAAGAAACAACCAGCTGCGAAGAAGCCTCCCCCAACTGCGGATAATCAGTGCTTCTATTGCCAAAAGCCTGGGCATTGGAAGAGGGATTGCCCAAAGCTGAAGGAAGACCAGAAGAATGGAACGGTATCCGGTACTTCAGGTATTTTGTTATTGAAATCAATCTAGCTACATCTACTTCTGATTGGGTATTAGATACCAGTTGTGGTACTCACATTTGTTATAATGTGCAGGGACTAAGGAAGGTGGCTAGAAATGCGGTGAACCTACGAGTCGCAAATGGAGCCATGGTGGCTACTTTGGCTGTAGGAATTTATGTTTTGTCGTTGCCTTCGGGCCTTGAACTAGAACTTAAAATTTGTTTTTATGTTCGTAGTATAAAAAGAAACATTATTTCTCCTTCTGTATTGGATATGGAAGGTTTTGATTTCGTATTCAGAATGGTTCCTATACCTTTTCATGAGATGATGAATTTTAGCACCTATTTGCATAATGGGTTTTATTTGCTAAATTTTGACAAAAATATACTCACAAATTAATAACAAAAAGGATAGAACAAATGATTCTAACACCACATATCTATGGCATTCTCGATTAGGCCATACAAATATGTAGCGTCTTCAGAAACTTCTTAAAGTAGGGATCCTGGATTTATTTGACTTGGAGTCGTTTGATTCTTGCGAGTCATGTTTACTTGGCAAAATAACAAAGTCACCCTTTCTAGGAAAGGAGACCGAGTAAGTGAGCTATTGGGTCTCATGCACTCGAATGTGTGTGGACAAATGAGTTCGACTACAAGATGTGGGTTTCGTTACTTCATAATATTTACTGATGATTTGAGTAGATATGGATATTTACTTAATGAAGCGTAAATATGAATCTTTTGAGAAATTCAAAGAGTTTTAAAATAAAGTAGAAAATTAGCTAGGCAAGAAGATTAAAGCTCTTCGATCGGATCGAGGAGGCGCATATATGAGCCTAGAGTTCGATGAACATCTGAAGGGTTGTAGAGTATTTACACAACTAAACTCCATTCGGAACACCACAATGGAACGGTGTGTCTTAAAGGACGAAGCAAACCTTTTTGGATATGGTTAGATCAATGATTTGTCACGCAAATCTTCCTTTTTTTTCCTCTCGGGGGATATGGTCTCGAGACGGCGTTTTCACGCTGAACAAGACTCCGTTAAAAGCCGATGAGAAGACACCACATGAATTGTGGACGGGAATGGTTTCCAGGTTGTCTTTTGTCAAGGTTTGGGTGCGTGAAGCTTATGTAAAGAGGTTACTCGGCGATAAGCTTGCACGTAAATTAGATAAAGTTTTCCTTGTGGGTTATCCAAAGGAAAAGGAAGGGTTATTATTTCTACAATCAATCTGAGAACAAGAGATTTGTTCCTCGGAATGGTGTCTTTTTTAGAGTAAGTTCCTTTCCAAAGAGACAAGTGGGAGTAATGTTCATCTCGAAGAAATTCAAGATGAGCAACAAATGGAGATGGATAGGGATTTAAAATCCATCTAAGATGTTTTGGAAACAACTCCAAGTTCAACTCTAGAGGCAACTCTAGAGGTTGAAGCAGAACCCACCCTTCGAAGGTCTAAAAGAGTCAGGACTTTGACAAATAGATACATTTCAATCTATATGAAGTTCAGTGGGAGCAAAATTGTCTTCTTGGTCCGGTATGTTGATGACAAACTGATCATTGGGAATGACATTCAAATGCTGGAGTCTGTAAGGTTACACTTATGCCTCCTTCCAGACCGATAGAAATGGTTCTCAATCCCAATCAGGATTTGTCTTTTGTCTCAATGGAGGAGCAGTAACCTGGAAGAGTGCTAAGCAAAGCATTGTGGCAGATTCTACAACGGAAGCAGAGTACATCGCAACTTTGGAAGCTGCAAAGGAGGCTGTTTGGATACGCAAGTTCATGGATGAGCTTGGCGTTGTGCCTACGGCGGCTGAACCGTTGGCTCTTTATTGTGATAATAATGGAGTCATTGCCCAAGCCAAGGAGCCAAGGTCACACCAAAAGTCTAAACATGTACATCGCAAATATCACATTATTCAACAATGGGTCAAGGATGGTGATATTAGCATATACAAGGTTCATACAGATGAGAATGTCGCTGATCCGTTGACTAAACCACTACTTGACCAGTTCAAGCATGGGAGTGACACAACTTTGATATGCATTAAGCACTTCGGAGATGATTAGCTTCATTGTTTTAGATTATGAAATGATGTTCATGATTAAAACATGGTTCTGTACATTTATCACAATGAGTTTTGGTCCTATTTAATTTTTTCTGTATGATTTTGAATAATAATCCAAAATACTATTACACAAATATCCAAATAGGTTATCAAGACTATGTCTTTGATAATGAAACCCTATTGAATGAACTGGATTTTGTGGTTATTTGTCCCTAATCTAGGTGTTAGAATTAGATTCTAATAACCGGTGATGATTAGATTGCAAGTTGATCTCAGTGCCTGTTTCATGGGCTGGAGACATGGGATGTCAAGGATCATTTGCATAGATATGAATTGGGAAATCATGATCGGACAGACCCACCATGAGAGTTCTTTAGGAACAAGTAGTCATATTAGACTCTCATAAAACTATCTTGAACCATTTCTCAAACCTGGGTGGTTATGAATAACGACATGAGGATTGATGATCTGTGATTACTCCTAACACCTGCGTAACAGAAGGCAACAACGGATACATCCGGATTATTGAAAATCATGTTGGAATTCATGAATGCATAAGACGGGAATTATCCTCCCTACGGGGATCGTTGTCTTATGGGCCTTTTGTAGAATTGGGATTGTGAAATGCATGGTCGTGCTCAAATGGATTATTGGATAATCATTTGTCTTAACAATCCAATTCGGGATCAAGAAAAGATATGAACATTGTAACGATGACTAGGCTTCTTACCTTACATTCACATCAAGACATTAAGTGACAAGGGAATGGATTTGCACACTTGTCTTAAGGACAAGTGGGAGATTGAAGGTTTTATGTCCTGTCAGTCAAGGTGTAAAATTCGGGAATAAATTACAGAGATAGTCGACTCATCGATTTAGTAGATCGTAATGTTTAGGTAGAGACCGCTTATGCTAAATGGACCGATATGAATCGGGCCAACTACTAAATGCGTTTGGGCCTAATGGGTCACACACATTTGCGTTGAATGGATCAGATAAAAGAGAGATAGAGAAAGGTATGTGGACCCATAGTGGGAAGCCCACAAGGCTATTATTAGGGTTTCCTAGTTGGACTAGGAAACTAGGGCTTAGCTTATAAGTGAGTTTAGTCAGTTAAAATAAAAGATGACTGACAAAAATCACGCCTCTCCTCTCTCTCTCAAAACTAACATGTGTTTATTCAAGGTCAAGGAATAGTTCCTTGTTCTCGTTCTTGCTAACGAATGTTCACGGGATCCAAAGTACAATCGCAGTGTGGACTACGCTAGAGGAGCAACACTTAGGGCTCATCTCTCTTTTGGATTCATTTAACGCAATTTCATCAACAAAGGCACGCATCAAGAGGTATATGAATATGTATTTAATGACCCATTAAGTTTCCTATTTTCTAGTTATCTTCCGCTTATATGATTAGATCATTGCAACTAGATCCTACATCGACAACCTTTGTGAGAGAGAATGTCACGGAGCGACACTCCTCACCGGACATCATGCGTGACGAGGGCGCATGGGTGGCCTGGGGGCTTTGCCGAGTGCTTCTGAAGAAGCACTTACCCCCTAAAGAGTCCTTATATCTTTCCTCATTCTGGCAGGAGGAAACATGGGTACTTAGTATAATTTTGGGAAGCTAAGTTGGGTGCTGACATGGCCAGGAGGACAATTACATAGGCGCTTACATGGGCGCTGACAAGGGAAATAGGCGCTGATAGGGAAAACAGAGGCACTGGCAAGGTATTTGGCACCAGGGAGGCGCCAGAAGGTGCTGGAAGACTCTAGAAACCTCTGGCAGAACACGGTTTCTAGAGAGTTCTTGGGAGGTCCGGTCCTTGGAGGCTCTAGAAGTGTCAAGGCAGCTTCCAAGGGTTTCTTTAAGGGTCTAGGATATTTCCTTAGGGTAATTAAATATTGTACATGTAAAGAATTGTCTAGAAGTTTAAGGAAGCTTAGGGAGAAGGTGGAACTCCTATAAATAGGAGAGACCCCTCATTTGTAAAAAGTGTGTAGAGAGAGCAAACACTTTGTGTGCATAAGTGTAAAGAAGCTTTACTTAGAGAGAGCAAACACTATGAGGTTTTTAACTGATCAACTTAAATATACGCTATTGGCACTGGAATTATCGCGACTGATGGCACCAGACTTGCCCTCCAATGGATCCTCGTTAAGGGATTTAGATTGTACTCATTCCAATCTCCTCGTGTCAGGATTGGGTAATTTGCTCGCCTGCTGCCTTCTTTGGATGTGGTAGCCGTTTCTCAGGCTCCTATCTGGAATCGAACCCTAATTCTCCGTCACCCGTCACCACCATGGTAGGCCACTATCCTACCATCGAAAGTTGATAGGGCAGAAATTTGAATGATGCGTCGCCGGCGTAAAGGCCGTGCGATCCGTCGAGTTATCATGAATTATCAGAGCAACGGGAAAAGCCCGCGTCGACCTTTTATCTAATAAATGCATCTCTTCCAGAAGTCGGGGTTTGTTGCACGTATTAGCTCTAGAATTACTACGGTTATCCGAGTAGCAGGTACCATGAAACAAACTAGAACTGATTTAATCAGCCATTTGCAGTTTCACAGTCTGAATTAGTTCATACTTACACATGCTTGACAAGCATATGACTACTGACAGGATCAACCATGTAGCACCATCAATCGACGCCGGACGCGTATGTGCCTTTCCGAGTGATCGGGAGGTCAACTCGCGCTCTGCCATCGTTCGTGCTGAGCGAAGAACGCTAGATTAGACTGCTAAGGCCTTTCGGACCCATGCCCTCTCAGTGTCCACATCCCATAGAATAGCTAGAGCACGCAGCCCATGCTCAGCTTGAGTGGTCCACCCGGCACCCTTGGGAGGATGCCGGATGAATATCTCATCTTTCAGGGTCATGAATACCATCCGTGGGCATCAAAGACAGGAAACTATGCTTCGTCCAAGGCAATTCGCTCTTAAAGCAATCGATGAAAAGGTCTATGGGTGGGCGGTTGACTGCACGAGCACGAACCCCACCAACCCAAACGAACCGAGTGCCACTCACACGCCTTCACAATTACTGCGCCAAAATCACCCTCGACGGACCCACGAAACTACAAAGTAGCCCCATGGATGACCGAGGGAGACCCCGACGAGGACAACGCTTGGCGTGAAAATCTCAATGAACGAACGTTCGATACCCACAAGCCAGCTGGATAGCACATCCCGAAGGAGATCACTTCCATTCGAGGTGTAAAGCCGCACGTCGACTAGATAGCTCATCCTGAAGGAGATCACATCCATCCGACGTTTAGACCCACATGTCGGCTAGATAGCTCATCCCGAAGGAGATCACATCCATCTGACGCTTATACCCTGTCGTCGACTAGATAGCTCATCCCGAAGGAGATCACATACATCCGACATTTATACCTACACGGCTAGATAGCTCATCCCGAAGGAAATCACATCCATCTGACGTTTATACACGGTCGTCGGATGGATAGCTCATCCCGAAGGAGATCATATCCATCCGATATTTATACCCACAAGCCGGCTGGATAGCTCATCCCAAGGAGATCACATCCATCCAACGTCGGCTGGATAGCTCATCCCGAAGGAGATCACATCCATCCGACGTCGGCTCAATAGCTCAATCCCGAAGGAGATAACATCCGTCCGACATTTATACCCACGTCGTTTCCGTCTGCCATCGTCGACCTCGAAAGTGCCCGAGTGGACGCGACATGACACTACTCGGCGCCTACTAGGCGCTTCATGTCGTGTCGTGTCACGTCCGTCTCCTGCGCCGCCTCCGTCTCCGGTATAGGGGGCCGGTGCTTGAGCCGAGGTGTCGTGGGTGTTCGGCTATGAGGGCTCACGACTCGACACTACTCGGTGCCTGGTAGGCACTTCATGTCGCATCGCTTGCCTTCCTTCACCCACAAGCACTCTCTCAACCAACTACCCCTAAAGAGTCTTATGAGGTTTAGTGGTTCTGACAGGAGTAGACATGCCCAGTGCATAACTTTCATACTGAGGTTTTTGAGAGTTTGGCTAATTATTTTACAAAAGTTCCACCTCAAACTTTTCAAGTATATTATTAAGTTACAGAAAAATATATTTTTTTAATTTTTCACACAAGGTAGCTATTTAATTTAATTTTAATTAAAAAATATGCAGAAAAATAGGAAATAAATAGAAATAATATCACAGAAATTACAAATCACTTCAAAAAAATGAGGAAATATTTTTGAGACCTCACTTTAATTTTTGAAATAATTTTGAGACCTCACTCGAGTAGGAAATTCCGGCCATCACACATGCTTTTGGTGTTCCGGCCCTTACATTGGTTTCCGTAAAAACGCCCTTACAAGCCTATCATGGACCAGATAACCGACCTCGAGGGCCTCCCATGTCCCTTAGAGATGTCCCGTGCGATATGGTGTGAAAATATACACCAACGGTCCGAAGCCACTCGGAAGCCAAAAAAAACGTGAATTATATCCTTTCATTTTCGGCTTCCCGGGCCCCGAGTGTCTTTGCCCAAACATCTCCTAGGGGTCTATCATGACCTTGGAGGACCCTAGACGCTCCGGGAGGGTCATCCTGATCCCCGAACTCCGATATCACCTATGACGCCGGTATTCAGACCCTTACATTGGCATCGCATAAAACCGCCCTTATAAGCCTATCAGGGACCTAGTAACCGACCATAGGGGCCTCCCAAGTCCCCTAGGGGTCTCTCGTGCGATATGGGGCGAAAATATTAACGTCGAAAAGTTTGCTTCCGGAGGCCCAGAACACGTCGCCTACGGCACTCCCGGGGCCAGGTTGCTGTTTACGCCCAAAATTTTTTCGGGGGGTCTTTCATGGCCCTAGAGGACCCTCGGTACCCCGGGAGGGTCATCTTCATCCCCGAACTCCGATATCACTCATGTCGCCCGTATTCGGGCCCTAAAATTGGCATCGTGGGTCGCCCGTTTTCGGGCCTTAACATCGTGAACATTTCTCTCTAAAATGCTCTCTCCTCTCTCCTCGACAGCGCCTATTAGCCATTAACAAAGCACTTAGTTCAAATGGGGAAGAACGGGAAAGCAAAAAAAGGGAAGGGGGTTCAAGACGGGGATGCGGGAAACTCAGAAGCTCCACCATGTCCCACAAAAAACCTGTCTCAAAGACAAAGAACGAGCGAAAACCATGAAAACCTAGGTTTTCTTATGCGGAATTTAACAGAAGAATTGGAGGATCCAGATGTGATGACACCTGATGCGCAAACAAAAACAATTAAACAAATTGAATTAGCCCAGGAAAAAATTGATTTCTGGCTGTCTAAGATGAAGGAGAAAGAACGAACCCAGTTCGCGTCTTAAGATGAGGATGAAGAGCCTGAACAACCAAAGCAACAGGAATTCGCAACTGCAGGTAACAACTCAGCTTGGAAAAAATTTAACATTTCCAAATTAAACAATGCGGGGTTTAAATTAGATTTCATTGCTCCTAAATTGCATTAAGGGGAACCGGTGGGTGAAATTAATCTTAGTGACATTGAATCTGAAATAAACTACTGGAATCAAGCAGTGGTCTGTTATGTAATGGGAGCAAGGCCCCCAATTAATGTTCTAAGTGGTTTTCTTCGAAGAATCTGGGCAAAGAGAGGGATGAATAAAATTGCCATGATGAAAAATGGGTTGGTTTTGGTCAGGTTTGACTCCCTAGAACAGAGAGATGCTGTGCTACAAGAGGGGGTTTACCACTTTAACAATAAGCCCATGATTGTTAGGGCATGGTCTGAAAATATAGATTATGAAAAAGAGGAACTGACCTCGGTGCCAATTTGGGTAAAATTCCCAGGACTTAATGTGAAGTACTGGAATGCAATGGGATTAAGTAAGATAGGAAGCCTTGTAGGAAGGCCAATGATGGCAGATAGAAACACAGAGCTTAAAGTTGGAATCCAGTTTGCCAGGGTGATGATTGAAGTTGAAATTGGAGCTGCTTACCCCAATAAGGTGCACTACAGGAATGAGAAGGGAAATGTTGTAGAATAGGTAGTGGAATATGACTGGAAGCCTGTCCTATGCACCCACTGCAAGCAATATGGGCACTATGAGGCAGAATGCAGGAAGAAAGTTGCTGCAGCAACTGTGATACCAACACAGATTGCAGTACCAGTACAGAAGCAACCTGGCCAACTGAAAAACACTAGGGCACAGCAATGGCAGAATGTTGGGAGGGGGAGAGGTAGAATGAATAATGCAGGTAGAGGAGCAAGAGCTGGAAGGGGTATTTACAGGCAAATTCAGCAACAACAGCAGGATAAGCCACAGACACAAAACCCCTTTGCAGCACTGCAGAATGAAGGTGAAGCACAGGACAAGCAACAGTCCAGAGACAGTACAGAACCTGACATTCAGAAGGAGATACACACAGGTTTCAGAAGGGAATCAAAAGCAGGTTGATGCAGCTAGACTCTGAATCAGGTAACAGGAACCAGTAGAGTATACAGGAAATCAGCAGGGTGTTGTTGCAGAAAAAAAGGAGGATGAATCAACTCTGGAAGATTGCCCCAGCAGAGGATTCAGAGGTTGAGAGCGGAAGCAAAGCAGAAGCAGGAAGAAGCAGTTTGAGTGGAAAGTTTTTGTTTTTTGCTGTAAGACAGGATTGTTTTTTGTATTTTGTATCTGTATTCAGATATGGGGAACCACTGCATGTAGTAAGTACCCCCAGGAATGTAGGGTTGTAAGGAAAAAAGGGATGCAGAGGAAGAGGAACCCTACCTAGTAGGTGGCCTTGGACTTGCATTACCAATGGACTGTAATCTGTGTAACATTACAGCTAGCAATAACACAATTTCTGACTTGCACCAAAAAAATTGGCATCCTGTGAAACCGCCCTTATAAGCCTACCGAAGACCCAGTAACCGAACCCGGGGGCCTCCCAAGTCATTTAGGGGTCTCCGGTGCGATATGGGGCGAAAATATTAATGTCGAAAACATTGCGTCCGGAGGCTCAAAGCACGTCGCCTACAGCATTCCTGGGGCCTGGTTGCCATTTTTGCCAAACAAAATTTCGGGGGGTCTTTCATGGCCCTAGGGGACCCTCGGTGCCCCGGGAGGGGCACCTTCATTCCCGAACTCCGATATCACCCATGTCACCCGCATTCAGGCCCTAACATTGGGATCGCATGAAGAGACTGGGTTTTTGTCAACAGTTTATGGATATACCTGGAACAATAGGCATGAAGAGAGGGGAAGGGTATACTCTAAGATAGACTGGGTTTTTGTCAACAGTTTATGGATGCAGGAGTTTGACCAGTGCACCCTACAGTTCATGCCAGAGGATGTATCTGATCATACCCCTATCTACATAACTCTGCACAAAAACCTAAGTATAAATAAAACCCCCTTCAAATTCTTTAATATGTGGTGCCTCCACTCTGAATTCCTAGCCTTGGTGCAGCAAGCATGGAATTGTAGAACACAAGGTACAAAAATGTTTAGGGTTTACCAAAAACTGAAAAATGTGAAACATGCATTGAAAAAGCTTAACAGAGCTGAGTTTAGTGATATTTTAGTTCAGACTGATATTGCTAGATCAGTAATGAATCAAGCACAGGAAGATGCAAACAAAGAGCCACTGAATGAGATACTGCAGAAGGGAGAAATTCAGGCTAGGAGAAGGTTCAATGACCTAAACCTGGCAGCTGAGACATTCCTACAAAAAAAGAGCAAGGCTAGATGGGTGCAACTGGGAGATGGAAATAATCAGTTTTTCCATGCAATTATGAAACAAAGAAGGCAACAAAACAGATTGCACTCCATACAGACACAAGAGGGCATCTTATTGGAGGATAAAGATTTGATTATTGAAGAATTTGTGGGGTTTTACAGGAAGATGCTGGGGGTATCAGGCACCAGAGGCACTACAGCAGAGGAGAGTTTCTTTTCAGCAGGGAAAAAACTAAATATGCAACAACAGATGAGCATCAGTACACCAGTGACTGCTGAGGAAGTACAGAGAGCTATGTTTGACATTGATAGGAATAAAAGCCAAGGCCCTGATGGCTTTGGCTCAGGTTTCTTCAAGGAAGCATGGAGTATTGTCGGGGAAGAAGTGACCAATGCAATTATAGATTTTTTTTGAATCCTCTAAAATGCTTAAAGAGGTGAATGCAACTAACCTTTGTCTTGTGCAGAAAAATAGGGAACCCTGAAAAAGCCTCTGATTTCAGACCTATAGCATGCTGCAACACTATATACAAATGCATTTCAAAGATCCTATGTGGGAGATTGGCAACAGTGCTACCTGACCTCATCTCTGTGAACCAGGGTGCCTTTGTGGCACAGAGGTCAATTGTGCACAACATCATGATATGTCAGGACCTAATCAAGCACTACAACAGGAAGCAACCCTCACCTAGATGCTTGATGAAGATTGACCTGAGGAAAGCTTATGATACAATACACTGGAGTTTTGTCAAGGAGATGCTGCAAGGGTATGGCTTCCCAATTAAGTTCATTGGCTGGATACTGGAATGTATACAAACTGCAAGTTTCAGCATCAACATAAATGGAGGGGTGCATGGATTCTTTCTTGCTCAACGTGGCATCAGGCAAGGAGATCCAATATCCCCATTGATATTTGTGCTGGTCATGGAGTATTTCTCAAGGATTCTGAAAATAGCATGTATGGACAAAAGCTTCAGTTGGCACCCCATGTGCAAGGAACTAGCTTTGTAGAACAAAAAGTGTAGATATTTCTTATGGGGTTCCACTGAGCAGAAGCATAAAACCAACCTGGTGGCATGGGATATAGTATGCAGACCTAGGAAAAATGGGGGCATAAACATAAAAAATTGCAAATGGTTTAATGTGGCTCTGAATGGAAAACATATCTGGGATTTGGCCACAAAAAAAGATACTTTGTGGGTAAAATGGATAAATGGGATATATATCTGAAAGGTACCAATCTCTGGGACTATGCACCAGTGTGGGGTGCCAGCTGGTACTGGACCAAACTCAACAAAATCAAGAGCTATTTCCTGGAGCATTACACAGTCAGAGGGGTGTGGAAAAGAGATGCAGATGGTTGCATAAACATACAGCTGCAAGGGGATACAGCACTTTGATGGGAGATATGCCTAAGTATAGACATGCCAACCTGATTTGGGGAAGGGTAACAATGCCAAGACACAGCTTCTGCCTATGGTTGGCTCAACAGGGAAGATTGTTAACTAAGGACAGAATGCAGAACATGGGCTTCCTGAATGGGGATGATGTATGCAACCTGTGCAAAGCAAAACCAGAAGACCACAATCACCTTTTCTTCACATGTAACATGTCTGCAGGTGTTTTAGAGCAAGTGAGAAGCTGGCTACAGATTACATCAAGAACAAACACAATTCAGAGCTTGTTGAACTGGATAAGTAGGCAGAAATGCTCAAACTTCAGGAAGGAAGTGTATGCAGCTGGGCTAGCAGCAGCTGTATACTGGCTGTGGAGAAGCAGGAATATTAAACATTTTGTGGGAAGCACTCTTTCTGTGATGCAGATCATGCAGCAGATCCAGCAACCAGTGAGGGTCAGAATACAACAGTGCAGCAGAATGAGAAAAATCAACAGCAAGGACAAAAAATGGTTAGAGAGAATTTAATTGCTCTTGCACCACAGTAGACTCAGGCACAAAGGCAGGACTGCACCAGATGAGCAGCCAGCAGAGACAGCAGGACATCAGGACATCAGTACCTGTATAGAAATCAAGACAGCAAACAGCAGGAGGAAGACAGCAAGTTGTGATTGCAGGAAAAAAAGGAAAATACATCAGCTTAGGAAGATTGCCCCAGCAGAGGACATTGAGGAAAAGGGTAATAGCAAAGCAGAAGCAGGAGGAAAAATCCAGTGGAAAAAAGGACAAGTAAACTGTAATAATAGATTGTTATGTACTTTGTATTTGGCTGTAAGTCAGGGATGTTTTCTGTATTTTGTATCTGTTTTTTCAGATAAGGGAACCACTCCATGCAGTGAGTTACCCCTAGGAGAGTAGGGTTGTAAGGAACAAAGGGATGTAGAGGAAGAGGAACCCTACCTAGTAGGTGGCCTTGGAATTGCATTACCTATGGACTGTAATCTGTGTAACATTACAGTAAGCAATAACACAATTTCTGACTTGCACCAAAAAAAAAAAAAAATAAACATTGGGATCGCGTAAAACCACCCTTACAGGCCTATCGGGGACCCAATAACCGACCCTGGGGGCGTCCCATGTCCACTAGGGGTCTCCCGTGCAATATGGGGCGAAAATATTAACGTCGAAAAGTTTGCGTCCGGAGGCCCAGAACACGTAGCCTACAGGATTCCTCGGACCCGGTTGCGGTTTTCGCCAAAACAGTTTTCGGGGGGTCTTTCATGGCTGTACGGGACCCTTAGTGCCCAGGGAGGGTCACCTTCATCCCCGAACTCCGATATCACCCATGTCGCCCGCATTCGGGCCCTAACATTGCGATCCTGTAAAACCGCCCTTACAAGCCTATCAAGGACCAAATAACCAACCCTGGGGGCCTCCCATGTCTGCTAGGTGTCTCCCGTGCGATATCTGGCGAAAATATTAACGTCGAAAAGTTTGCGTCCGGAAGCCCATAACACGTCGCCTCCAGCATTCCAGGAGCCCGGTTGCAGTTATTGCCCAAAAACTTTTCGGGGGGTCTATCATGGCCCTAGGGGACTCTTGGTGCCCCGAGAGGGGCACCTTCATCCTCGAACTCCGATATCACACATGTCGCCCATATTCGGGCCCTTACATTGGCATCTTGTAAATCCACCCTTCAGGGACCCAATAACCGACCATGGGGGCCTCCCATCTCCCCTCGGGGTGTTCCGTGCGATATGGGGCGAAAATATTAACGTCGAAATGTTTGCGTCCGGAAGCCCAGAGCACGTGGCCTACAGCAATCCTGGGGCCTGGTTGCCGTTTTCGCACAGAATTTTTTCGGGGGGTCTATCATTGCCCTAGGGGACCCTTGGTGCCCCGGGAAGGTCACCTTGATCCCCGAACTCCGATATCACACATGTTGCCCGTATTCGGGCCCCCAGATTGGCATCGCGTAACACCGCCCTTACAACCCTATCAGGGACCCAATAACCGACCCTGGGGGCTTCCCATGTCCCCTGGGGGTGTCCCGTGCGATATGGGGCAAAAATAATAACGTCGAAAAGTTTGCTTCCGAAGGCCCAGAACACGTCGCTTACAGCATTCCCGGGGATCGGTTGCCCTTTTCGCCCAAACTTCTCTCGGGGGGTTCTATCATGGCCCTAGAGGACCCTTAGTGACATGGGCATGGGTGCTCACTGACGCTGTGACATGGGACATGGGCGCTCACTGGGCGCTGTGACATAGGACATGGGCGCTCACTGGGCGCTGTGACATGGGACATGGGCGCTCACTGGGCGCTGGGACATGGGACATGGGACATGGGTGCTGCGTCATGGGACATGGGTGCTGCAGCGCCATGGGACATTGGTGATGCAGCGCCATGGGACATGGGTGCTGCAGCGCCATGGGTCACGCTGCTGCGTAATGGGAAAAGGGCGCTGCTGCGTCATGGGACAAGTCGCGCCATGGGTCATGGGTGTTGTTTCATGGGACATGAGCGCTGGGACTTGCCGCGTCATGGGCACTTCTTCCTAGCACGGGCACAGGCATGGGCATAGACATGGGACATGGGCCTTCGGAAGGGCTTTAACAAGACTAGCTTATTAGCCAAAGATGATTACCCTCCACAATCGACACCTAGGGCACAAAGGGCTTTAAGAAGACTAGCTGCACAATACATACATGTGCGAGGCAAACTTTATAAAAAGACACCACAAGGGCTTAAGTCTTCTATGTCTAAAGGAGTGTGAAGCAAGCAAAGTCATGAGCGACATACATAATGGTGTATGTGTTCCCCATATGAATGAACTGACCTTGGTCAAGAAAATCCTAAGGCAAGGATACTATTGGACTACAATGGAAAAGGACAGTATTGAATACGTGAAAAAGTGCACACTCTGCCAATTCCACGCCAATTTACAACGTAGACCTCCTACTCCTCCACATACATTCACCTCACCATGGCCATTCTCTGCATGGGGCATTGACATCATTGGGAAAATCTCCCCTACAGGAAAAGGAGGCCATGAATACATACTAGTCGCAATAGATAATTTCACCAAGTGGGTTGAATCTCGTTCGTATGCAAGAATAGCATAAAAACACGTGGGAAAGTTCATACATGATAACATCATTACCAGATATGGAGTATCCACGAAATCATAAAGTGATCACGGGACCCAATTCAAAAAGGATGTTACCGAACTTTTCACTAAGTTTAAAATTCAACATCGACAGTCTTCACCTTATAGGCCACAAACGAATGGAGTCGTAGAGTTCGTAAACAAGAACGTGAAGCAAATGACAGCTATGATGACGGAAAACTATGAAGATTGGCCCGACAAGCTACAATTCGCCTTATGGGGGTATAGAACTACTATTCGATCCTCAACAGGAACAATGCCTTATTCTTTAGTATACGGAATTGAGGCGGTACTCCCAGTTGAAGTAGAAATCCCTTTCTTAAGGATAGCATTGGAAAGTGAATTACCCGAAGTAGATTGGGTCCAAGCCCGGTATGACCAATTTGTCTTGCTAGATGAAAGACGACTAAATGCCCTACATTACAGTCAAGTCTACCAAGCAAGGATGGCAAGACATTTTGATCAATGATTCAAGACTAGAGGGCTAAAAGGAGACTTAGTCCTAAAAGAGGTAAGACCAATTGTAGTCGACCCTCGGGGAAAATTTAAGCCTAATTGGGCCGGCCCATACATTATCAAGACAATACTATCCGGTGGAGCGGGAAAGTTAATGGATTTAGACGGCAACAAGTTCACTCAACTTAGAAATATGGATCAACTTAAGCGATTCTATGCATAAAATATTAAATCTTTGAGAAAGCCCACTAATGCACCAAGTCCAAGTCAAAATCGGTCAAACCCATCCACGCGGGGCCGATGACCGGAAAAAAAAATATGAGATTTGGTTTTACAAACTACATTGGCCTGATTCCGCATGGATATGTACGTAACCCATGTAACTTGGGCCAGGCCACTTTAATGAAATAAATCTCTAAGGGAGTTTTAATACATTCGATTAATGCAAAAAATAAGCAAGTCTTTCATTAATATGGCAAAACCCCATTACATGCTCTAATAAATAAAAAAAAGTACAAAAATAATAAATAAAAGGGCAATTCTAAACTACATCTACTTGGGCATGCAAACCCGTTATTTGAATTATACTACTAAGCACATAAAGAACAAGACTTGCTAGACAACTAGAGGTGGACCACTCCTCCTTCTCCTTAACGTCGGGCTCTTGGGTGGGTTCCCTAGTCTCATCAAGTTCCATTCGTTCTTTTGGAGCCCATCTTTCCCTACCATAGCTAAAAGAGGCCTTGTGATCATTGGGCCTAATTGGAGCTACTTGTTTGGCCGAGTGGGCCGGATTCTTCCTCTTTCTAGATTGGGCCTTGGCCTTACCTTTTCCCTTACCCTTAGTTTGGGGCTTGGAAAGTTTAGCGGGCCTATCAATGGGAGTTATCCTTATACCGCATGGCTCATCATATTTCCGGGCTTTGAACAACTCTTTTTCCTCTTCTAGGAGCCTTTGGTTGACTCGGTGGTCACCGCTCCAAATCCACTCCTCGTAAAAGCTAGATAACCCGTTTGAATGCGGGTATACCGGCTTAGTCCATACTTGGAGACGGTTCCAGAGTCGTTCCCAATTAGACACCAAAGAGGACGTTAAAGGCCTTTGGCAAGGAGGCTCGCAACTTACAATCGGGATCCTTTGCCTTAAGCCGTATTGGCCGAGGAGGCGGTTCGGTAGGAAGAATGTCAAAGTATACAAACCAATGATCCTCGTAAAGGGCACATTCTCACTACACCCCACAATTTTGGTGGTACGCCACCATGGGACAACTCAAGCAGGTTGAATGTCGGTGTAGAAATATGCTATCCACTCCTCCCGAGAGGATTCGGAGAACTTTCGGCGCCTCGCCGAAAAGTGCTTAGGGAGGAACTTCCTAGTATCAATGGGAGCCTCAAGCAAGTGGAGACTCTGTTGGAGCCATATCTACATAAAAACAACAAAAGGAAAATTCAAGTCAATACAAGGTGAGAATTTCGCCACATAAAGTTGAATCCACAAAGATTAAGGCTTTATCACAAAAAGGCTTTATCACAAAGGGCTCCCGGTAAAGGACTCTTGAGGATTACTCTTGAGCCTATCTAAAGCAAGGATTGTCTCTCCCACGACCAAGTGCATAGGAGGGCTATACCATTGAATTTGCTCGGTCACCCTAAGAAGGCAAGCTTTGCCCCTATTGATGGTAGACTTCTTTTCGGATGGAATAAGAGCGTCTTCATTACCACCAACAAACAAATAACGATGGAGGAGGGAAAATACAAAGGCACGTTTCTTGTACCTCATATACATCGCATCCCTGGCCCTAGAGGTGAAGAAAGTCACGAGCTTGGCAAGATCAACATCCTCACCATGAAGCACTTGACCCGCTTAACGAGGGGACAGCCTGAGGTATCTTTCAACATCACCCGCAAAAGCGTTCCCCAAGTAAGGAACGGCGGGAAGGCTTTTGGTTGGAAAACCAATGACATCGGAGAACTCCTCCACCAACGGGCACAACTCGTGAGCACCATAACGAAAAACATGGAACTTTGGGTCCCAAAACTCAATGGAAGCATGAACAAAAGTCCCACAAAAATTTAACTTGTTTAAGGTGAAAGAAGGCATTAAGATGGAAGGGGGTAAGCTCTAACCTCTCCTCTACAGTCATGGAGGCCAGCCAAGCATTAAAGACATCATCAAAGTTCACCATTGTTAAGATTAAGGATTTGCTCTCAAGGAATTTTCTCTCACTAGGGGGCTCAAAGTGAGTAGTAAGAAGAGAAGAAGAGGAAACCCGACAATATAGAGGTCGCAGTTGGATTCTCGTCGAAAAATTAAGGAAACTCAGACAACCGACGAAAAAGGAGCCAGACGCCCTCTCAGCTAGTCCGGACGGCTTAGCCGTTAGGACGAGAAGCTGAGCCGCCCCAGCCAGTAGCATGACCGCTGGGACAAGCGGCCAAACCGCTAGCCCAAGCGGCAACCACAGGAGCTCTAGCACAACAGCTATGAGCTTAGGGGTCACCCTGTATAGGCGCCTGGGATACAACTTCGCGAGACAACTTCGGTTCACACGACCTCTCCATTGACTAAGCTCTACCTTCCTAATTCCCACTTGGACAGATTTTTGAAGCCTTCCCTTAGAATTTTCTTACCTTAATTTTGGCTCTTGCCAGTTTTCTATTTATTCCCTTTTTATTTTCTTTCTTTCTTTTTGTTTTGATTATCAAGTTCCACTCTTCATACCTTTTATTTTATGATTCTTTATCTTCTTTATTAATATTTTCCCTTTTTTGTTTATCTTTTCCTATTTTCTTTTTCTTTACTTTATTTTATTTTTCAGGGAAAGAGGTACCCCAAATGTGCAAAATTCCCGGGAATCCTAAATTCTTGGATTTCGTGTTTTGTGATTTTCCATTCGGAAATTAGATGATTAAATACACATATGGGCATTTGCGTAATATTTTTGTGCAAAAATAAAATGCAATATTTACAGCAGGTTTAATACAAGCCCAAAAGTTTGAAATGCACTACAACAAATATCACTGGCCATCTTCGCCAGTACTTGGACCCGCCTGAGACGACTCTCCGGTTCCACTCGATGATGGAGCACCTGAAGGACCGGGCTGAGACATCGCCCAATCTCTAGGGTCAAAAGCAAACACTGAACCCGTCAAGTAAGAGGGATCCAATTAGTGGCGCGGTGGCTCCGCCATGTTCGGATAACCACCATGCCCGATAGTCTCCTGACTCAAAGAACCCCTTGGAGGGACTGGAGGATACATAGCATGTGATAGCCCGGATACCCCATATAGGAAGGCGGTGCATGCCACTGCTAAAGATAAGGCACTTGGGGCGGGTTTCCCGTATCCACTCTAGCTCGAGGCGTCCCTTGACGCACCTCCTCACTCTCTTGCCCAGAAGGAGGACGCTGCGATGTAGACGTCGAATCCGGAGCACGAATAACTGGAGGCCTAGGAAGCCTCACCACGGGAACAGGCTGCGAAATAAGCTTAAGGTCAGAAAATTACAAAAAATTCAAATCAAGCACTATTACTTGAACTTAACATACCTCTCGAACGTTGGACCGACGACTCGTGCATACACTTCGAGACGCGAATCT
Organism: Tetragonia tetragonoides; assembly: GCA_038025085.1. Classification (NCBI taxonomy): domain Eukaryota; kingdom Viridiplantae; phylum Streptophyta; class Magnoliopsida; order Caryophyllales; family Aizoaceae; genus Tetragonia; species Tetragonia tetragonoides. Next base: position 22,585,114 of record CM076141.1, read on the forward strand.
GGAAATCCAACTCTTAAGGGCATGCATGCCCCTATAGATCTTCCGCGTCTCAGCAGCATCCAACTGTGCACATAAAGAAAAAAGTCAGTATAAATACAAAAGAACTATTGCAAATTACAATGGACTTTCACTTACCCTCCTACAACCAGCTGGTAGAGGCAATCCCTCAACCTCCTCATCAGAGCCACGAAACTCAGAAATCAGTAGAACTTGAGGTGACCCGTCCGTTCCTGTATAACTCACCGACATGGAAGGAGGAGTAGGGCGCGGGGAAGAAGCAGTCGCATGATATGACGAAGAACTCGCAGCTTTCTACAAAGACTTAAAAATATTTGACACATTTCTAAATTTCCAAACGAAATTAAGAAGCAAAGTACATTACTTACCGGGTCAGTATAGAAGTTGGGGCAAAACCGAGCCTCAAAATAATCAGTATATGCCCCCATGAGATGCACCTAAGGATCAGCCGAAAGCAAATACTCCAAGGCATTCGCCCCAACGGTGGCCATCCTCACCTGCTCCACGATAAGGTGACGAACTTAAAGCATGGAATCCGGAGGGTCCAAAGGAATCCTCGGAGCCGGAAGGTTGGGGAAAGTCTGCCTAATCAGTTTCTCTCCCAAGAACAAATCAAAACCAAAAGGACCCTCAATGAGGATTCTCTTCTGGTCATACCCTCGAGCAGCCAAGAATCGGTCCGAGAGACCCGGGAGGTAATCCGTCCTGGGGGAACCAGTCGACCTACAAAAGCAAAGCGTGAGCACACAAAGGGATAAAAGGACGATAAAAGCACAAATGATAATCGCTTACATCCTGGGCAATCAAGGGTTATATCGCCTCCCTAAGGGCGTGCAGCGTAGTAAATGGGTAGATGCCCATCCCCTCCAGGTCTGCATCCCTGGAAAGGACAAATCCTCTGTATTGAGAAGAGGAGCAAGGTCGGAGAAATGCTCGTAAAACCAAATCTACGACATGCAAAGCACATGGATTAGGCACAAGTTGTGAGCCAAAAACACAAAGTATAAGAAGGGTAAAACGAAATTACCTCCATAACCTTTCAATAACCAACCAAGGAGACGCGTGACGCGCCCTCCTCTCCACTGAGGCGGCTGGACTGCCTCAAACACCGTTGAAAACAGGAGTATGCGGGAAGACCCCAATTGTACACCGCAACTCTGTCCAAATCCCGCAAGCACGAGAAATAGGCGGAACAAGTTAGAACATAAGCCAAGAAAAGGCGGGCGTGCTGCTCCGCCGTAACCTTCTTCAGCTTCTTTGGGTTGGTCAAGAACTGGACCATGATGTCAGTCCGCCCATACTTCTTACCATCCCAATTGGCCCCAAGAAGGCCAAACATCTCCATCATGTCATCCCTACTCACCTCTCCATAAGTGAGGGGAATACAGGTGCAAGGAAGTCCGAAAATGAGACCGAACTCGAAAGGGGTGATCATAATCTCACCAATGGGAAAACGAAAAGTACTGGTAGTATCCAAGTACCGCTCCGCAAGACCTCTAACGAGAAATCGGTCGGAACGCTCAGCCGAAGCGACGGACGCTAAAAAGTGACCGAAGCCACAACGCTCCACAATAGCGTTAACCGCGGGTGTGACGTACCTACGGGCTTTCTCGATACCAGAAAGGCTACCGTAACCCAGCATGGTAGTGTCTACGTCCTATACAACACAATAATTGCAAAAACAATTAGCTAGATGATCCTAGTAACAACTACCAGTCTCCGGTTTAGTCCTAAATTTTTACAACTCGTAAAATTTAGCATTCTAGCTAAACCAACATGACGAGAGTGAATTTTAGAGAGAACAAATTTCACACAAATTTATTCTCCACAAATGTACTCAAAAACCATCTACCATCACAATAAAAATAAACTTCACTCAAGTTCATTTTCACAAAAAAAAATAAATAAATAATGATTGGAACGAGAATAAATTTCATACAAATTTATTTTCTCCCATTAAAGATGAATTTCATGCAAATTCATTCTTCACATGCAAAATATATATAATACAAAAAACGTACAGGAATTCACAAATTAGCAAGAAAAACAATTTCACGCAAATTGGTTTTTCCATTAGCTATAGTACAGTTCTAAACCTAAAAATCTATGTTTGCCTACACATGATTTTCTAAGTGTAAAAGAGCAAAGAGCAAAAAACAAAAAAAATGATATACCCGACATTTGGTACCAACGGTTCACAGAGTGGTATAAAGTCACAGGGTTTTCTTTCCCCGCTGATTCTGCCAAACTCGTTGCCTTGGCTGGATAGTAGACAGGGACAATGGGAATCTCGTTAACCCATTCATGCGCGTCACTAATTAGATGACGAGGCATTTGGCTACCTTAAGAGATTTATAGTTACTCCCGTCGTTTACCCGCGCTTGGTTGAAATTCTTCACTTTGACATTCAGAGCAGTAGGCAGAAATCACAATGCGTAAACATCCGCAGCGACCATCGCAATGCTTTGTTTTCGTTAAACAGTCGGATTCCCCTTGTCCGTACCAGTTCTGAGTCGACTGTTCAACGCCCGGGGAAGGCCCCCGAAGGAGCCGTTCCCGATCCGTCCGCCAGTCGGCCGCGGTGACCCTCTCTCGCCGCGCGAGCAGCTCGGGTAGTCCACCGACAGCCTACTTGTCCGGGACTGGGTCCCTCGTGCCAAGCCCTCAGAGCCAATCCTTTTCCCAAAGTTACGGATCCATTTTTTCGACTTTCCTTGCCTACATTGTTCCATCGACCAGAGGTTGTTCACCTTGGAGACCTGATGCGGCTATGAGGACGACCGGGCATGCTAAGTACTCGGTCCTCCGGATATTCAAGGGTCGTCGCGGGCGCACCGAACAACACGCGACGTGCGATGCTCTTCCAGCCGCTGGACCCTACCTCCGACTGAGCCGATTCTAGGGTGGGCAGGCTATTAAACAGAAAAGATAACTCTTCCAGAGGCCCCAGCCGACGTCTCCGGACTCCCTAACGTTGTCGTCAACTACCGATGCCCTATGGGACAGGCTTCCCTAGTCTCTTAGGATCGACTAACCCATGTGCAAGTGCCGTTCACATGGAACCTCTCCCCTCTTCGCCTTCAAAGTTCTCTCATTTGAATATTTGCTACTACCACCAAGATCTGCACCAATGGCCGCTCTGCCCTGGCTCACGCCATAAGTTTTGCAGCGACCGCCGCGCCCTCCTACGCATCGAGGCCTGGCACTTGCCCCAACGGTCGTGTTTTGGTCGCGCGCTTCAGCGCTATCCATTTTCGGGGCTAGTGGATTCGGCAGGTGAGTTGTTACACACTCCTTAGCGGATTTCAACTTCTATGACCACCGTCCTGCAGTCTTAATCGACCAACACCCTTTGTGGGATCTAGGTTAGCGCGCAGTTGGGCATCGTAACCCGGCTTCCGGTTCATCCCGCATCATCAGTTCTGGTTACCAAAAATGTCCCACTTGGAGCTCTCGATTCCGTGGCTTGGCTCAACAATGTAGTCGCGCAGTCCTACCTATTTAAAGTTTGAGAATAGGTCGAGGGCATTGCGCCCCCGATGCCTCTAATCATTGGCTTTACCTGATAGAACTCGCTTTTCAAAGTCCTTTTCATCTTTCCCTCGCGGTACTTGTTCGCTATCGGTCTCTCTCCAGTGTTTAGCCTTGGACGGAATTTACCGCCCGCTTAGTGCTGCATTCCCAAACAACCAGACTCGGCGACTACGCCTCGTGGTGAGAGAGGGTTCGGGCACGATGGGGCTCTCACCCTCTCTGCCGCTCCTTTCCATGGGAGTTGGGCCCAGTCCATCGCAGAGGACGCTTCTCCAGACTACAATTCGGACGGCGAAGCCACCCAATTCTAAAGATGGGCTCTTCCCGATTCGGCCGCCGCTACTAAAGGAATCCTTTTAAGTTTCTCTTCCTCCGCTTATTGATATGCTTAAACTCAGCGGGTAGCGCCGCCTGACATGAGGTCGCAACGGTTGTGAGTGTTCGCTCGGGGTCCTTCGAGCTCCCCTAGCGACGTGCTTGCGCAGCAAGATCCGTGAGTTTTAATCCACCAATTGCCGCGGCTGAACTTCGTTGTGGGCTCCCTATTTAGGCCAGCTGCGCTCGGTGAGGCACGGGAGGCAAACCTCCTTCCCTTCCCACGCGAGGTGGGTGGGGGAGACGCGATTCATGACGCCCATGCAGACATGCCCTCGGCCAGACGGCTTCGGGAGAAACTTCCGTTCAAAGACTCGATGGTTCACGGGATTCTGCAATTCACACCAAGTATCGCATTTCGCTATTTTCTTCATCGATGCGAGAGCCGAGATATCCATTGCCGAGAGTGGTTTTGTAAGTATGTACAGGTGCCACGCCCAATGCCGGCGAACTGGACGCGAGAGGGCACTCTTTGTGTTCATGTTCCCTGGCACTTTCCGCGTCGGGGTTCGTTGTTGCGTCGGGAGGCACCCACGAGGAATGCCCCCCGACTAAGGAAGGGGCTGTTAGCCCAAGGGCCTTCAGTGCCCCTCCTGGAGTAATCAACGTGTTCACAAGTCGTTGTGCTAGGCAGGTTTCGACAATGATCCTTCAACAGGTTCACCTAGGAAACCTTGTTACGACTTCTCCTTCCTCTAAATGAAAATATTCAATGGACTTCTTGCGACGTCGCCGGCGGCGAACTGCCCACGTTGCCGCGATCCAAACATTTCACCAGACCATTCAATTGGTAGGAGTGACAGGCGGTGTGTATAAAGGACAGGGACGTACCCAACATGAGCTGATGACTCGCGCTTCAGTGTAGCGCAGGTGCGGCCCAGAACATCTAAGGGCATCACAGACTTGTTATTGCCTCAAACTTCCGTGGCCTAGAACGCCATAGTCCCTCTAAGAAGCTAGTTGCGAAGGTATGACTATGCATAGCTAGTTAGTAGGCTAAGGTCTCGTTCGTTAACGAATTTAATCAGATAAATCGCTCCACCAACTAAGAACGGCCATGGACCACCACCCATGGAATCAAGAAAGAGCTCTCAGTCTATCAATCCTTACTATGTGTGGACCTGGTAAGTTTCCCCGTGTTGAGTCAAATTAAGCCGCAGGCTCCACTCCTGGTTGTGCCCTTCCGTCAATTCCTTTATATTTCAGCCTTGCGACCACTCTCTCCCCGGAACCCAAAAACTTTGATTTCTCATAAGGTGCTGGCCACGTCCTAAAAGTAACATCCGCCGATCCCTGGTCGGCATCGTTTATGGCTGAGACTAGGACGATATCTGATCGTCTTCGAGCCCCCAACTTTCGTTCTTGATAATGAAAACATCCTTGGAAATGCTTTCGCAGTTGTTCGTCTTTCATAAATCCAAGAATTTCACCTCTGACTATGACATACGAATGCCCTCGACTGTCCTTGTTAATCATTACTCCAATCCCGAAGGTGAACATAATAAGATCGAAATCCTATACTGTTATCCCATGCTAATGTATCCAGAGCGTAGGCGTGCTTTGAGCACTCTAATTTCTTCAAAGTAACAGCGCCGGTGGCACGACCCGGCTAATTGAGGCAAAGAGTGCATTGCCGGCAGAAGGAGCAGGACGACAGGTACACACCACTAGGCGGACCGGTCGGCCCACCCCAAGGTCCAACTACGAGCTTTTTAACTGCAACAACTTATATATACGCTATTGGAGCTGGAATTACCGCGGCTTCTGGAACCAGACTTGCCCTCCAATGGATCCTCATTAAGGGATTTAGATTGTACTCATTCCAATTACCAGACTAAAAGAGCCCGGTATTATTATTTATTGTCACTACCTCCCCGTGTCAGGATTGGGTAAATTGGGCGCCTGCTGCCTTCCTTGGATGTGGTAGCCGTTTCTCAGGCTCCCTCTCCAGAATCGAACCCTAATTCTCCGTCACTCGTCACCACCATGGTAGGTGTCACAGGGTTAAAGCTTGGCACTAATTTGTGCCTAACCTTTTTCGCCCATGATATCTTCTAGCAACACTCTAAACCATCTTACTCACACATATGCACACGTAAAGAGGCTCGTATATTAATAACTTTGACACTTACATTCGGGTGCCAGAGCATATCCTCCAAGGGACGTCTGAGCACTATTTATAGACAAAGCTTGGGCTACAACCCAGCCATGTAGGCGCCTACAAATAAGGATAACCGCCTATAACTACCACGTGGTGGGGATCATGGGAAAACTCCGTATAGTGGGTTGTTGCTTCCAAGTAAACGCTTGCTTAGTGGGAAGATTGGAACGTTGACATGTCCCCACTCTCCACTAACTCGTAACTGCTCCTTTAGTGCTTGGGGTAGTTTCCCTCATCGTGGGGTAGTGGGGTACCCGCTGGTGTTGACTCCGCATTGACCCACGTTGGCGCCTACTAGGCGCCATGTCTTCGGCAACCACCTTTGTCAAGTGCAAGGTAACCGCCCACTCACCCATGACTTAGGTAACCGTCACCCACCTTCATTGGGTAACCGTTGGTCGCCTCTCTAGCCAATGGGCACAGTCCCGACTCCCTTGAGTCGCCCTTATTTCAAGGGACGTGGGCTAACCGCCATGGTAGTGGCATCACCCATTAGCCATGTCACGTCCAGCCCATTCAGCCATAGTATAACCGCTCGGGCATGCACCTACTAGGCGCAACCGCCTATCCACGTAACCTCCCACTAGTTCCCCCTTTCTAGGGACGTGGGGATCATGAGACACACATGATCACCCAATCAACCAAGCGACCTACATAGCTTCACTTGCTTAGCTCACGGAGCCTAAGCTTCCTAGGACGTTCCCGTCGTCCGTCCGTCAAGCTCGTCGTGGCCCCGCCCCGCCACGACCTGGAGCCGCGCCCAGCGCTGCACCTACAAGGCTCCCTAGGGGATGTCCTCACTTGACTCCTCCACGGAGCAAGTACCCCCTAAAGAGGCTTATAAGGTCTATTGGAACTTACAGGAGGGAACATGCCAAGTGCACAACTTTCATACTAGGGGTCTAGACCACAAGTATGCGTTAATGGACTAACCAAGGCCACCATTGGCTTCCTTATACTTTCTAGTATCTATGGACTTCTTGGTGTCCGGGCAAGGTCACACTTTGTCCCATCATAATTTCACAAGACATGATCACCCAGTCGCTGACGCGTCAATGCCTCCCAGGCGCCTGAGCAGCGCCTGTCCAGGGGTCTTACAATGTCAAGGTCCATGTCCTTGACATTGTCATCGGTCACAATATCCCTCATGCTCGGTCACAACGCATATGGTGTTACGTGTCAGGGGGTCTAACAAACCACCCCCACCTAAAGAGTCTTAGGTCCTCGTAAGAGATTCCTCTCCGTAGGTGATCGTGAACATCCGTAGGATCATGTTTACCGACGGACAACCATTTCCGATGAGGGACATATTTAACTGAAAAGAATTTAAGATCTTCATAAATGTACGAAAGAACTTATTTATCATATAATCCATTCAATGCTCCACGTGGATATGGAATTGCCACATCTATGATTGATGCACAATCTTTCCGTTCCAAACTTTTCCGTTAAATCCCACAATGCATCCAATTGCCATCTTGGAAAGTTAAGCTTTAGACCACCATCGAAAACTTTGGAAAATTTCTCAAAGGACTCAATCACTTTGGAATAAATTTCCATTTAATCGATTCGGGACAAAATAGAAGGATTCCGGTTCCTTGCTACTCATTTAATCATCACATGAGTATGTATCGCATACTTTACTCAATTGAATTGACTCAAGCCTTATTGTTTCTCATTAGCCATTGGTTAAATCTCATGGATTCACTAAATTCTTCCCACAAGAATAGTAACCCTTAGCACAACGGTTCACAAATAGTAGAGTCGTTTTACCGAACCTCTCACTTTCTGCCTTTGTTTCTCAAACAAAGTGTTCACATCCATTTGAACAATGATGCTGCACATAGCATCCTTCTCCACGGAGAAGTTAGTTTAAGTTGACGTCTCAACTAAACTGACCACCTTTCTTTCGCAAATGTTAGACGTAACACCTTTGAACGTAACAAGTTCAGAATCCCGTCTAAACGTAACAAAGTGTTAGACGTCTGATTTCACCAAGAATTCTATCTCTTTTAGGAGAACATGCGGATATCCCATATATTCCGACTTCGATTTAGTGTCACGGACAACCTGAATATTCCCAAAATTTTCGACATTGTCCAAGGAATACTGGACAGATCAGGAGAAGACAGACAATGGACTCTGCCCAGTCGTCTAGGGGAGCACGTAGCGGCTTCCTCGAGTCGTAGGTCACTACCTCGATCCTTTTTCTCTTTAGGCTTCGTAGGCTTTTTACACAGTGAGTGTTAAGAAACTTACGTCAGACCAACTACCACTGTTGCTACCTCCGCGGCCTCACTTGCGCCTATGCCTTTGCATTTTTCCCGGCGATACTTTCCTTTTTAAGTATCTTTCAACTTAGTTCCCATTAACCAGTTTCGTTAGGCTACTCGTGGCATTGTGTTCAGTTTGTCTCGCCCACCCGTGGGTTGCTTTCTCGTGGAACAGTATCCTTTTGGCCCCTAAGGCGAGATCTTTTGACTCACAATTTGCCGCACAAGCGTCACATTGTCCTCTCCAACCTTTAGGCAACGTTCCTGCCTACCTCAACCCGAGGTGCTTGGCAACGTTAACGTTATCATTTACTGAAAACGTTCAAGGGCAAGCACAAGGCTTTTGATAACTGTTTCAAGCATACAAACAACACAACATACTTTGCCAATGGAAATACAAAATAACATTTCAATAAGTTAATTTGCATAATTACAGAAATGAAGGGAAAAACCACATTGGATTAGAAATATCAATTCTAAAATTCAAATACGAAACATAACCAAAAGAAACGTAAATCACGAACGCAAACCATCAGTGCACTTGCGTCGTGCATGGACCGCTGTCCACTTAGGCATCCGGGTTGAACGGACTAAACCAATACGAACCTTGCTCGGCGGCCGGGGTGTACTGGTGCGACCCGGAGAAGACAACATTGAGTCGAGCTCACCCTCGTAGCCCTCCTCGTCTGGCTTGTCCTCTTCCGTGTCATCCCATTTTCAAATGAGAGTCTAGCTTAGGTCGATGTCATAACCAAGCTATTCATCCTTTATACCAAGGATTATCCTTTCCCGGAAGGATCTTTCCAAATTTATAACACTTAAGGGGAAATTATGCGCGCCACTTGAGTCGCCATACTCAAGTTAGCCTAACACCAACACGTGTTAGACTAGTGAATTTCTCCATGAAATTACTATATCGAAGGAAGTAGTGGTCTATCACGTACAACCCTTTCATCCAATTTTTACACCAATTGAATTCTAGTGAACACTGGTTTAGTCGTGGGGAAGAAAGCAGACCATGGACTCTTCTTATAGGTCAAGAGGAGCACGTTGTGGCTTACTCGATCTATAAGTCACCATCTCTACTCTTCGCCCTTGTTTGCGTTGGCCACTGCCCACAAACAATACTTGTGAGAACCAAGTATTTTTTTATACTTGGTTGAACCATCACAATGGCCTCATATAGTTTAGCTTACGTTTGATTTCCAACGTTGTTCCACTAAGTCCTCATAACGTAGTTCCTACCAACTGAACACTCATCGTTGGTTCAACTTGTCACAATGTGGTTGCGTACCCACCCCGTGGGCTGCTTTGAAAAGGAAATAGATCGCTTAGCCTTGGGCGAGGTCTTGCTGACTCCAACCTATCACATAGGCTGTCTTAGGAGAAGGTGCCTCGTTACTCAACCGAAGCTTTTCGATCTCTTGTAGCCATCCCTCTGGATGTGCCCCTTCTTCCTTCTTTAAACAACTTAGGTGCTCCAAACTCTTAGACTTTGTTAGTCTACATGATTTGGGTGCTTTAAGAGAAGCGATGCCTTTGTCATGCATCGTTGGATTCTTGTCCATGTCTTAGCTTTTCTGGTTACAAACCACTTGATCACGAAGCAATACCTTTGTGTTTGAGGCACCGAATGTCTAGCTCCAGCCAAACACCTGATGTTTCAGCCGGCAAGTCGGACCAATTGTCACAGAGTTAAAGCTTGGCGCTAATTTGCGCCTAACCTTATTCGCCCATGATAGCTTCTAGCAACACTCTAGAACAGCTTACTCACACATATGCACACGTAAAGAGGCTCATATATTAATTACTTTGACACTTTCATTCGGGTGCCAGAGCATATCCTCCAAGGGACGTCTGAGCACTATCTATAGACAATGCCTTGGCTACAACCCAGCCAAGTAGGCACCAACAAATAAGGATAACCGCCTATAACTACCACGTAGTGGGGATCATGGGACAACTCCCTATAGTGGGTTGTTGCTTCCATGTAACCGCTTGCTTAGTGCGAAGAGTGGAACGTTGACATGTCTCGACTAACTCGTAAATGCCTCCTTTAGTGCCTGGGGTAGTTTCCCTCATCGTGGGGTAGTGGGGTAACCGCTGGTGTTGACTCCCTGTTGACCCACGTTCGCGCCTATTAGGCGTCATCTCTTCGATAACCGCCTTTGTCAGCTGCCAGTTAACCGCCCACTCACCCATAGCTTAGGTAACCGTCACCCACCTTCATAGGGTAACCGCTGGTCGCCTCTCTAGCCAATGGGCACACTCCCCACTCCCTTGAGTCGCCCTTATTTCAAGGGACATGGGCTAACCGCCATGGTAGTGGCATCACCCATAGCCATGTCACGTCTAGCCCACTCAGCCATAGTATAACCGCTCGGGCATGCGCCTACTAGGCGCAACCGCCTATCCACGTAACCACCCACTAGTTCCACCTTTCTAGGGACGTGGGGATTATGGGACACACATGATCACCTAATAAACCAATCGACCTACATAGCTTCACTTGCTTAGCTCACAGAGCCTAAGCTTCCTAGGACGATCCCGTCGTCCGTCCGTCAAGCTCGTCGTGGCCCCTCCCCGCCATGACCCGGAGCCGCGCCCAGCGCTGCGCGTACAAGGCTCCCTAGGGGATGTCCTCACTTGACTCCTCCATGGAGCAAGTACCCTCTAAAGAGGTTTATAAGGTCTATTGGAACTGACAGGAGGGAACATGCCAAGTGCAGAACTTTCATACTAGGTGTCTAGACCAAAAGTATGCGTTATTGGACTAACCAAGGCCACCATTGGCTTCCTTATACTTTCAAGTATCTATGGACTTCTTGGTGTCCGGGAAAAATCACACTTTGACCCATCATAATTTCACAAGACATGCTCACCCAGTCGCTGACGCGTCAATGCCTCCGAGGCGCCTGAGCAGCGCCTGTCCAGCCCTAAGTCGCTGGGCACTATGCCAAAGTACATCGCCTATTTTGCTCGGTCATGGCCTTGTCAGGGTCCGACCATGTCAAGGTCCATGTCCTTGACATTGTCATCGGTCACAATATCCATCATGCTCGGTCACAACGCCTATGCGCCTAAGCATCTCCGGTGTTACGTGTCAGGTGGTCTAACAGTAGGCCACTATCCTACCATCGAAAGTTGATAGGGCAGAAATTTAAATGATTTGTCGCTGGCGCAAAGGCCGTGAGATCCGTCGAGTTATTATGAATCATTAGAGCAACGGGCAAAGCCCGCGTCGACCTTTTATCTAATAAATGCATCCCTTCCAGAAGTCGGGGTTTGTTGCACGTACTAGCTCTAGAATTACTACGGTTATCCGAGTAGCAGGTACCATAAAACAAACTATAACTGATATAATGAGCCATTTGCAGTTTCACAGTCTGAATTAGTTCATACTTACACATGCATGGCTTATATTAATCTTTGAGACAAGCATATGACTAATGCCAGGATCATACAGGTTGCACCATCAATCGACATCGGACGCGTATGAGCCTTTCTGAGTGATCGGGAGGTCAACTCGCACTCGGCCATCGTTCGTGCTGAGCGAAGAACTCTAGATTTGACATTTAAGGCCTTTCAGATCTATGCCCTCCCAGTGTTCCGCATCCCAGAGAACAGCTAGAGCACGCAGCCCATGCCACAACCGCACCATAGGCTAGACGTGGGTGGACGACATGCTCAGCTTGAGTGGTCCACCCGTCCCCCTTGGGAGGATTTCGGACGAAGATCTCATCTTTTCAGGGTCACGATTACCATCCGTAGGCACCAAACACAAGAAACCATACTCTTGGAGCAACCGATGAAAAGGTATGTGGGTGGGCGGTTGACTTGATCAGCAGGAACCCCGCCAACCAAAACGGTACGAGTGCCACTCACACGCCTTCACAATTACTGCGCCAAAATCACCCTCGACGGACCCACGAAAATACATAGTAGCCCCATGGATGACCGAGGGAGACCCCGACGAGTACAACGCTCGGCGTGAAAATCTCTATGCAGGGACGTTCGATACCCACAGGCCGGCCGGACAGCTCATCCCGAAGGATATCACATCCATCCGACGATTAAACCCGCACATTGACTAGATAGCTCATCCCGAAGGAGATCACATCCATCCGACGTTTATACCCACACGTCGGCTAGATAGCTCATCCCGAAGGAGATCACATCAATCCGACGTTTATACCCACACGTCGGCTAGATAGCTCATCCCGAAGGAGATTACATCCATCCAACGTTTATACCCAGACGTCGGCTGGATAGCTTATCCCGAAGGAGATCACATCCATCCGACATTTATACCTACAAGCCGGCTGAATAGCTCATCACAAAGGAGATCATATCCATCCAACGTCGGCTGGATAGCTCATCCTGAAGGAGATCACATCCATCCGATGTCGGCTAGATAGCTCAATCCCGAAGGAGATCACATTCGTCCGACGTTTATACCCACGTCGTTTCCGTCTGCCATCGTCGACCTCCAAAGCGCTCCAGTGCACGCGAGATAACACTACTCGGCGTCTACTAGTTGCTTAATGTCGCGTCGCGTCGTGTCGCGTCCGTCTCCGGCGCCGCCTCCGTGCTTGAGCCGAGGTGTCGTGGGTATCTGGCTATGAGGGCGCACGACTCAACACTACTCGGCGCCTGGTAGGCGCTTCATGTCACGTCGCTTGCATTCCTTCGCCCACTAGCACTCTCTCAACCAACTACCCCCTAAAGAGTCTTATAAGGTTTAATGGTTCTGACGGGAGTGGACATGCCCAGTGCATAACTTTCATACTGGGATTTTTGATAGTTTGGATATTTATTTTCCAAAAGTTCCACCTCAAACTTTTCAAGTATATTATTAAGCTACGAAATTATTTTTTTTCAATTTTTCACACAAGGGAGCTATTTAATTTAATTTTTAATTAAAAAATAGGCAGAAAAATAGGAAATAAATAGAAACAATATCAGAAAAATTACAAATCACTTCAAAAATATTGGGAAATATTTTTGAGACCTCACTTGGTTTTTTGAAATAATTTTGAGACCTCACTCGAGTAGGAAATTCCGGCCATCACCCATGCTTTTGGTGTTCCGACCCTTACATTCGTGTCCCATAAAAACAACCTTACAAGCCTATCATGGACCAGATAACTGACCCCGAGGGCCTCCCATGTCCCTTAGGGATGTCCCGTGCGATATGTTGTGAAAATATACACCAATGGTTCAGAGCCTCTCGGAAGCCAAAAAAAACATGGATTATCCTTTGATTTTCGGCTTCCCAGGGCCCGGGTGTTATTTTTGCCCAAACATCTCCTAGGGGTCTATCATGACCCTTGAGGACCCTAGGCACTCCGGGAGGGTCATCCTTATCCCTAAACTCCGATATCACCCATGACGCCGGTATTCCGAACCTTACATTGGCATCGCCTAAAACCGCCCTTAAAGCCTATCAGGGACCCAGTAACCGACCTTGGAGGCCTCTCATGTCCCTTAGGGCTGTCCCGTGCGATATGGGGCGAAAATATTAACGTCGAAAAGTTTGCTTCCAGAGGCCCAAAAAACGTCGCCAACAGCATTCCCGGGGCCCGGTTGCCGTTTTCACCCAAAATTAACTTGGGGGGTCTCTAATGGCCCAAGGGGACCCTCGGTGGCCTGGAGGGTCACCTTCATCCCCGAACTTCGATATCACCCTTGTCGCCCGCATTCGGGCCCTAACATTGGGATCGCGTAAAACCGCCCTTACAAGCCTATCGAGGACCCAATAACTGACCCTGGGGGCCTCCCATGTCCCCTAGGGGTCTCCCGTATGATATGGGGCGAAAATATTAACGTCGAAAAGTTTGCATCCGGAGGCCCAGAACACGCCGCCTACAGCATTCCCTTGTCCCGGTGGTCGTTCTTGCCCAAAAAAGTTTTAGGAGTCTTTCATGGCCTCAGGGGACCCTCGGTGCCCCGGGAGGGTCACCTTCATCTCCGAACTCCGATATCACTCATGTCGCCCGTATTCGGGCCCTAACATTGGTATCGCAAAAGTGTAGAGCAAAAGTGTAGGTTTTTCCTGTGGGGGTCCTCTGATGAAAAACATAAGGCCAACCTGGTGGCATGGAACTTGGTGTGTAGACCGAGGAAAAATGGGGGCTTGAACATCAAGAGCTGCAAATGGTTCAATATAGCTTTAAATGGAAAGCATATATGGGATCTGGCCACAAAAAAGGATACATTGTGGGTGAAATGGGTAAATGGAGTTTACTTGAAGGGGATTAACTTCTGGAATTATGCACCTGTGTGGGGATCCAGTTGGTACTGGAAAAAACTCAACAAAATCAAGAATTTATTCCAGGAACAGTACACAGTGAGAGGGATTTGGAAGAGGGCACCTGATGGTTGTTATTCTGCTGCAAGTGGATACAGTGTACTCACAGGGGATTTACCCAAATCCAGACATGCCAATTTGATTTGGGGAAAGTTAACAATGCCAAGGCATAGCTTCTGCCTCTGGCTTGCACAACAGGGGAGATTACTAACCAAGGACAGGGTACAGAAAATGGGATTCCTGCAAGGAGGGGCTGTATGCAATCTGTGCAAAGCGGAGTTAGAAGACCATGGCCACTTATTCTTCAGCTGTAATCTGTCAACAGAGAGTTATAATGCAAGTAAAAGCCTAGTTACAGATGCCTTCTAGAGCAAACTCAATACAGGGCCTGCTTAACTGGATAAGTAGGCAGAAATGTTCAATGTTTAGAAAGGAGGTCTATGCTGCAGGGATCGCAGGAGCTGTGTACTGGTTATGGAGGAGCAGGAACCTCCAGCACTTTGAGGGGAGCAGACCAACAGTCACGCAGATCTTGCAACAGATCCAACAGCAAGTCAGAATCAGAACACACGAACCCAGCAGGAAGAGGAAGATCAAGAGCAAAGATAAAAGATGGCTGGAAAATGTTTAATGCTCTCTACAGAAAAATGAGAGTATCAAGGCAGAGTGCAGCAGATCAGCAATAAAGCAGTACAGCAGCTCCAAAAGCAAATCAGAGCCAGTACATCAGGTTATAAGCAGACAACCCTGCAGCCAGCAAAGCATGAGTACCTGTGCAGGGATTCAGAGAGCAGGGGTAGTAGTAGGTCAGAAGCATCCAGCAGACATGCAAGACTTAGGGCCTGTGCAGGAATATAGACAACAGAGGTTCAGCAGGGGGGCAGCAGGAATGCATCAAGCAATTAGCAAAAGGCATCAGGACATGAGCAGGAAAAAGATAGCAGGTTTCAGAAGGGGAGCTAATCAGGGTGCTGACAATTGGTAGAAAGGCTCAGAAAAATCAGAAGCAGTTTGTTCTGTAAGGCAGAACCCAGCAGGAAGGCAAGACCAGACTCCAGGAGAGGTTTTAGCAGGAAAAACAGAAGACATGCAGGGCTCCAGCACCTGTACAGGGATCTAGACAGTAGATTGATGTAGATCAGCTTGATGGGCACAGCAGGTAGATGAAGCAAGAAAGAAGGAGGAATGAATCAGCTTCTGGAAGTTTTTGTTGTAATATTTTTAGATATCTATATTTTTGTATTTTGCTGTAAGTCAGAAATAATTTTTGCAAATTGTAATGTTTACAGAGATGGTGAGAAACAATTTTTGCAATTTGTAATGTTTACAGAGAGGGTGAACCACTGCCTGTAGTGAGTTGCACCAGATTGAAGGGTTGTAAGGTAGTAGAGGAATGTAGAAAAAAGGAACCCTACCTAGTAGGTGGCCTTGGATCTGCATTGCCTAAGGACTGTAATCTTGTTACATTACAGAGAGCAATAATACAATTTCTGACTTGCACCAAAAAAACATTGGTATCGCGTAAAACCGCCTTTACAAGCCTGTCAAGGACCCAATAACCGGCCCTGGGGGCCTCCAATGTCCCCAAGGGGTGTCCCGTGCGATATGGGGCGAAAATATTAATGTCGAAAAGTTTGCGTTCGGTGGCCCAGAACACGTCGCCTACAGCATTCCGGGGCCCGGTTGCCTTTTTCACCCAAAATTTTTTCGGGGGGTCTATCATGGCCCTAGCGGACCCTTGGTGCCCCGGGAGAGTCACCTTGATCCCAAAACTCCGATATCACACGTGTCGCTCGTATTCGGGCCTTAACAAGGCAGGTTGATGTAGCAAGGCAGAATGAGGAATGTAATCAACAACAGGTTGATGTAGCAAGGCAGAATGAGGAATGTAACAGCTCCAAATAGAGTCGAAAAGCTAGAAGAAGTTGTAACATTTTTAGCTATATATGTTTTTGTATTTTGCTGTAAGTCAGAAATAATTTTTGCAAATTGTAATGTTTACAGAGATGGTGAGGATTAATTTTTGTAAATTGTAATGTGTACAGAGATGGTGAACCACTGCCTGTAGTGAGGTGCACCAGATTGAAGGGTTGTAAGGTAGTAGAGGGATGTAGCAAAAAGGAACCCTACCTAGTAGGTGGCCTTGGATCTGCATTGCCTAAGGACTGTAATCTTGTTACATTACAGTGAGCAATAATACAATTTCTGACTTGCACCAAAAAAAAAAAAAAAAAAAAAAGAAAAAAAAAAAAAGAACATTGGCATCCCCATTGGCATCGCAAAATGCTCGCAGCTTCTCTCTAAAATGCTCTCTTTTCTCTCCTCTACACCGCTCGTCCGCCATTGACGCAGCTGTGAGTCTCTATGGGGAAGAAAGACAAGGCAAAACGAGGGACAGAAAAGCACGATGACAATGGGGAAAATTCAGCACCACCAGGTCCTACGAAAACTGCGAATCAGAGACAAAGTACAAGCATCAACCGAGACAACCTAGATCGGGTTGTGCGCAACCTTACTGATGAATTGGAGGCACCGGAGGTCATGACTCCTAATGCACAAACAGAAACGGTTCAACAAATGGAAATTGCAAGAGAAAAGATCAATACTTGGCTCTCGAAGATGAAGTAAAAGGAAAGAACACTATCCTCGTCTGAAGATGAAGATGAAGGCCCAGACCAAGCAAAACAGCAAGAGACAACAACTGCAGGTAATACCTCTGCTTGGGAAAAATTTGACATCTCCAAATTGAAAAATTCGGGATTTAAATTGGATTTTATTGCGCCAACAATGCATGAAGGAAAACCTGTTGGGGAAATTAGTTTCATGGACATAGAATCTGAAATCAATTACTGGAATAAAGCTGTTGTTTGCAATATTATGGGGTCAAGACCACCAATTAATGTGTTAAGCGGATATTTAAGAAGAATTTGGGCAAAACGTGGGATGAACAAAATTGCTATGATGAAAAATGGCTTGGTTTTGGTTCGTTTTGACTCCCTAGAGCAAAGGGATGCTGTAATTCAAGAGAGGGTTTACCATTTTGATAACAAACTCATGATAGTAAGGCCATGGTCTGAAAATGTGGATTATGCACAAGAGGAATTGACCTCGGTGCCTATTTGGGTAAAATTCCCTGGTCTTAATGTGAAATACTGGAATGCTAAGGGACTGAGCAAGATTGCAAGTCTTGTAGGAAGGCCAATGATGGCAGACAGAAATACAGAGCTCAAAGTAGGGATTCAATATGCAAGAGTATTGATTGAGGTAGAAATTGGAGTTGAGTACCCAAACAAGGTGCACTATAAGAATGAAAAGGGCAATATTGTGGAGCAGGAAGTGGAATATGACTGGAAGCCCATTCTTTGCAAACACTGCAAACAATATGGGCATAAGGAAGCTGAATGCAGAAAGAAAGCTACTGCAGGTCCTGTGATACAAACATTGCCTGAACAGATTCCACCAGCACTGCCTCCTAGGGCTCAACAATGGCAGACTGCAGGAAGAGGGAGAGGTAGAGCTTGGAATGCAGGAAGAGGAGTGAGAGCAGGAAGAGGCAACTATAGACAAGTGCAACAGCCTAAAACTGTCACTACCCAGATGCAGAACAGTTTTGATATTCTGCAAAAATGAAGAAGGAATGCAGGAGGTTTTAAAGGCACAGACAGGAGAAGCACTGGAGCAAGAGCAACAAAAGAATCAGAATGCAGATGAGGTGCCATCACATGGTAAGTCTCCTATCTTGACTGATAGTCATGGATAGGATACTAATATGGAATGTTAGAGGCCTAAATGGCCCAAATAAGCAGAGGGATGTTGCCCTTTTTTGTAAAGAAAATAATTGTGGGTTGGTGGCTTTTCTAGAAACAAAAATCAGATTAGTTTACCTAGAAAAATACAAAAAAAAGATTCATGCCAGGTTGGGACTCTTACAGTAATCACAATGAGCATAGGTTGGGTAGAATATGGTTAAGATGGTTGCCAAACTGGTTTCATGTGGATATATTATTCTCATCTGTGCAAATGATCATCTGTAAAGTGGTTAATATCGTGAAAAAAAGGGAATTTTTGGCTAGTTTTGTATATGGCTTAAATGAAAAGGAGGAAAGGAAAATATTATGGAAAGACCTAACAAATTTTGCAATTAATTGCAATAAACCATGGTTTGTTGGGGGGGACTTCAATAATGTGATGCTACCTGACAATAGAAAAGGAGGAATTCCATGGTTTCTGAAATACAGGATTTTAAAAAGTGCATTGAACAATGTTTCCTCACTGAAATGGATTGGTCAGGGTGCCAGTTTACATGGAATAATAGGCGTGAAAGGGGTGGGAGAGTCTATTCTAAAATTGATTGGCCCTTTGCAAACAGCCTCTGGTTCCAGGAATTTGATCAATTTGATCTTAAATTCCACCCAGAGGGTGTTTCTGATCACTCCCCAATCTGCCTAGCTATTCAGAGAGAACCCACAAAAACAAAAATCCCTTTTAAATACTTCAACATGTGGAGCCTCCACTCTGAATTCCATGCTATGGTTCAGCAAGCTTGGAATTTCAGAACACAAGGCACAAAAATGTTCAGAGTGTACCAGAAAGTGAAAAAGGTGAGAATAATGCTGAAGAAGCTAAACAAGAATGAATTTAGGGATATTTTAGCACAGGCAGACATTGCTAGAGTTGCCATGACTCAAGCTCAGACTGAGGCTAACAAGGAGCCCCTAAATGAGGAAGTACAACAGAAGGAAATACAGGCCAGGAGAAGATACAATGAGGTGAACATGGCTGCTGAAAACTTTTTACAGCAGAAAAGCAAGGCAAACAGGGTTCAGCTGGGAGATGGGAACACTCACTTCTTCCATGCAGTCATGAAGCAAAGAAGACACGAGAATAGAGTGCACACAATCAGGACACAGCAGGGGACTCTACTGGATGATCAGAATATGGTAATGGAGGAATTTGTGAGATTCTACAAAGAAATGTTGGGGGTCTCAGGGGCTAGAGTAACCACAGCAGAAGACAGCTTCTTCTCAGCAGGTCACAAACTTGATATGCATCAACAGATGAACCTTATAGCCCCTGTAAGTGCTGATGAGGTGAAAAAAGCAATGTTTGAAATTGATTGCAACAAAAGCCCGGGCCCTGATGGTTTTGGATCAGGATTTTTCAAAGAAGCTTGGCATATTGTGGGGCAAGAAGTGACTGAAGCTATAATTGACTTCTTTGACTCATCTAAAATGCTCAAAGAAGTGAATGCTACAAACTTATGCCTTGTGCAGAAGATACAAAACCCAGAGAAGGCATCTGACTTCAGACCCATAGCTTGTTGTAATACAATCTCCAAGATTTTGTGTGGGAGACTGGCAAAAGTGCTCCCAGTGCTTGTATCAGTGAACCAGGGAGCTTTTGTGGCTCAGAGATCAATTGTTAATCACATCATGATATGCCAGGATCTTATTAAACACTACAATAGGAAACAGTCGTCTCCTAGGTGCTTGATGAAGATAGACCTAAGGAAAGCATATGACACAATTCATTGGCGATTTGTGAAAGAAATGCTGCAAGGGTATGGATTCCCTGTAAAGTTCAGTGGATGGCTACTTGAGTGCATACAAACAGCTAGCTTTAGCATCAATATGAATGGGGAAGCACATGGATACTTTATTGCAAAACGTGGCATTAGGCAGGGTGATCCAATCTCTCCATTAATATTTGTATTGGTAATGGAATATTTGTCAAGAATACCGAAGATAGCCTGTATGGATAAGAGCTTCAGCTGGCACCCCATGTGCAAAGAACTTGCTTTGAGTCACCTCTGCTTTGCTGATGACTTAATGTGTTTCTGTAAAGCTGCCCCTGAATCTGTGAGTACCCTGATGAACAGCATAAACCACTTCTCACAAGCTACTGGTCTGTCTGCAAACAAGGAAAAATCAAATATTTATGTAGCAGGGGTAAATGAGCAAGTAAAGAATGAACTGTTGCAGCTATCAGGATTTAGAGAGGGAACTTTGCCCATGAAATACCTGGGTGTCCCATTGTCCCCTTCTAAATGGAGCAAATTAGACTGTGAATACCTGGTGGATAAAATGACAAGGAAATTGCAGATTTGGGCCTCCAGGAACCTCTCTTATGCAGGAAGAGTTCAATTAATAAACTCTGTATTATTTTCCATACATGTATACTGGTCAAGCATGTTCATAATGCCTACTGGGGTACTGAAAAGTGTGGAGCAAAAATGCAGATTTTTCTTATGGGGGACAACTGAACAGAAGCACAAGACAAGCTTGGTGGCATGGGATATTGTATGCAGACTAAGGAAAAATGGTGGACTAAATGTAAAGAATTGCAAATGGTTCAACATAGCTCTAAATGGGAAGCATATCTGGGATCTAGCCACTAAAAAAGACACACTGTGGGTAAAATGGATCAATGGGGTTTATCTGAAAGGTGAAAACTTCTGGAATTATGCTCCAGTGTGGGGTACCAGCTAGTACTGGAAAAAGCTGAACAAGATCAAAAGCTATTTTCAGGGGCAATACACAACAAGGGGAGTATTGAAGTATGAATCTGATGGTTTATATTCTGCTGCAAGTGGCTACAGAATGTTGCAAGGAAATATGCCAAAACTCAGACATGCTAATTTGATATGGGGAAAAATATCCATGCCTAGACAAAGCTTCTGCCTGTGGCTAGCTCAAATGGGAAGATTATTAACTAAAGAAAGGCTGCAGAGGATAGGTTTCTTGAATGGAGATGACTTATGCTACCTGTGTAAGCTGAAACCAGAGGACCACAACCACCTGTTTTTCAACTGTAATGTGTCAACAGCAATCCTGGTTCAACTGAGAGGATGGATGCAAATATCAGCAAAAGCAAACACAATTCAGGGCATGCTCAACTAGATAAGTAGGCAAAAATGCTCGAGACTCAGGAAGGAAGTGTATGCAGCAGGGCTAGCAGCAGCAGTCTATTGGATTTGGAGATGCAGGAACACTCACTATGTTGGTGAAGGCAGTATACCAGTGTCAAAGATCATGCAACAGGTTCAGCAAGTAGTTAGAATAAGAATCCAACAATGCAGTAACAGCAAGAGGAAGATTAACAGAAGGGATAAGAGATGGATAGAGGAGATATAGTCAACAGTGCTCTGGATATGGAGAAGCAGGAACTTGCAGCACTTTGAAGGGAGCAGACTGTCTGTGATGCAGTGCAGTAGGTTCAACAGAAAGCCAACATTAGAGTTCAACAGCAAGGAAAAATGGCACAGGGAATGTGTAATTGGTGCAGAAAATTCATGCAGTAATTTTCGGCAGGGAATCCAGAACCAGTTGGCAGAAGCTAGAATGAAAAAAGGAAGAAGCAGAATCAAGGAGATCAGCAAGGCTAGAAGAATCAGTTCAGCAGACAATTCAGAAGCAGTTTTCAGAAGTCCCAACAGAAGGAAGCAGAGTAACAACAAGGATAGAATTGGATCAGGAATCTGTAATAGCTTGTTTCACTATATTTTGTAATTGCTGTATTTTGTATTTGCTGTAAGTCAGGAATGTTTTTGTTTATTTTGTTTCAGGAATGAGGTTCCACTGGCTGTAATGTGGATACTCTAGTACTATATTAGGGTTGTATGGTTGTAAAGGGATGTAGAAAAAAGGAACCCTACCTAGTAGGTGGCCTTGGATTTAAATTGCATGTGGGCTGTAATCGTGTTACATTACAGCTAGTAATAATACATCTTCTGACTTGCACCAAAAAAAAACATTGGCATTGCAGCATTGGGATCGCATTGGCATCGCAACTTTCTCTCTCTAGCAATGCTCTCTCCTCTCTCCACCAGCGCAAGTTTCTGCAGCTTGCTCTGAGTTTTAATGGTGAGAAAAGAAAAAGCTAAGGTAGTCCGGTGAGAATGGCAAATCGTGGCTTCCAGAGTATTAAAAGACCCAATCTGGACAGGGTAGTGAAGAATTTAACCAGTGAACTCGAAGAACCGGATATACTAACACCAGATGTTAATCAAAGGACGGTACAAAAATTGGAATTAGCGAGAGAAAAAATCAATTCGTGGCTGACAAAAATACAAAGTAAAGCAAGAACCCATTTCTCTTGGGAAGATGATGTAGCTGCTGAAGGAGGCGGATAAGCTTCAGCTTGCGATAAATTTGACATAACAAAATTAAGAAATGCTGGCTTTAAACTGGAATTTATAGAACCTGTAAGCATGAGGGTAAACCAGTTGGGGAAATTAAAATGGTGGATATACAGTCTGAAATTAGCTAGTGGAATCAGGCTGTAGTTTGTTATGTTCTGGTAACTAGACCTCCTATTCATGTTTTGAGTGGTTTTTTAAGGAGAATTAGGGTGAATAAGGGGATGAACAAGATAGCTATGATGAACAATGGTCTGGTTTTGGTGCGTTTTGAATCATTGGAAAAAAGGGATGCTGTGTTGCAGGAGGGGGTTCACCATTTTGATAATAAGCCTATGATAGTGAGGCCATGGTCTGAAAATGTTGATTATGCTAGAGAGGAGCTCACTTCTGTCCCAATCTTGGTTAAATTTCAAGGGTTAGATGTGAAATATTGGAATGCTTTGGGTTTAAGCAAGATCTCTAGTCTCATTGGTAGGCCAATGATGGCTGACAAGAACACTGAGCTTAAGGTTGGTATCCACTATGCCAGAGTGATGATTGAGGTGGAGATAGGTGGAGAATACCCTGACAAGGTTCATTTTAGGAATGAAAGAGGCAACATTTTAGAGCAGGAGGTGGAATATAACTGGAAGCCAACTGTTTGTGGCCATTGCAAGCAGTATGGGCATATTGAGGAGGCATGTAGAAAGAAGATCAAAGACCAATACTCTTGTTAATGCACAGCCTGTGCAGCCAGTAGTACCCAGAAATCAGCAGTGGCAGAATGCAGGAAGGGCGAGAGGCAGAATGGGAAATGCTGGAAGGGGGAGAATGGGAGGACGTAGAGGGGTTTATAGGCCCATGCCACAGCCTTTGAAGCCAGCTACAACTCTGTACAATAAATTTGACACATTACAAGATGACATTGAGGTTCAGGAGGTGCAAGTGATACAGGAGGCCATTGTGGAGCCAGAGCTACATGAGGAGCAGAACCGTGTGGTGGTGCCACAGCATGGTATGTCCCCTATCTTGACTGATGGTCATGGATAGAGTTCTTATATGGAATGTGAGAGGGCTGAATGGCCCTAATAAGCAAAGGGATATTGCTCTCTTTTGCCAAAACAATAACTGTGGTTTTGTTGCATTTTTAGAAACTAAAATGAGAGCAGTAAATATTGAAAATTGCAAAAAAAAAAAGTTTTATGTCAGGGTGGGAGTCATATATTAATCTTGACAAACATCATTTGGGTAGGATATGGGTGAGGTGGTTACCAAATTATTTTCATGTTGATGTTATGTTCTCATCTACCCAAATGGTTATCTGTAAAGTGTGTCATGTGGAGAGTAAAGTAGAGTGTGTGTTAAGTGTTGTGTATGGCTTGAATGAAAAAGATGAAAGGAAACAGCTATGGGAGGATATGAGATCTTTTGCAATTAACTGCCAGAACCCTTGGCTTGTTGCTGGGGATTTCAATAATGTGTTGACATCTGATAATAGGCAACGGGGGAATCCTGTGACTTATGCTGAGATACAAGACTTTAAAGCTTGTCTTGATGATTATTACCTTACTGAGTTGTGTTGGTCTGGATGCAAGTACACTTGGAACAACAGGCATGAGAAGGGGGGAGGGTATACTCTAAAATTGACTGGGCCTTTGCAAATAGCAAGTGGCTCCAGAAACTTGACCAGTGCACTATTCAGTACCTCCCTGAAGGAGTGTCAGATCACTCTCCTATGAGTCTCACCCTCAATCAAAATATCCCAAGGAGGAATACCCCTTTCAGATTTTTTAATATGTGGAGCCTCCACTCTGACTTCCAAGCAACTATGCAACAAGCATGGAATGTCAGAACACAAGGCACAAAAATGTTCCAGTTATACCATAAATTGAATAATGTGAGGAAAGCTCTGAAGAAGTTAAACAGGGATGAGTTCAGCAACATCCTATCCCATGCTGATGTTGCTAGAGAAACTATGCTTAAAGCTTAAATTGAGGCAAATTGCGTCATGGGACAAGTCGCGCCATGGGTCATGGGTGCTGCTTCATGGGCCATGGGCGCTGGGACTTTCCGCGTCATGGGCACTTCTTCCTAGCA
>CM076141.1:22615000-22640000 GCA_038025085.1 Tetragonia tetragonoides
TAGGACAGGAATCCTATGATGTTATCCCATGCTAATGTATCCAGAGCGTAGGCCTGCTTTGAGCACTCTAATTTCTTCAAAGTAACAGCGCCGGTAGCACGTCCCGGCCAGTTAAGGCCAGGAGCGCATCGTCGGCAAAAGGAGCAGGACGACTGGTGCACATCGCTAGGCGGACCGGTCGGCCTACCCCATGGTCCAACTACGAGCTTTTAATTGCAACAACTTAAATATACGCTATTGGAGATGGAATTACCGCGGCTGCTGGCACCAGACTTGCCCTCCAAAGGATCCTCGTTAAGGGTTTTAGATTGTACTCATTCCAATTACCAGACTCAAAGAGACCTATATTGTTATTTATTGTCCCTACCTTCCCTTGTCAGGATTGGGTAATTTGTGCGCCTGCCGCCTTCCTTGGATGTGGTAGCCGTTTCTCAGGCGCCCTCTCCGGAATCGAACTCTAATTCTCCGTCACCCATCACCACAATGGTTGGTGTCACAGGGTTAAAGCTTGGCACTAACTTGCGCTTAACCTTTTTCGCCCATGATAGGTTCTAGCAACACTCTATAACAGCTTACTCACACATATGCACACGTAAAGAGGCTCGTATATTAATTACTTTGACACTTACATTTGGGTGCCAGAGCCTGTGTCCTCCAAGGGACGTCTGCGCACTATTTATAGATAAAGCCTTGGCTACAACCCAGCCAAGTTGGCGCCTACAAATAAGGATAACCGCTTATAACTACCACGTAGTGGGGATCATGGGACAACTCCCTTTAGTGGGTTGTTGCTTCCATGTAACCGCTTGCTTAATGGGAAGAGTGGGACGTAGACATGTCTCCACTCTCTACTAACTCGTAACTGCCTCCTTTAGTGCTTCGGGTAGTTTCCCCCATCGTGGGGTAACCGCTGGTGTTGACTCCGCGTTGACCCACGTTCAGGCCTACTAGGTGCCATGCTTTCGGCAACCGCCTTTGTCAACTGCCAGGTAACCACCCACTCACCCATGACTTAGGTAATCGTCACCCACCTTAATGGGGTGACCGCTGGTCGCCTCTCTAGTCAATGGGCACACTCCCCACTCCCTTGAGTCGCACTCATTTCAAGGGACGTGGGCTAACTGCCATGGTAGTGGCATCATCCACTAGCCATGTCACATCCAGCCCACTCAGCCATAGTTTAACCGCTCGGGTATGAGCCTACTAGGCGCAACCGTCTATCCACGTAACCGCCCACTAGTTCCACCTTTCAAGGGACGTGGGAATCATGGGACACACAAGATCACCCAATCAACCGAGCGACCTACATAGCTTCACTTGCTTAGCTCACAGAGCCTAAGCTTCCTAGGACATTCCTGACGTCCGTCCGTCAAGCTCGTCGTGGCCCCGCCACGACCCGGAGCCGCGCCCAGCGCTGCGCCTACAAGGCTCCCTAGGGGGTGTCCTCTCTTTACTCCTCCACGGAGCAAGTACCCCTTAAAGAGGCTTATGAGGTCTATTGGAACTGACAGGAGAGAACATGCCAAGTGCATAACTTTCATACTAGGGGTCTAGACCACAAGTATGCGTTATTGGACCAACCAAATCCACCATTAGCTTCCTTATACTTTCAAGTATTATGGACTTCTTGGTGTCCGGGCAAAGTCACACTTTGTCCCTTCATAATTTCACAAGACTTGCTCACCCAGTCGCTGACGCGTCAGCGCCTCCCAGGCGCCTGAGCAGCGCCTGTCCAGCGCCTATGTCACTAGGCACTGTGCCAAGGCACAACGCCTATTTGGCTCGGTCACGGCCTTATCAGGGCCTGACCATGTCAAGGTCCCTGTCCTTGACATTGTCATCAGTCATAATATCCATCATGCTCGGTCACAGCGCATATGCGCCTAAGCATGTCTGGTGTTACGTGTCAGGTGGTCTAACAAACCAACCCCACCTAAAGAATCTTACGTCCTCGTAAGAGATTCCTCTCCGTAGGTGATCGTGAACATGCGTAGGATCATGTTTACTGACGGACAACCATTTCCGTTGAGGGACATATTTAACCGAAAAGAATTTAAGATCTTCGTAAATGTACGAAAGAACATATTTAGCATATAATTCATTCAATGCTCCCACGTGGATACGAAATTGCCACATATATGAATGATGCACAATCTTTCCATTCCAAACTTTTCCGATAAATCCCACAATGCATCCAATTGCCGTCTTGGACACTTAAGCTTTAAACCACCATCTAAAACTCTGGAAAATTTATCAAAGGACTCAATCACTTTGGAATAAATTTCCGTTTAATCAATTCGGGACAAAGTAGAAGGATTCCGGTTCCTTGCTACTCATTTAATCACCACACGAGTATGTATCGCATAGTTTACTCCATAGAATTGATTCAAACCCACATAATATGAATAAGGGACTCAAGCCTTATCGTTTCTTGTTAGCTATTGGTTAAATCTCATGGATTCACTAAATTCTTCCCACAATAATAGTGATCCTTAACACAACGGTTCACAAATAGTAGAGTTGTTTTTCCGAACCTCTCACTTTTTGCCTTTGTTTCCCAAACAAAGTGTTCACATCCATTTGAACAATGATGTTGTACATAGCATCCTTCTCCACTGAGAAGTTAGTTTAAGTTGTTGTTTCAACTAAACTGACCACCTTTCTTTCGCAAAGGTAACCTTTCCGTAAGGTTCTTTCCCTTTTTAACACTAGGGAGTAGTGTATTATACTTACACCTTTAAACGTAACAAGTTCAGAATCTTTATTCAAACTGAACGAATAAGCTTACATTGCAAAAACTAACGTAATAAGGTTATAAAAAAAAAAGTGCAACTACGAGAGTTTAAGCTAAACAAATTCTTATTACTTTTTTTAAACTAGACTTGCTTTCTGGGAAAACTACTTTAATCCTTCTTCCCTTTAGAAGGCTTCAACGAAGGGTTCTTCTTTGAAAGACCCTGGTTTGAGGATGACATGTGATCGCTTCCTTGAGATGGGGGCTTGAATCTTTTCAGTACATGATAGCCTCCCACCTGAGGCCCTTCCTTTCTTTTCTTGCTTCCTGTTCTTGAGTCATACTTAGGCTTTAGTTGGTCCCACTCCTCATGACGAAGGGCTCGTGTCGCTTGTCCATCACTGCAGGAAAGCCAGTTCAAGTAGGTCTCAGAAACTTGAGTTGGGGCAATCATCTGAGGTACAGTCCAGCGGTCCCGGCTACGCCAATACTTTCCCCAATCCGCAGCAAATTCAGTGGTCATAGCTACGATAGTTGGTCTCGTAGTCTCTTGACGAGGGATAACCTGCTTCAACCTGAATTGCCTCATAACCCTAGAGGGGAAGAAGAAAGTAGTCCTGTACAGACACAGTATTGTAGTATGAGGAACCAAATTGTCACAAGCCACCAAGGAAGTCAACCTCCACCAGGACACATGCCAACAGATAACAGGTCTTGCATGGAAAAAGGCATCCCATTCAGCAAGGGTCTTTTCAGAATATAGCCTCTTCCTAACAAAGAAGTTAGCCGCAGTATAAGTTTCTTCGCCCAGGCTCGAGGGAAACGAGCTATCATATTCTCTGGTGACTCTATTAGCCTAAGATGCTCACATAACCAAATTTGAAGCAGCAGGGGGCTGCCAGAAAAACCTTCGTGAGGAGAGATTTTCAACCTCTCAGGCCCAATTATAGTTTCCCCCACCACCAGATGCAAAGGAGAATGCCCTTCAACCATTTGATTAACCACTCGCAACAACGAGGCTCTACCAAAATTAGGCGATTCTGCATTAGTAAACAATAGGCGGTTCAACAGGCAAAGTACAAAAGCCTGCCGGCGACAACGCCTGAATAGAGGAAAGAGCAAATTTTTCACAGAGTTGAACCAAGTCCACATCGACACCAAGAACCATGCTTTTGGCTTCTGCGGATGATAAGCCTAGGGATTTCCTATACTGAGCAATAAAACCATCCCTCAAGTACGGCACAGCCGGAGGAAGAACATCAGGCATGTTGGTGATCGCAGCAAATTCTTCAACTAAAGGGCATAATTCAGAGTTACCAAAGTGAAAGACATGCAAATCGGGGTCCCAATAATTCAAAGCAAATCGAAGAAGGGGCCATAATATTTTGGTTTCAGATATTAACGAAAAAGCCAAAACCAGAGCTGTCAGCGCCGCTAGCGACCTTGGCCCCTAGCACAGCGCCGCTAGCGGCCCTGACCTTGTCCCAGTGAACTTTTTCCTCTCGCTCCAGCCCACCCACTTGGTCCAGTGAGCTCGATTTAAGCCCAGTTTCATGCTCGCTCTTAGTTTTATCTTTTCCATTTTCTTTTTTTTTTTTCATTTTTTTAGGGGGTATAATATGTGTAATTTTTTGCTTTTTCTTGCAATTTTTACCTTTTTCCTTATTTCCTTCCCTAAATTGTGGCTTTTTCCTACTGCATAACACATTCCAATTGAGTCATCATACCATATACATATCATAAAAAATGCATAAAAACAGGAGTTCCAAATCTCAAGGTCAATGTCTACAAAATGGTCCAACACCGCTCAACCAGAGTCGTCATCACCGTTGCTGTCAGCCTCATCATCAACGGACGGCCCCTGATCATAGTTCCCAGTCGAATAATGGAGAGAAGAGCTATAAATGGGCCTGCTGTTGTCAGGCCTCATGTCCCGCCTATCATATGTTGCTGCGCGCGTGGGGGTACCTGTCGAAAACCCCGCTCCGAAAAGGCTCTCTGTGCCTTGACTAGCGAAATCCATAGCCACATCCTGATACGAAGGCCCAGTATGAGGCACATCCTATCCAGGGGCGTTCCCCCAATCTCCAGCCGTGGGGGTAACAATAGGCCTGCTATCAAGTGAAGGCTGGAAACCCGCAGGGGAGAACATCTTAGGAATATACGGCATAGAAGGTCCGGGCGCCTCATCAAAAGGAGGCCTGGTCACAGCTAAGTTAGGTGAATGAGCAACAGACGGCCTACTCACCGAAGAGGCCCTCGCAACAGAAGAATGTCGAGGTCCCACCGAAGACGAAGACTGAGACATCTGCAAACGATCAAGATTGAGATGTTAAGTTAAGCACTTCACTTAGCTATACAAAGGATGAAACTCTACTTACATCAACAGTCTTAGACCGAGAATTCTTCCCCTTGCCCATCACCCGGCCATAGCATCTTTAGCAGGTGAATGAGCTTGAAGATTTGAGATGTTTGCTCCCGGTTCAACTGCAGAAAAAGAAGAAGAAACACAAACACAACGGATAGAGTCAGCACTCAAAGGCAAGCACAAAATACAAGAAGGGATAAAAAGGAACTTACCCCCGTACAACCATCAGGAAAAGGCAAGCCCTCCATAGCCTCTACATCAGCCATATGTAGAGGGGAACTCCTCTACTATGCATCCCCCACTCTCCCCAATATACCTCACCTCATTAGTCGGCAACGTCACGCTTGGGGGCTGGCCCCCAGGAATTCTGGAATGGGACATCCTAGGACCCTGAGGAGCCAGATGATCCGCCTATGAGACATAAGAAGTCAGTATATTATACATATGACTAATAAGATGCAGATAAATTTCTTACCTCAGAAGTGAGGTCCGGCATCAGACGATCCAAGCAGTAAGCCAGGTACATGACCTTGCGGTCCAAGCCAACAACCTCCGGCATAAGAAATTCTGTGGCCTCCATACCACGAGCCACGACCCCCAAGTCCCGCATGCTCAGACCGCGCAGATAGAATGTGGTCAAGGGAGGATCCTCCAGAACCAGATGACTACCCAAAGTAGGATAAATCAGCCGGGTCAAACGATCCCGAAAGTACCACACAAAGATGAATGGCCCCTCGAAGACCACCCGCAAGGAGGACACCCTGAAAGACTCCATAATACTATGGGGCAGAACCCAAGGAATACCATCGAAAGCGGACCATGACACCTGCAGGTTACCAGTTCAAAAGTTCATTCACACCACATGGACCAAAAAGAATATATGCGCAAGTCAACAAAAACATACCATAGGCGCGGCATAACTCTCAAAAGTAGCCCGAAAGTGCTCCAGAGAGGTAAACGAGTGGTTATCCCTACCAATACAACGTGAACCTAGTGGGAACATCCTCAAACCAGGACGGTGAGGACCAAAGGCCGGAAAATACTCAAAGAACCACAGCTGCCATACAAGCAAGAAAGTAAGCTCCAAGTCTAAAAGCATACACGGGCAAAGAAAAAAACGAGAGAAACAGATGGGCCTACCTCCATATCCTCCACGGGCCCGAGATAGACGCCCTCTCACTCGTTTTATCGAACGGACAATCCGAAGGGACAACCCAATAGCGCGATAAAGGAAGTGATCATGTTGTTAGAAAGACTCCCGCTCATATAGAACATATGAGTACCCGAGAATAAAGGGTTCGGGGGCGAAGGTACGAGGTGGGAAGGTGTTAGGCACCCAACTCTCCCATTTATGACGCCTCTACTAACTCAAGTTTGCTAAATAATTTAAAGACATGATTCCCACAACAACCTAGACTTAGACTATTAATTGGTTGATCACAAGCATCACAACATTTATTTGTAACCCTTATTTAGACATGCATTCGATTGACAAATTGAGCATTACAACGACTAGACATGCTTGGAAGGACAATATTTAGTAAGCAATAAAAGACGTTTATTAGCATGATATCTGCATTATGACTACTTGAAAATAAACAATTAGGCAAGCAATTTAATTTGAGCCCCCAGGAGTTAGTACCTGAACTGTAGGCTATATTTGACAAGAATAGTAAAAGACAATATCTCAAGAATAATTTTGGAAGAAAGAGGGAGAAGCTCAGAGTCAAGACTATTGAGAATAAAGGGTGTCAACTGCAGACTGTGTGTTTTGAACTGAGGGAGGAGGGTCGTATTATAGGGAAGGAAATAGGGTTGGAGGGGTGTAGGATGGCCGAAATTCGGAATTGGGCTTGAAAAAGACGGGCTTCGAAAGACTCTGCGAGCGCCGCTCGTGGCGGTGGTGAGCGCCGCTAGTGAAGCTGGGTGTAATTCCAGCGCCGCTGGCGGGTGTCAGCTTGCCAGCTGGATGTTTTCCGGGTCATATCTCACTCGTTTGGGCTCCAAATTGAATGATTCAACATGTTGGAAAGCTTATTGGGCCTAGTTTTAAATGTCTTTGGTTTCAGGCCCAAATGTTTTTTGGATCTCGAGATATACCTGGAATAGTAAGGAGAGTTCAGTTTTGGAGTACGCATCAATGTTGGGCTCGTAACTCCTTTGTTGGGATTGTGGTATGGGCTCATGATATGTCATTGGAAAGCTATTTGAATAAGAAATCCAGAAATATAAGACTCATAAATTAAACCAACCAAATGAACTCCCAAATTGGGCGGGACACACGGTCCACAGTATTTGGCTACATCTGTTTTGACCCTTAACTTCATTTGGCCATAACTCTTATGTGCGGAATCGTATTTTCACACGGAAGGAAGCAATGGAAAGCTCTTGAAAGGGGATTTTAAATGAAGTGGAAAGGAAGGAGTGATCGAGGAAAAACCTGAGACCTTATTTTACCTATCAAAGCAAAAGTAGCATTCAAGTTTTATAAATTACTCCTTTCATCATCGGGCTTTTGCAGGGAAATCTGAAGGCGCTTTTTTGGCGTCTACAGAGGCGCTTTTTTGGCGTCTACAGAGGCCCCCACTTTGATCGAGATTGAGTAAAAGCGAAGATCAAAGTATTTCGAAGGCGACATGCAGGATGATGATGTGCACATGGTGTGTGAGAGTGAACAGTATGTATACATATAAAGACAAACCTGAGTTGGGACATGCTCGTAGAGTGCTAAAATTTCATCTCTGTGAACACAAGAAAAATAAAGGTTATAGTTAGCAGGATAGAACACCGCTCGTATATGGTCTAAACGTCTGCTGGGGACCTGTATTCAGAGTGAATGAAAAAGTTAGTAATACTTTGAGAATGATCAAGGTCGAGTGCTTCAACAAACAGCGACTAAACATCACTCGGCGGGTGTCGAGATTCCATCCTTGTACGAGAAACGAAAAAGTCGACGAGAAAACACGATTAAAAATAACGGCTGTAAATGGGAAGTAACACTAGTGAGTGTGAATAGTATAAATGCTTTATTATGAGCAAACAGTGACTAAACACCACTCGGTGGGTGGCGAGATTCCGACCCTGCATAAGAAATGAAAAAGTCGACGAGACAGCGCGATCAAAAATGACGGCTGTAAAATGGTTAGAACATATGAACAGTTTAAATGCAATAGCTTAAGCAATCATTGACTGAAACATATAAAAAACAAAGGACAATATAACTGCAACAGTTTAAGCAATCATTGACTGACTAAAAATATGTAACCTCGTAGAAGGTTAGTTTAACCGCAATAGCTTAAGCGGACATTGACTGACCCGAATTTGTGACCTCGTAGAAGGTCAGTTTAACCGCAATTGCTTAAGAGGACATTGATTGATCCGAATTTGTGACCTCGTAGAAGGTCAGTTTAACCGCAATAGCTTAAGCGGACATTGACTCACCCGAATTTGTGCCCTCGTAGAAAGCGACAGTTTAACCGTAATCGCTTAAGCGGCCATTGACTGACCCGACTTTGGGACTTCGTAGAAAAGGACAGTTTAACCGCAATAGGTTAAGCGGTCATTGACTGACCCGACTTTGGGACTTCATAGAAAAGGACAGTTTAACCGCAATAGCTCCAGCGGTCATTGATTAACCCGATTTTGGAAACTGGCTGTCCGGTAAAACATGAATGAGGCCATCGAATTTACTAGGCTTAAAATAATTTGACACTCCGGGTGATAAATATCGTCGGGATACATCGGGGCTCGTGTACTTGGGACCTGCAAAATAAATGGGTTAGTTTTACCTGATAATAACTAGTAACGTAAGATGGGCCAACTGTTGAATTTTGAATTGGTGAGCCAAAGGGACTTGCTCCCGCGCGCTTTGGTACTGATCTTTGCCTCACACGAACTGAAATAACGATTTTTGAGCGGCAAACAAAGTCGGGGGACAGTAGGGGGCCCGCGCGTGCAGACTGTTGTTGGAAGGTTATGTCCATTCTTGGTTGTAGTCGGAAGGTCGCTTCCCCTCTTGATTACTATTTGATGTTTGCTCCCGTTCTTGATTGTTGTCGGGAGGTTGCTTCCGAGCTTGATTGTGTGTTGAATACTGAGTTCTGGGCTTGCTGATTTCAATGGAGAGCGGGTACAATAAACCCTGTAGTGAAGATATGCACAAAGAGGAAAGATGTAATAGACATGCCCGACTGACCGTGACAAGATGCACAAGACATGACATAGTAATATGCATGGGGCGTAGGGGAATTGACATGTAAACACGCAGGTACTCAAGACACTGAGAAATTATGTACACATGCATGCCTTTGAAGGCGACTCTAGTACTTATGCAAATATGATGTATGCAGACTCTATTGACTGACAGCTCCATGCCGCGTAGCCTAACATGCACGGCCCTCCTATAGGGTCTGAATCAGCCCCCAGTTTGATGTGTGGTTCTTGATGGTTATGACCTACTCAAGGAGCTACGGGTGTTGATGCAGTGGTACAAAATATCTTAACTTAAGGTATGGGGATGAAAAAGATAACTTGGAACGTAGCGGACAAAGAACCAACTCATTCTGAAAAAGCCCCCAGTTGAAAGTCTATGTGCAAGCCTACGAGACAGGTGATGAGTATGAGTCTTGATGACTGACCATAAGAGTTCTTAAATGAGAAACAATGTTCTAAATCCTCGAAAATTTAAGTTGCCTCAAGATATTGAATTTGTTTTATATTTTTTTTTGGTTGCCCTAACTTTAGCCTAGGCCGCCCTCTCGGGCTTTCAACCTACCGTGCTCATTTTTTTTTTTTAGCCTTAGATGAGAATGGTGGAATGGGAAAACTCCTTACGATCATGTTACAAAGTGGTTGTCGTGGCCGGACCTTTTTGAGGATTCCTACGTATCCAGTGTGTGGAATCAGGCCAACGTAGTTCAGGACTATACAATTAAATGGTCGTACCTCTCGGAGGGCTTTTGGGTTGTAATGTCAGGCTGGGTTAAGGTATCAAAGAAAGGATAAAGGCTAAAAGAAACGCAACGTAAATCCCCTCCCAAGAGTATGCTAGATGGTGTATAAGTTTTTGATCTAGGCGAGGTGGCTTAGGGACCAATGTTTAGGTAAGGCCACCGTTTGGTTGTGCTTGAAGTGTTTGCACTCTTTTGGATCTTTGATCCCTCTGGAATTTTTTTTTCTCTTTTGCTTTTCTTTTGTTCTTGAACTTTCGAATTCTCTCTTTTTTTTGGTATTTCTTTCGGTGGCTCTTTTGTAGGTCGGTCTACCTTGCCTAGAAGGTTGCTTCTATTCCCATGTCGCACACACCCATTCCCCGGGTAAGGATAATGTGGTTAAGAAATGAAAGGCTATGTGTTTAAGGCTCAAAGGGTTGCATGTGGTACTGATGTATAGGGTAATAAAGGATATTGATGTGAAGTGCCAAATGAATGCCTCCTGTGCTCGGCATGGACGGTTCAACTGTATGTCCTCTATGTGGATGATCATTAAGGAGTTTTTGTTTGATGTTTTCCACAATGAAGGCTTTCTTTGAATTTCTTTTTTTGATGATTGAACAAAGAACAATGATGGGAATCAAAATGCAATCTTTATTGAATCGAAGAAAAGCATTACACGAGAAGTAAGCTAGACTCTATGTTCGAATTGAAAAGACAGACTAGACATCATTAGACTTGACTGGACTCAACTAGACTTGCACACTAGGAGACTTCGACTCTCTTCAACTTCTCGAGCACCGGCTGTTCATAGGGATATGGAGGACAGCCCCATGTAGATACTTGCGTTGTTCACAACTTAAGTGGAATTCTTAAGAAGGTTATCTTCAATTAGGATGCCCACAGCATAGAGCCGGTTGTAGGAGTCAATCACTTGATACTTTAGGTGTTCCTTGTAAGCAGGTTGCAAATTCTTGATGCATTGGCGGATTTGATCAGTTTGCGAAGGTCGCTCGACCAATTCGGCTATCCTTAGCCTCCAACGCTGAAGGAAGGCAGTGAATCCCTCATCTTCTTCTTGCTTGGTGATCTCTAACTCTCGAAGGGTCATAGGTAGAGCAACATTTTCCTTGTAGCGTGCAAGGAAGACTGTAGTGAAATCTGATCAAGTGCGGTAGTTCTCCAAATTTAAGGTGTAGAACCAACGACGAGTTGGGGCATCAAGAGTCTGTGAGAACAAGTGAATGTAGATATTTTTGTCAACTCCTCTTAAACCCATGGCAGCAGTGAAGGCTTTGAGGTGGTCTTGTGGATTATCAGCTCCTGTGAATGTCGGAACTTCGGGCATGGAGAACTTGGCTGGAAGCTTGCCCTTGACTTTGAGATTGACTTTACCAACATTAGCATGGTAGTTGGCAAACAGGCCGCTGTTTTCGAGCACAGAATTAATCTTAGCCAGCTTGGCATTTCGTTCTTCTTTCTTAGAGTCAGAGTCAGAGAGGATTCTTGCTTCATCCTCTTTCTTCTTTTCCAAATCTTCACGTCGTAGCCTTTCTAACTCACTCATGAGCTTATCAAGCCTCTCGTCGGTGGTTTTGACCATGGTGAAGTTTGGGGGTGTGATCAGTGAGGTAAGGGATGTATTTAGTGGTGGTGAGCTTTGTGGTGGTGATGGATTATGGGGTGATAGCCTTTTGGAATGTGGCGGTGTCTTGGACGTAGCTTTTATACGAACCAATCTTCCGGATGATCGAGTCCAACCTTTGTCTCCATGATTCTTCCTCGAGCCCCCAGTCCTGAACACAAGTCTCAACTTAGAAAGACGCCAAATAAAGAACTTGAAAACAAAGACTCATGAAGTTTAGAAGACCCTCGATATAACCTAAGGTGAATGAACCTAAGGATATCTATATGAACTTGAATGTATGATGATGACAATGTGACGACAGAGTCACGACGACACTATGCAAGATGCATGCAGGGCTGACCTCAACATATATGACAATGTATGGATGCTTCCTAGAATGACCATAAAACACTTAATGAATGACTTGTCTAGACTTCTAGTGCATGAGACGTATTGAACAAATGGAGACATTGATGAATGCAAGACTTGGACTTTTGTACAAAGACAGATGCAAAATGACGACAATACAAACATGACGACTAGTTATGAATCCTAGCATGGAGCGTCTAATACGTACAATGCAATGCAATGCAAAGAAATGGAAAAGAAGAAAGTAAAAACCTAAGCCTAAATGCCCGATTATTTCCCCTCATATCAAAGGAAAAATAAAGTCGATGAACAAAAATGAGAAAAATAGAAAAAGGCGGACCATCCTATTTTTTAAATTTTTCTAGACTCAAAGAAAATGGAAAATGGGATAAATAGAAAAAGAAAATTTTGGCATTTTTTTTTTTATTTTCCGATTTATTTTTCGGTGCTTTTTTTTTCAACGCCATTTTTTGTTTTTTTTTTACGAATCTGAATTACATCAAAACAATAAAGAAAAAAAAAAAAAAAAACAGTGGGAGAGGGGAATTGGAGAGATAACTCTTTTTTTTTGCTAAAAGGTCCTAGAAAATTGTTCATGACTTCGACGCTATATGAAAATATATCATCGGGGAAACAAGTGCTCATTGAATAGAATTCTCGCACTATTTTTAGGCATTAGGAAGTACCTAAAAATAAAAGAAAAAGACTCCTAGCACATAAGTACATGTTGACACATAGTCACGACATTCATGCATTCAAGCAAGCATTACAACGACGCAGTTACAGGCAAACATTGATCAGACGGGCATTACAACAACACATGCACAACAAGCAAGCGAATGCACGAATGTGGGCTAGAGGCTTTTGGGTCCTGTGAGGTCACCATGACAAATTACAATTTCCGTTTAGCGGATAGTCGACACATCAAATGTAATTCTTTTTCACCAACAAGAGTTGATGAGCCATGGGTGAGGAAGCGTCGGTTTGCACGATAGGACAACTATATATTCCTTCAGATATACGGGTTGTCTACGAGTTACGAT
This sequence comes from Tetragonia tetragonoides, assembly GCA_038025085.1. Lineage (NCBI taxonomy): Eukaryota > Viridiplantae > Streptophyta > Magnoliopsida > Caryophyllales > Aizoaceae > Tetragonia > Tetragonia tetragonoides. The sequence goes on from CM076141.1 coordinate 22,628,073, forward strand.
ACAAACTTCCTCGAGGGTCGATAAGGGTCAAAAAGGTGTGCCAAGGCACATTGCAAAGATGCAAATGATGCAATATGGAACATGTTATTAAACGATTAAGCAAACTTGACTTTCGAGTCTCACCCTCTTAAATATATCCCCGGTGAAGTCGCCACTGTAAGGACCCGGGATTTTTCCATCTGCTCCACGGAGTGCGTCCTTATAGAAAATTGGTAAGCTGGGGGCTTTAGATAAGTTTAAGGGACCATCGAGTTAGAACAGATTTTGTAAAGACTTGAATTGAATAAAAACCATGAAAGAGGTCACAAATCTGCTATTGGCCATTTTATCGAAGGGACAAACCGAAAGGACAACCCAATAGCGAGAAGTGAACTGATCATATTTTTAGAAAGACTCCCGCTCATATAGAACATATGAGTACCCAAGAATAAAAGGTTCGGGGGCGAAGGTACGAGGTGGGAAGGTGTAAGGCACCCAACTCGCCTGTTTATGATGGCCTCTACTAACTCAAGTTTGCTTAATAATTTAAAGACGTGATTCCCACACAAGCCGGATTAACAACCTAGACTTAGACTATTAATTGGTTCATCACAGGGTTTAACCTACAACACAGGGTTCCCCTTTGACTGAAAATCGAAGGACTTTTATTGTTTGACTTACAGCACAGGGTCACCCTTCGACTAAAAATCGAAGGATTTTTATCATCACTCCTATTTCTAACGAAATACTTTTATTGTGTAACCTACAGCATAGGGTTCCCCTTGTACTGAAAATCGAAGGACATTTATTGTGTGACTTACAGCATAGGGTCTCTCCCTTCGACTGAAAATTGAAAGATTTTTATCATCTATTATTCTATTTCTAACGAAATGTTTTATTGTGTAACCTTCAGTATAGGGTTCCCCTTCGACTGAAAATCAAACGACATTTATTGTGTAACCTACAACATAGGGTTCCCCTTTGACTGATAATCGAAGGACATTTATTGTGTGACCTACAGCATAGGGTTCCCCTTCGACTGATAATCGAAGGATTTCATATCATTTATTACCTATCTTATTTCTAATGAAATATTTTTATTGTGTGATCTACAGCATAGGGTCTCTCCGTTCGACAGATAATCGAAGGAATTTTATTGTGTGACCTACAGCATAGGGTCAAACTCTCGGTCAAATAGACCGGGGAAATTATTACTTTATCCTAAAAATGATTGTTTATCTCTAATTGATTGTCACCTCATTCAATTTGCCTGTTTTATTGCAGGTATTGGCACAGGAATACTTTTACCTTCTCTCTATTCGAGCTCGGCCAAAGTAGGGGCTTCTGTAGACACCAAAAATTGTGTCTATGATAAGTCTCCATGAAAACCCGATGATGAAAGGATTGGATTTTGCTCGAACTTGGGTTGCGAGAATAAATGCTCTGATGATTAGCCCAGTTCATTTGAATTAACCAGTGGAAGCCTTTTGTACAGGTGATCCAAACCAGTTGGACTTAATTCAATTGGAGTCCAAAACTGAGAGATAGGCCTCTTTGAACCTAAGGGCCCGAAAGGAAACCCAAACCCATGAGTCAACCCTTGGTCAAACAAGGGAGCTTAGTCAATCCTGCATGGACCGCCTCGGAAAAGCCTCACCCGCTTAGAAAAGCAGTCAGGCGCCTATACAGGCATGCCACTCCAGGTCCAAGCGGCCACGCTTGAGTTCAAGCGGTGGCCCCTAGGACAAGCGGATGTGCCGCTAGGCCAAGCGGCTTGACCGCTTGTCCTGCCAGCTCAGCCGCTCGGCCTAGTTGTATGGCCGCCTGGACCTCTTCTCGCGGACGACAAATTCGAGGCCCATTCGATTTCCGTGCCAAACCCTGGCAGCTCCCCCTCTTCTATATAAACAAACCTTAGGGTTTAGTTGAAGAGGTTGGCAGTTAGAGAGCCCTGGGTTGGACATTCTCTCTCAAAGGTTGGTCTTTTGACATTCTCTCTCACATTAAACCATAAATTCTGATTCTACTCATTCTTTAGGATAGCCCTAGCACCACAAAATAAACCTTCACCCTTCATCAAGAGCATGAATTCAAGCAATGAAACCCAATAAGTTTATTGTGAGCATCCAGGTAACCCAACCTAAGGGTTTTCAATAAGTTTTATATTATTTGTTATTACTAACGAATTTGGTTTATGTGATATGTACATGCATGGCGCGTTTTTTAGCAAAAGGACTTGTATTAAGCCTATTTATGGATGAATGAATGTATTAGATTTGCTATTTATCGCTTCTTATGATTAAATTATGCTTTGTTTGTGGATTGGTGAGTGAAATATTTGTTTGTCTTCTAACTCGCAGGTTTTAGCATATTTATCGTTTTCTAGCAATAAAGGCATGTAATCTGATAAATTTTTAAAAGTGGTCACAATAATAATGATTATTCAACCCATTAGTTAAAACTAGGAATTTGGACAAATTGAACCTTGTTTGGAACCGTAGCATTAATAATTATATTGAATCGATTAGTAAAGGCCATTATTTTCAACGGGCGAGTTAGGTGCCTAACACCTTCCTAACTCATACTCACGCCCCCAAACTCATTTATGAAGTCAATTTCTCCAATAGGGATTGGGGAGCACAGGGATTGAGTTGACGTCTTTCTAGACTATCGACTTGATTCCAAGGTTTCCAAATTACCTTAAATTTGGTGGCGACTTCCGACAATCTTACTCATGTCCTTAGTGTGAAAGAAAAATCTTCATGTGCATTCACACTCAAAGATTCACGAAAATCCGAACAATCGCGCTCTCTCAGGCTGCCCCGAAACCCGAAAAAGCGGCCAAAGAAAGTAGCATCCGCTGATCCCTTGTCGGTATCGTTTATGGTTGGGACTAGGACGGTATCTGATCGTCTTCGAGCCCCCAACTTTCGTTCTTGATTAATGAAAACATCCTTGGCAAATGCTTTCGTAGTTGTTCGTCTTTCATAAATCAAAGAATTTTACCTCTGACTATGAAATACGAATGCCCCCGACTGTCCCTGTTAATCATTACTCCGATCCCGAAGGACAACAGAATAGGACCGTAATCCTATGATGTTATCCCATGCTAACGTATCCAGAGCGTAGGTGATGAGTGAGGATTATATGTGATATTTATGAAGGGATTCACTCTTGTTTGTTGTTTTATTTAGCTATTTTATATGTTTTTAGATGCATTTAGTCTTTTAGGTTGTTTTTACTGCTTTTGATTGTTTTTGTGTGTAGGTAGTAGATTTCGGTGTTGATTCTATGATGATTCGAAAGAGTACTCGATGTACGAAGACTTGGTGCAGAGATATGAGCTTAACGATGTTCAAAATATGCTTCTACAGAAAGACACGAGCTGCCCATGTCTTTTCACATGAACACGAACTTGCACTTGTGGAGAAAATCAACCAAGGAGCTAACAATAATGCCAACAGCCGAAGACACGGCCAAGTCATGTCAAAAGACACGACCGTGTCTTTACTCAGCTCTACACACGCGTTTCAGCGTGTTGTTTCCTTGTTTTTATTTTATTTTCTTGTTCTTCTCATAACTATTTAAGGAGACTTTTAGGGTTTTTCCTATGATCTACCTTTTGCCTCTCCTCTTTGAGAACTACTTTGAATTAGAGAAGAAGAAGAGAAGATCAAGAACATCATCCAAGCATTAGGTTTTTCTTGAACTTTAATTGTTTTGATATAGTCTCTTGAATATTTGTTATTAGTTTTATTAATTATTATGAGCTAAACATTTTATTACTAGGGCTAAGGTGTAACCATCCTTTTTAATGTAGTATTCTTAATATTTTAATTCCAAGATTTGATTTTTATTGCATGTGAGTTTATGTTGTTGTTCTTAATGAAATTGAAGGTTTGATCACCCTTTGATTTGATTTATTGTGTATGTATGAGACTGAGAAGTGATTATATGCACTAGTTTATGATAGCATAAACTGAGAATTGAACGAAATACTAAGAAGTACAAACGTGATTCTTGCAGTTATTTTGTTATAGGTATCTATTGTTCCCAATGCTTCTTGAATTGTTTAAATCTATCTAGAGATAGCATAGGTTAATGATTTAAGTTAGATTCAATATAGCTTGAGAAAGTATATTGAATAGTTAAGAAAAGCCTTACCTCATGTTATTAATTTCATCCTTGGGATTTATTTATTAGGGATCTACAGAGAATTGGATTGGTGAACCCAAAACCCTAGTGTTCTCCTCATATTGTTTGATTTGATTATTTACCCAATTGTTTAATTTAGTCAATCTAGCTAGTTATTTTTAGCTTAGTTGTTAATCCAACACATTGAATTCGGTTTTCTAGATAAAGTTAGGGTTTTCATTATTTTATTACTTATTCATTATAATCCTCTTGGGAACGATACTTGACTTACTTTCTTTATTACGTGTGCGACTGGTACACTTGCCATACTTTAGTTTTCACGCATCATGTTTTTGGCGCCGTTACCGGGGACTATTATTGAGTAATATTAGAATTGAAAGATCCTATTTTTAATCTAGAATTTAATTTCTTTTATCTATTTATTTACTTATTTCTATTGTTATTACTTATTATCAATCCTTTGTTTTATTTTAGTTGTTTTCGTTTGTTTTTTTTAGAATTGAACAAGATTAGTTAGAATTTTCTTACTGTGTTTTTATTTGTTTTTCGTTTACTTGAATTGCAAGTTGGTGTGTTTCTAGTGCATGACTCGTACTAGTAACAAAGAACTAATTCTTTTTGATCCAGAAATTGAGAAGACTTTTCGCAGGTTGTGTAGACAATGAATTTCAAAACAAATCATGCCGCCAGAAGATAATGAAATTCCACCAGTGCGTTCTTTGAAAGATTATGCTACACCCACAGTTGAGGGTAGTGCTTCTCGCATAAGAAGGCCAACAATTCAAGCAAACAATTTTGAGATCAGGCCCGCCATCATACAAATGATTCAGACTTCAATCCAATTTGATGGTTTGGCTCGTGATGATCCTAATGCTCATATTGCTAATTTTCTTGAAATATGTGATACTTTTAAGCATAATGGTGTTAGTGATGATGCTATTAGACTAAGACTATTTCCATTTTCACTTAGGGACAAAGCTAAAAGTTGGCTAAATTCTTTGCCGGTAGGATCAATAACTACATGGAATGACATGGCTCAAAGATTTTTAGCTAAATATTTTCCCCCATCCAAAACTGCTAAAATGAGAAATGATATTACTACTTTTGTGCAGTATGACACATAATCATTATATGAAGCATGGGAGAGATATAAAGACCTTCTTAGAAAATGTCCACATCATGGTCTTCCTGTTTGGTTACAAGTTCAAACTTTTTATAACGGTTTGTCTTCTACTAATCATTCTATGATTGATGCAGGTTCAGGTGGTACTATCATGACTAAAACTCCAGATGATGCATATGACTTTTTAGAGGAATTAGCTTTTAATAGTCATCAATGGCGGTCTGATAGAACCCCAGTAAAGAAAAGTGCAGGAATTCATTCAGTTGACTCATTTACTGCTATAGCTGCTCAATTAGAAACTCTAACAAAAAAGGTTGACACTTTGAGTACTTCTTGCATGCAAGTGCAGGTTATTAAGTGTGAACATTGTGGAGGGCCGCATGCTAGCACAGAATGTCAAGGAGGTAATTCTATTTCCCAATCATATGATCAAGCTAACTATGTTGGAAATTTTGGCAGGCAGAACAATCCTTATTCTAATACCTATAATCCTAGATGGAGGAATCATCCGAATTTCTCATGGAGCAATCAAAATCAAAACCAAGTGAAGCAACCACCACCAAGATTCCAAGCTCAAGAAAAGAAGCCAAACTTAGAAGAGCTTATGTCTAAATTCATCACTGCAACTGAAACTAGATTTCAAAACCAAGAGGCTTCTATCAAGAACTTGAAAGTTCAAGTTGGACAGATTGCCAACATGGTATCTGAAAGAGCTCAAGGTTCCTTACCTAGTAACACTGAGAAGAATCCAAAGGAACAAGTCAATGCCATAACTTTGAGAAGTGGCAAAGAACTTCTAGAGGTGCAAAGTAAAGGTAAGAGTAAGGTGAATGAAGAAAAGAAAGATGATAGTACCCAAGAGCAGAAAAAGGTAAGTGAGAAAACAACATCGGTCTCAAATGCTAACCCAGAGGTAAAGACTTATACTCCTGCTATCCCTTTTCCACAAAGACTACATCAACAGAAATTAGATCGTCAATTTGCTAAATTTCTTGAAGTATTTAAGAAATTACACATTAATATTCCTTTTGTTGATGCTTTAGCTCAAATGGCTAGTAATGCCAAATTTCTAAAAGAAATTTTAGCTAATAAAAGGAAATTGGAAGGTGTTGGAACTGTGAAATTGAATGAAGAATGCTCTGCTATTTTATTGAAAAAACTACCACAAAAGATGAAAGATCCAGGGAGTTTTACTATTCCTTGTACAATTGGTAGTATATATTTTGAGAAGGCTTTATGTGATTTAGGTGCTAGCATCAACTTAATGCCTTTTTCTCTGTTTACCAAGTTGAATTTAGGAGAGCCTAAATCTACTACTATTTCCCTTCAATTGGCTAATAGATCAGTTGAATATCCAAGGGGCATAGTAGAAGATGTTTTAGTAAAGGTTGACAAATTCATTTTTCCTGTTGATTTTGTTGTGTTAGATATGGAAGAGGATCGTGAAATTCCTCTAATTTTGGGACGTCCTTTCTTAGCTACAGGTAGGACTATGATTGATGTACAACAAGGTAAACACATTCTTAGAATTGATGATGATGAAGTCACCTTTAATGTTTTTGAAGGAATGAAATACCCCTCTAATGAGAATACTTGTTATAAAATTGATGTTATTGATAATTTAGTTGATGAGTGCTTTAAGATTGACAAATTTGAATATTCATTAGAGGCATGCATTGTCCAATCCATAGACAATGAAAATGAGGAGGACAACATCAAGGAGTACGTAGCATTTCTAAAAGCCACTCCTTCATACTCTAGAGCAAGAAGGCCGCAATTTGAGGAATTAGAGAGGACTGTAATTTCAAGGCCAATGCCTTCGATAGAGGAGCCACCTAAATTAGAGCTTAAGCCTTTACCAGCTCACCTTAAATATGTTTTCCTTAATAACACTTCATCTTTGCATGTCATTATTTCTTCATCTTAAACAGGTTCAATGGAGGAGAAGCTACTAAGAGTGTTAAGAGAGCACAAGAAAGAATTTGGATGGACTATAGCAGATATTAAGGGAATAAGCCCTTCTATATGTATGCACAAGATATTATTGGAAGAGGACTACAAGCCAGTGGTTCAACCTCAAAGAAGACTCAATCTAACCATGCAAGAGGTGTTAAAGAAAGAGGTAATAAAGTTACTAGATGCAGGTATTATCTATCCTATTTCTGATAGCCTTTGGGTTAGTCCAGTGCAAGTTGTACCAAAGAAAGGGGGCATAACTGTGGTAGAAAATGAGCATAATGAGTTAACTCCTACAAGAACTGTGAGTGGGTGGCGTGTTTGCATTGATTATCGTAGATTAAATGATGCCACTAGGAAAGATCATTTTCCCTTACCCTTTATAGATCAAATGCTAGAAAGACTTGCAGGGCATGAATTTTACTGTTTCTTAGATGGATACTCAGGATATAATCAAATACCTATCACGCCAGAGGATCAAGAGAAAACTATTGTCACTTGTCCCTACGGTACTTATGCATATAGAAGAATGCTTTTTGGTTTATGCAATGCCCTTGCTACTTTTCAAAGGTGCATGATGGCTATTTTTCATGATATGGTAGAGGATTTCATTGAGATTTTTATGGATGATTTTTCTGTATTTGGTGACTCCTTTGATGCATGTTTGCACAATCTTGATCTAGTTTTAAGGAGATGTGAAGAAACTAATCTTGTCTTAAATTGGGAGAAGTGTCATTTTATGGTGCAGGCAGGTATAGTCCTTGGTCACAAAATTTCGCATAAAGGAATTGAAGTAGACCGAGCCTAAATTGAGGTAATTGAAAAACATCCCCCACCAAGCAAACTCCGTCAAAGCAATAAGAAGTTTTCTTGGGTATGCAGGATTTTATAGGAGGTTTATAAAAGATTTTTCAAAAATTTCAAAACCCCTTTGTGATTTACTAGCTAAGGATACCACTTTAATATTTTTTGAAGACTGCATGCATGTTTTTAAGATCCTTAAAGAGAAGTTAACTAATGCTCCTATAATGACATCACCGGATTGGGATTTACCACTTGAAATTATGTGTGACGCTAGTGATACCGCTGTAGGGGCAGTTCCTGGGCAAAGAAAGAATAAAATATTTTACAGAATATACTATGCTAGTCGAACCTTGACAGAGACCCAGCAAAATTATGCTACAACTGAAAAGGAACTTCTGGCAGTTGTATTTTCCTTTGATAAATTTCGTTCTTATTTGTTTTTGAACAAGGTAATTGTGTATACTGATCATGCTGCTTTAAGATATTTGTTTGCCACGAAAGATGCCAAACCCAGAATTATTAGGTGGATTCTCTTGTTACAAGAGTTTGATCTAGAGATAATGGACAAGAAAGGGACAGAAAATCTTGTTGCATATAACCTGTGTAGGATCACTCCATCACAGAATGAGGAGACAAACGTTAATCCTATCAGTGAAGAGTTTCCGGATGAACACTTGTATGCAGTAAGAGGTTTGTCTACTCCTTAGTATGCTGATTTTGCAAATTATTTGGCAAGTAATGTCCTTCCACCTAAATTGTCTTATCAACAAAAGAAGAAATTTTTCTCTGACATTAAACATTACTTTTGGGAGGATCCTTTCTTGTATAAGATTTGTGCAGATCAAATAATTAGGAGGTGTGTTCCTGTGGATGAAATCATTTCCATTCTCTCGCTATGTCATGACAAGGAAGCTGGAGACACTTTGGTCCCTCGAGAACAACAGCAAAAGTCTTGCAGTCTGGTTTTTATTGGCCAAATATTTTTAAAGATGCTTATTATTATGTTTCTTCTTGTGATAGGTGTCAAAGAACAGGAAATATTTCTAAACGGCATGAGATGCCTTTGAACAACATACTAGTTTGTGACTTATTTGATGTTTGGGGGATTGATTTTATGGGTCCTTTTCCACACTCTTTTTCTAATGAGTATATTATTGTGGCTGTGGATTATGTGTCAAAATGGGTTGAGGCAGCTGCTTACCCTACTAATGATTCTAAGGTAGTCATTAAATTTCTTAAAAAATACATTTTTACAAGATTTGGAACTCCTAGAGCTATTATAAGTGATGGAGGATCTCATTTTGCTCACAAGCAGTTCAAAGCTCTTTTAAGTAAGTATAGAGTTACCCATAAAGTTGCTTCCCCATATCACCCACAAACTAGTGGACAGGTAGAACTCTCCAACAGGGAGATTAAGAGTATTCTAGAGAAAACTGTTAATGCGTCTAGGTCTGATTGGTCTGTAAAACTTGACGATGCATTATGGGCATATAGGATAGCTTTTAAACTCCTATTGGTATGTCACCCTATAGGCTAGTTTTTGGGAAAGCTTGTCATTTACCTGTTGAACTCGAGCATAGAGCATATTGGGCTATGAAATCTCTAAATTTTGATATGCAAGTTGCAGGTGAAGAGAGGTTGCTGAAATTGAATGAGATGGATGAGTTTTGGCATGGAGCTTATGAGAATGAAAAGATTTAGAAGGAACGCACCAAGAAAGTACATGATAAGTACATATTGAAGCGTGACTTCGTAGAGGGCCAACAAGATATAACTCGAAATTGAGACTTTTTCCAGGAAAATTGATGTCTAGATGGTCGGGACCTTTTACAGTGACAAAAGTGTACCCATCTGGAGTGGTGGAAGTTTCTCATGTTGATAAAGGAACGTTCATGGTTAATGGACAGAGATTGAAACATGACATTGCATGAGAGCCAATTGGAGAGGGTGTGACTTACACCCTTGATGATTCACCATCACCAAATTGAGCACTCAAGGGGTCGAGCTTAAGACCGTAAATAAGCGCTACTTGGGAGGCAACCCAAGCTTAATTTTGCATTTTATTTATTTCTTTATATTCTTTTCATTTTCAGTTTCTTTTTAAGTTCAATTTTAGTCTAGGGTAGTTTAGTAGTAGTATGTCGTTTGATTACCTGCTAGTTACAAAAAAAAAAAAAAAGTGTTAGATAGTTTACATATTATTTTTTATTTTTTTTAGTTTAATGTTCTTTGTTTGATTTTGTCTAACTAAAGTTGGTTGAACTTTTGTGCTGTAGAAGTATCAAGTCTTTAGCTAAAAAAAAAAAAAAAGTTTGAATCTTTCTCTCACCTGACCTGCCGACTTTATACGTTTATACTCCTAGACTCCTCAAACTACTCACCTTCCTCTATCCTTCACGTTTTTCCCTTTCCCCTGTTTTCTACTCTCATCTTCCCAATTCATTCATCCACGCTTTTTCTTACCTTCCCTGTCCATCGCCTTCTCCTTCCTTCCTCACACTACCCACAACACCACCAACAAAACTCTTGCTGCCCAGGGTCCATGAAATCACCATAGCCAATATCTTGTAGAATTGCAAACGGGTCTGCGTTATCGAGGTGTATCGGGCACCAATGTTGCTGCTGTCTGACGAACACTAAGAACAACTACATTCTTGTTTTGTGCTGAATAGTGATACCCATACGTGTGGAAACATTGAGTTTGCAGTGGGTATTTGATTGAATTGGTAGCAGTCACTTTGTACTATTGTCCAGTCCACCATGCCACCCAAGAAGAGATAAAGGACTAGGACCGCCTATACACCATCCCAACCGAGACAAGTACCCCGGACCCGAAGTAGTCAAGGTACCTCTCAAGACACTTTTGGTATTATTTTTGAGAGTGATACACAGCGAGAAAATTATAATTTGATTGTGGGTAGACCCATTCTTAGTATTCGTTACATTGATGATGATACTTTGCGTGTTTTGGGTCTATTTGATGATATAATTTGGATGATTGAACGAATTGGATGGACTAAGTTTGTGAAGTTGAAACACCCCGCCATAAAGCGTTTAACTTTGGAATTTTTGAGTTTACTTCAAGTGAGTTTTAGCAATGACACAAGTATACAGTTCAGATTGATGAATACGAATTATAAGTTGACCCTTGCAGAATTTAGTGCTAAATTTGGTTTCCCTGTTGTGCTCAATAAATTCACACTTTCCAATTTTCCTGAGAATGAGTTTTGGAATAAATCACTAGTGAGAGCTCTTATATGGCGTCAAGTGCTAAAGCTGCCTCTATCTTCAATCCCTATTTCCGCTATTTGCATAAGATGATGGCTCATACTGTTTTTGGTCGGGGTGAGACGGGAGGGGTGAGACAGCCTAAACTTTATATTTTGTGGGCGGGGATGAATGGAAAAGCAGTGAATACAGGTTATTTTATGGTGAACCAATTGAAAGCGGTAGCTAAGCAACCGGCCGGCCCTATTGTGATAAGTGGGTTAGTTACTACGCTAGCCATTAACTTGGGTGTTGATGTTTCGGGATTAGCTACAGTTGAGGAGAAGACTAGACTTGATCTTGCTGCTTGTGACGCTATGAAAATAATTAAAATGGCTAATGGAGAATACTGGTTGAGGTTTGATGATGACAAAAAGATGTTCCAACTCCCTAATGTTGAGCTTACCACCATCCATAATCAAGCAAATTGGCATGCCCGACAAGTCAGTAATGCGAGGACTACTGCTGAGCCTCCTCTTAGGGATAATGATCCACAAGTACAGGATGGAACTATAGCACAAGGGACTACGTCCATCTCTCCTGACGAGGCTAATGATCCTGACACACGCGCACTTCTATGCTCTATATTGGCGGGGTTGGAGGATATTCCGTCCAAGGTTAATGAAATGTATGACTCATTCAAG
>CM076141.1:22645000-22655000 GCA_038025085.1 Tetragonia tetragonoides
TTTTTCACACAATGTAGCTATTTAATTTAATTTTTAATTAAAAATATGCAGAAATATAGGAAATAAATAGAAATAATATCAGAAAAACTACAAATCACTTAAAAAAAAAATGGGAAATATTTTTGAGACCTCACTTTAATTTTTGAAATAATTTTGAGACCTCACTCGAGTAGGAAATTCTGGCCATCACCCATGCTTTCGGTGTTCCGGCCATTACATTGATGTCCCGTAAAAACGCCCTTACAAGCCTACCATGGACAAGATAACCGACCACGAGGGCCTACCATGTCCCTTACGGATGTCCCGTGCGATATGGTGTGTAAATATACACAAACGGTCCGGAGCCTCTCGGAAGCCAAAAAAAATGTGGATTATATCCTTTGATTTTCGGCTTCCCGGGGCCCGTGTGTCGTTTTTGCCCAAACATCTCCTAGGGGTCTATCATGACCCTAGAGGACCTTAGGCGCTCCGGGAGGGTCATCCTTATCCCCGAACTCCGATATCACCCATGACGCCGGTATTCCAACCCATACATTGGCATCGCGTAAACCGCCCTTACAAGCCTATCAGGGACCTAATATTGACGTCAAAAAGTTTGCATACGGAGGCCCAGAACACGTCGCCTACAGCATTGTCGGGGCCCCGGTTGCCGTGTTCGCTTAAATTTTTTCGAGATGTCTTTCATGGCCCTAGAGGACCCTCGGTTCCCTGGGAAGGTCACCTTAATCCCCGAACTCCGATATCACCCATGTCGCCCGTATTCGGGCCCTAAATGACAAAAAGGATGCAGATATGGGCCTCGAGGAACCTTTCATACGCAGGGAGAGTTCAACTAATAAACTCTGTATTATTCTCCATTCATGTATGCTGGTCAAGTATCTTTATTTTGCCAACTGGGGTACTAAAAAGTGTGGAGCAAAAATGCAGATTTTTCTTGTGGGGGACAACTGAGCAGAAGCATAAGACAAGTTTGGTGGCCTGGGATATGGTATGCAGACCAAGGAACAATGGAGGACTTAATGTTAAGAATTGCAAATGGTTCAACATAGCTCTGAATGGCAAGCACATCTGGGATATTGCAACAAAAAAAGACACACTGTGGGTGAAGTGGATCAATGGGATTTATTTGAAAGGAGTTAACATCTGGAATTATGCTCCAGTATGGGGCACAAGCTGGTACTGGAACAAACTGAACAAGATCAAAAGTTACTTCCAGGGGCAATACACAGCAAGGGGGGTATGGAAATTTGCATCTGATGGTATTTACTCTGCTGGAAGTGGATACAGAATGCTACAAGGAAACATGACAAAATGCAGGCATGCAGACCTGATATGGGGGAAGATATCCATGCCTAGACATAGTTTTTGCCTATGGCTGGCTCAAATGGATAGATTGCTAACAAAGGACAGATTACAGAGGATGGGATTTCTGAATGGGGATGCCTTATGCTATCTGTGCAAGCAGGATCCCGAGGAACACAATCACCTGTTCTTCAAATGCAAAGTGTCAGCAGAAGTCCTGGAACAGATAAGGGGACGGTTGCAAATTTCAGCAAGAGCAAGTACAATTCAGGGGATGTTTAACTGGATCATCAGACAAAAATGCTCGAGAATCAGAAAGGAAGTTTATGCATCAGGGGTAGCAGCAACAGTATACTGGATATGGAGATGCAGAAATACTCATTTTGCTGGCAAAGGCAGCATACCAGTGCCACAGATGATACAACAGGTCCAGCAAGCAGTCAGATGCAGAATCCAACAATGCTGCAACAGCAAGAGGAAGATCTCCAGCAGGGACAAGATCTGGATAGGGGGGATATAGTCTGAAATTAAACTGGATTACAGCAAGGAATAGAGCAAACAGACAGAGTACACTAGACAGAAAGGCAGAAAGCAGAACTCAGCAGGGTGTCCTGGCATTTTTGCAAGATACCAGGAACATGTGCAGGGAAATGGACAGCAGGTTCCAGAAGGGAATCAGAAGCAGGTTGATGCAGCCAGACTCTAAATCAGGTAGCAGGAACCAGTAGATTGCACAGGAAACCAGCAGGATGCTGATGTAGGAAAGAAGGTGGAATGAATCAGCTCTGGAAGACTGCACCAGCAGAAGATTCAGAGTAGAGGGCAGAAGCAAAGCAGAAGCAGGAAGAAGCAGATTCAGTGGAAAACAAGGAAATTCCGTAATCAGCAGCAGGTTGATGTAGCAAGGCAGAATGAGGAATGTAACAGCTCCAAACAGAGTCGAAAAGCTAGAAGAAGTTGTAACATTTTTAGCTATATATGTTTTTGTATTTTGCTGTAAGTCAAAAATAATTTTTTGCAAATTGTAATGTTTACAGAGATGGTGAGGATTAATTTTTGTAAATTGTAATGTGTACAGAGATGGTGAACCACTGCCTGTAGTGAGTTGCACCAGATTGAAGGGTTGTAAGGTAGTAGAGGGATGTAGCAAAAAGGAACCCTACCTAGTAGGTGGCCTTGGATCTGCATTGCATAAGGACTGTAATCTTGTTACATTACAGTGAGCAATAATACAATTTCTGACTTGCACCAAAAAAACATTGGCATCGCGGCGTGACTTTCTCTCTCTAGAATATGCTTTCTCCTCTTTCTCCCAGCACAAGCTTCCTGCACTGAGTTTTCATGGCGAGAAAGGAGAAGGCGAAGCAAGGAGGTGGGAAGCACGGTAGTGAAAACTTGGAACCTCATAGTCCAGTGTTAATGGCGAATCGTGAACCATAGAGTAATGAGAGGCCAAATCTTGATCGGGTGGTTAGAAACCTAACCCAGGAACTTGAAGCACCGGACATCCTTACTCCTGATGTTCAACAGGGCACAGTGCAGCAACTAGAATTAGCTCGTGAAAAAATCATACCATGGCTCTCAAAACTGCAGAGCAAAGCTCGTACCCACTTCTCTTGGGAGGATGAGGTTGCTGCAATGGAAGCAACTCAATCACGACAGGCGAATGCAACAGGTAATCCCTCTGCTTGGGACAAATTTGACATTACAAAGTTGAGAAATGCTAGATTTTGCTTGGAATTTTTTGAACCCACCTTGCATAATGGTCAGCTAGTAGGTGATATTAATATGCTAGACATTGAATCTGAAGTTAGCTATTGGAATCAAGCTGTGGTTTGCTATGTATTGGGTGCCCGTCCCCCAATTAATGTTTTTAGTGGTTTTTTGCGAAGAATCTGGGCAAAAAAGGGAATGAATAAAATTGCAATGATGCGTAATGGCCTTATCTTGGTGAGATTTGATTCCCTAGAGCAACGTGATGCTGTTTTATAGGAAGGTGTGTTTCATTTTGACAATAATCCATTGATTGTGAGACCTTGGTCTGAAAATACTGGAATGCAAGGGGCCTTAGCAAGATTGCTAGTTTGCTGGCTTTAAAGAAGGCTCCTTTCCCATGAAGTATTTGGGTGTTCTATTATCCCCATCCAAATGGAGCAAGTTGGACTGTGAAGTATTGGTGGATAAAATGACCAAGAGGTTGCATTCTTGGGCATCCAGGCATCTTTCTTATGCTGGCAGAGCTCAACTGATAAACTCAGTGTTATTCTCTATCCACATTTACTGGTCTGGCATTATTGTGCTGCCTACAGGAGTTTTGAAAAAAATAGAGCAAAAATGCAGGGCTTTTTTATGGGGGACTACTAAACAGAACAAGAAGATGAGCTTAATGGCTTGCGATATTGTCTGCAGGCCTAGAAAAAAAGGTGGTTTAAACATTACAAACTGTAAACTGTTTAACCTGGCTCTTTATGGGAAACATATATGGGATGTGGCTACCAAAAAAGACACCATGTGGGTAAGGTGGGTCAATGGGGTTTATCTGAAGCAGCAGAGTTTCTGGGATTATATCCCCCCTGCAGGTAGCAGTTGGTACTGGTTGAAGCTACACAAAATCAAAACCATATTTTCTAATGCCTATGCAGAAGGTACTGTTTGGTCTATGTCACAGAGGGGTCAATACACTACAGCCCGTGGCTACACATACTTATTGGGGCTCTGCCCAAAAGTAGACATGCCAATCTCCTATGGAGCAATGTTGCTCTGCCTAGATATAATTTCTGCTTCTGGCTGGCTCATCACAACAGGCTATTAACCAGAGATAGGCTGAAGAATACGGGGATTCTGTCTGATGAGGGATTATGTTGCCTGTGTAATGAGTTTCCTGAATCCCATGAGCATCTCTTCTTTGACTGTGAGAAGTCTGGTACTGTTCTGCAGCTGGTGAAAAACTGGCTTGGTTGCACAGCTAGATCAGTTTCAAATCAAGGGCTCCTGAACTGGGTGGACAGAAAGAAGAAATCAAGAATAGTAAAATAACTTTTGCTGCAGCTTTTGCAGGGTTGGTGTACTGGCTTTGGCAAGCTAGAAATCAGATATGCTTCAGGGGTACAATAATCCCAAATATGATTATTCTCAAGCAGATTCAGTATGCAGTACGAGCTAGAATCTCTGCAATCCGGTCCAAGAAGATCTCCAAGAAGGATACAGTTTGGTTGCTGAGTTTGTAACAATATGTTTCCTCTGTATTTGGTCTATTTTGTTTGAAAATGCTGTATTAGTGTGTGTGTGTGAGAGGTCTGTTTGTCCTTATGGTCAGTATGTAAGGACAGGTTGTTGTTAGGCTATGTTTCTTGGGATATGGAGAAGGAATGAACCCTACCTAGTAGGTGGCTTTCCTCTCTATATTGCCATTAGGTTGTAAATGTTTCTTATTTCCATCTATTTTATGCAAGCTGCTATCTTTAAAAAAAAATATTGGCATCGCGTAAAACCGCCCTTACAAGCCTATCGGGGAACCAGTAACCAATCCTTGGGGCCTCCCAAGTCCCCTAGGGGTCTCCCGTGCGATATAGGGCGAAAATATTAACGTCGAAAAATTTGCTTCCGGAGGCCCAGAACACGTCGCCTACAGCATTCCTGGGGCCCGGTTGCCTTTTTCGCCCAAATTTTTTTCAGGGAGTCTCTCATGGCCCTAGGGGACCCTCGGTGCCCCGGGAAGGTCACCTTCATCCCCGAACTCCGATATCACCCATGTCGCCGACATTCGGGCCCTAACATTGGGATCGCGTAAAACCGCCCTTACAAGCCTATCAGGGACCCAATAACCGACCCTGCGGGCCTCCCGTGCGATATAGGGCAAAAATATTAACGTCGAAAAGATTGCGCCCGGAGGCCCAGAACACGTCGCCTACAAAATTCCCGGGGTCTGGTTGCCGTTTTTGTCCAAAAATAATTCAGGGGTCTATCATGGCCCTCGGGGACCCTTGGTGCCCCGGGAGGGTCACCTTGCACCCCGAACTCCGATATCACACATGTCGCCTGTATTCTGGCCTTAACATTGGCATCGCATAAAACCGCCCTTACACGCCTATCAGGGACCCAATAACCGACCCTGGGGGCCTCCCATGTCCCCCAGGGGTGTCCCGTGCGAAATGTGGCAAAAATATTAACGTCGAAAAGTTTGCATCCTGACGCCCAGAACACGTCGCCTACAGCATTTCCGGGCCCGGTTGCCGTTTTCGCCCAAAATTTTTTCGGGGGGTCTATCATGGCCCTAGTGGACCCTTGGTGCCCCGGTGTAGACGCCAAAAAAGCACCTTCAGATTTCTCCGCAAAAGCCCGAGGATGAAAGGAGTAATTTATATACTTGAACTGTTTTTTTTGTTTTAATAGTTAAGATAAGGTCTCAGGTTTTTCCTCCAAACACTCCTTCATTCCATTTCATTCAGAGACATTCATTTGGCACCTCACATCAATAACCTTTACTACCCTATACATCATTATCACTTGCAACCCTTTGAGCCTTAAACACATAGCCTTTCATTTCTTAACCACATCATCCTTACCCGGGGAATAGGTGTGTGCGACATGGGAATAGAAGCAACCTTCTAGGCAAGATGGACTGACCTACAAAAAGAGCCACTGAGAGAAATACCAAAAAGAAGAGAGAACTCGAAAGTTCAAGAGCAAAAAAAAAAAAAAAAAAAAAAAGTCGAGAGCGATCAAAGATCCAAAAAAGTGCAAACACTTCAAGCACAACCAAATAATGGCCTTACCTAAACATAGTCTCTTAGCCACCTTGCCCAGATCACAAGCTTCTATACCATCTAGCATACTTTAGGGAGGGGATTTACATTGGGTTTATTTGAGCCTTTATCCTTTGTTTGACACCTCAACCCAGCCTGACCATTCAATTGTATAGCCCTGAACTACGTTCGCCTGATTCCATAAACTTGATACGTGGGAAACCTCAAGGAGGTCCGGCCACGACAACCACTTTGTCACATGATCATAAGGAGTTTTCCGAAAATTCCACCATTCTCATCTAAGGCTAAAAAAAAATATGAGCCCGGTAGGTTGAAAACCCGAAAGGGCAGCCTAGGCAAAAGTTAGGGCAACCAAAAAACAATATATAAAACAAATTCAACATCTTGAGGCAACTTAAATTTCCGAGGATTTAGAATATTGTTTCTCATGTAAGCGCTCTTTGGTCAGTATTCTAGAGGTCGTACTCATCATCTTTCTCGTAGGCTTGCACATAGACTTCCCAACTGGGAGCTTTTTTAGAATGAGTCGGTTCTTTGTCCGCTACGTTCCAAGTTTTCCATTCCGTCTCAATACCTTAAGTTAGGGTATTTTGTACCGCCGCATTAACGCCCATACCTCCTCGAGTAGGTCATAACCATCAAGAACCACACATCAAACTGGGGGCTGATTCTTCCTAGACTGGCCCACAAGTTCAACAACAGCCCTGCGCGTGCGGGCCCCTCTGCTGTTCCACCGCCCCCTTTTCCAGTCCAAAGTTTGTTACTTCAGTTCATTTGCGGCAAACATAAGTACCAAGCGCGCGGGAGCGAAGCACTCTGGCCCACAAGTTCAAATTCGACAGTTGGCCTATTTTACTGTACCAACTATATTCAAGTAAAACTAACCCGTTTATTTTTGCACGTCCCAGCTACTGAAACTCGGATCTACACTACGACAACTCTTAAGGCCCAGAGCGCCAAAAAATATTTTAAGCCCGGAAAACCTGTTGGCCTTACCAAACATTACAAATTTTTGGGGTCAGTCCCTCTGCGATATTACAAATTTTTGGGGTCAGTCCCTCTACGATACTACAAATTTTTGGGGTCAGTCCCTCTGTGATATTACAAATTTTTTGGGTCAGTCCCTCTACGATATTACAAATTTTTGGGGTCAGTCCCTCTGCGATATTACAAATTTTTGGGGTCTGTCCCTCTGCGAAATTACAAATTTTTGGGGTCAGTCCTTCTGCGAGGTTACGAAATTTTGGGGTCAGTCCCTCTGCGCTTTTACAAATTTTTGGGGTCAGTCCCTCTACGAGGTTACAAATTTTGGGGGGTCAGTTAAGGACCGCTTAAGCTATTGCGGTTAAACTGTCCCTTCTACGAGGTTACTTATTTTTGTATCAGTCAATGATTTCTTAAAACAGTTGCGGTTATACTGTCCATTATTTACTTTTTATATGTTTCAGTCAATGATTGCTAAAGTTATTGCATTTAAACTGTTCATATGTCCTAACCACCTTATGGCCGATTATTTTTAATCGCACTTATCTCGTTGACTTTTTCGTTTCTTATAACAGGG
This sequence comes from Tetragonia tetragonoides, assembly GCA_038025085.1. Classification (NCBI taxonomy): domain Eukaryota; kingdom Viridiplantae; phylum Streptophyta; class Magnoliopsida; order Caryophyllales; family Aizoaceae; genus Tetragonia; species Tetragonia tetragonoides. Next base: position 22,652,630 of record CM076141.1, read on the forward strand.
ATGGGATTTCGACATCCGCCGAGCGATGTTTAGTCACTGTTTGCCGAAGCACTCCGCGTTGATCATTCTCAAAGTATTACTAACATTTTCATTCACTCTGAATACAGGTCCCCAGTAGACCTTTAGACCATCTACGAGCGGTGTTCTATCCTGCTAACATAACCTTTATTTTCTCTTGTGTTCAGAGAGATGAAATCTTAGCACACTACGAGCGTGTCCCAACTCAGGTTTGTCTGTCTTCATATGCATGCATACTGTACACTCTCACACACCATGTGCACATCAGCATCCTGCATGTCGCCTTCGGAGTACTTTGATCTTCGTTTTTACTCAAGCTCGATCAAAGTGGGGGCTTCTGTAGACGCCAAAAAAGCGCCTTCAGATTTCTCCGCAAAAGCCCGATGATGAAAGGAGTAATTTTTAAACTTGAACTGTTGTTTTTGCTTTAATAGTTGAGATAAGGTCTCAGGTTTTTCCTCCAAACACTCCATCATTCCATTTCATTCAGAAACCCGTTCAAGAGCTTTCCAACGACACGTCTCACGCCTTTTTCCGACCCCCCGGTCGCCAAGTTGCAATTTAGGGGTAAAACCGTCTTTTACCGTCCAAGGGTAAAACGGTCTTTTCATATTATTCAGAATACAAAAGTTCCTCCGGAAAATAAAAATAGACTGGATGACGTCATTATGACGACATCCAGCTGGCTGCTGACCCTTCTTCGGGCCCGACTGATTTTTCAAGCCCGTCTCGTTTTTCAGCTCAATTTCTACCGTCCAACCCTACTTCCCCATGCCTATATAAACAACCCTTCACCCTCAGTTCAAAACACACGGTCTACAGTTGACACCCTCTATTCTCAGTAGTATTGACTCTGAGCTTCTCCCTCTTTCTTCCATAAACAATTCTATTCTATTCTCGGGAGTATTGACACCGAGCTTCCCCCTCTTTCTTCCAAACTTGAGATCTATTTTTACTATTCTTGTCAAATATAGCCTACAGTTCAGGTACAAACTCCTGAGGGCTCAAACTAAATTAATTGCCTAATTGTTTATTTTCTAGTAGTCCTAATGTAGATATCATGCTAGTGCACGTTTTTTATCGATTCCTAAATATTGTTTGTCTTGTCGTTGTGCTGCCCAATTTGTCAATGGAATGCATGTCTAAATAAGGGTCAATAATAAATGTTGTGATGCTTGTGATGAACCAATTAATAGTCTAAGTCTAGGTTGTTAATCCGGTTTTTGTGGGAATCATGTCTCTATATTATTAAGCAAACTTGAGTTAGTAGAGGCCGTTTGGGCGAGTTGGGTGCCTAACACCTTCCCACCTCGTACCTTCGCCCCGGAACCCTTTATTCTTGGGTACTCATATGTTCTATATGAGCGGGATTCTTTCTAAAAACATGATCAGTTCACTTATCGCGCTATTGGGTTGTCCCTTCGGATTGTCCCTTCGATAAAACGCCAATAGCAGACTTGTCACCTCTTTCATGGTTTTTATTCAATTCAAGTCTTTACAATATCTTTTCTAACTCGATGGTCCCTTGAACTTATCTAAACCCCCAACTTACAAATTTTCTATAAGGACGCACTCCGTGGCCGTAGAAATCCCGGGTCCTTACACCCGGGAGGGTCACCTTGATCCCTGAACACCGATATCACACATGTCGCCTGTATTCGGGCCCTTACAATGGCATCACGTAAAACCTTCCTTACAAGTCTTTCAGGAACCCAATAACCGACCCTGGGGGCCTCCCATATCCCTTAGGGGTGTCCTGTACGATATGGGGCGAAAATATTAACGTCGAAAAGTTTGCTTCCGAATGCCCAAAACACGTCGCCTACAGCATTTCCGAGGCCCAGTTGCCATTTTCGCCCAAACTTCTCTCGGGGGGAGTCTATCATGGCCCTAGAGGACCCTCGGTGACATGGGCATGGGTGCTCACTGGGCGCTGTGACATGGGACATGGGCGCTCACTGGGCGCTGTGACATGGGACATGGCGCTCACTGGGCGTAGGGACATGGGACATGGGCGCTCACTGGGCTCTGGGACATGGGACATGGGCGCTCTCTCGGCGCTGAGACATGGGTGCTGCAACGTCATGGGACATGGGTGCTGCAACGTCCTGGGACATGGGTGCTGCGTCATGGGACATGGGTGCTGCGTCATGGGACAAGGGTGGTGCATGGGACATGGGTGCTACGTCATAGGACAAGGGTGCTGCATGGGACATGGGTGCTGCGTCATGGGACAAGGGTGCTACAGCACCATGGGACAAGGGTGCTGCGTCAAGGGACGAGGGTGTTGCGTCATGGGACAAGGGTGCTGAGTCATGGGACAAGCGTGTTGTAGCGTCATGGGACAAGCGTG
>CM076141.1:22660000-22687500 GCA_038025085.1 Tetragonia tetragonoides
ATACATCCTTGGCAAATGCTTTAGCAGTTGTTCGTCTTTCATAAATCCAAGAATTTCACCTCTGACTATGAAATACGAATGACCCCTACTATCCCTATTAATCATTACTCTAATCCAGAAGGCCAACACAATAGGACCGGAAATCTATGATGTTATCCCATGCTAATGATCCAGAGCGTAGGCATGCTTTGAGCACTCTAATTTCTTCAAAGTAACAGCGCTGGTGGCAAGACCCGGCCAGTTAAGGCCAGGAGCGCATCGCCGGCAGAAGAAGCAGGACGACCGGTGCACACCGCTAGGCGATTCGGTCGGCCCACCCCATGGTCCAACTATGTAAGGACCCGGGATTTCTAAGGCCACAGAGTGCCTCCTTATAGAAAATTTGTAAGTTGGTGGTTTAGATAAGTTCAAGGAACCGTCGAGTTAGAAAAGATTTTGTAAAGACTTGAATTGAATAAAAACCATGAAAGAGGTCACAAATCTGCTATCGGCGTTTTATCGAACGCGATAAGTGAACTGATCATGTTTTTAGAAAGACTCCCGCTCATATAGAACATATGAGTACCCAAGAATAAAGGGTACAAGGTGGGAAGGTGTTAGGCACCCAACTCGCCCGTTTATGACGGCCTCTACTAACTCAAGTTTGCTTAATAACTTAAAGACATGATTCCCACACAAACCGAATTAACAACCTAGACTTAGACTATTAATTGGTTCGTCACAAGCATCACAACATTTATTTTTAACCCTTATTTAGATATGCATTTGATTGACATGTTGAGCATTACAACGACTAGACAGACAATATTTAGGAAGCGATAAAAACATGTACTAGCATGATATCTACATTATGACTATTGGAAAATAAACAGGTAAGCAATTAATTTAATTTAAGCCCTCATGAGTTAGTACCTGAACTGTAGGCTATATTTGACAAGAATAGTAAAAGACAAGATCTCAAGAATAAATTTGGAAGAAAGAGGGAGAAGCTCAGAGTCTATACTACTGAGAATAGAGGTTGTCAACTATAGAATGTGTATTTTGAACTAAGGGACGAGGGTCGTATTTATAGATGTGGGGAAGTAGGGCTGGACGGCTGAAAAGGAGCCGAAAATTGAATTTGGGCTGAAAAAAGAGTCGGTCCAGAGGCTGTGTCAGCGCCGCTGACGGCGCTGTCAGCTGCCAGCTGGATGTCGTCATATGACGACATCCAGTATATTTGATCGAGCTTGAGTAAACGCGAAGATCAAAGTATTCCGAAGGTGACATGTAGGATGCTGATGTGCACACGGTGTGTGAGAGTGTACAATATGTATGCATATGAAGACAAACCTGTGTTGGGACATGCTCGCAGCTTGCTAAGATTTCATCTCTGTGAACACAAGATAAATAAAGGTTATGGTTAGCCGGATAGAACACCGCTCGTAGATGGTCTAAACGTCTGCTGGGGACCTGTATTCAGTGTGAATGAAAAGGTTAGTAATACTTTGAGAATGATCAACGTGGCGTGCTTCGACAAACAGTGACTAATCACCGCTCGGCGGGTGTCGAGATTCCGTCCCTTGTATGAGAAACGAAAAAGTCAACGAGACTGCGCGATTAAAAATAACGGTTGTAAATGGAAAGTAACGTGAGAGTGAATAGTATAAATGCTTTATCGAGCAAACAGTGACTAAGCACCACTCGGCGGATGCCGAGATTCCGTCCCTGCACAAGAAACGAAAAGGTCAACGAGACAACACGATCAAAATGACGGCTGTAATATGGTTAAAACATATGAACAGTTTAAATGCAATAGCATAAGCAATCATTGACTGAAACATAAAATAAAAAATAAAAAATAAAAAATAAATAAAAAAAAATGCAATCATTGACTGACACATAATAAGCAACCTCGCAGAAGGACAGTTTAACCGCAATAGCTTAAGCGATCATTGACTAACCCTAATTTTGTGACCTCGTAGAAGGACTGTTTAACCGCAATAGCTTAAGCGATCATTGACTGACCCAAATTTTGTGATCTCGCAGGAGGACAGTTTAACCGCAATTGCTTAAGCGATCATTGACTAACCCCAAACTTTGTAACATTGGGACATTAGGACGTTTGTGATGTTGGGACATTTGTGACTTTGGGACATCGGGATATTTGGGATATTGGGACATTTGTGACTTTGGGACATTGGGGCATTTGGGATATTGGGACATTTGTGACTTTGGGACATTTGGGAAGTTTGTGACTTCGGGACTTCGGGACATTCGGGAAGTTTGGGAATTTTTGGACATCGGATAAGTGCTATAGACCTTCTGGGCTTGAAAAATAATTTTGACACTCTGGGCAGTAAAAGTTGTCGCAATTTATATACGGGCTTCCGTATTTGGGACCTGCAAAAATAATCGGGTTAGTTTTACCTAAAAATAGTTGGTACCGTAAAATGGGCCAACTGTCGAATTTGAACTTGTGCGCCAAGGGGACTCGCTTCCACATGTTTGGTACTGATATTTGCCGCGAACAAACTGGAGAAACGAAGTTTGGACTGGAAAAAGGGTCGTGGGACAGCAAGTGGGCCCGTGTGTGCAGGACCTGCAGGGCTGCTAGCGGCCCAGGCTAGCGGCGCTGGGCTTTGGGTCAGGGTCGCTAGCGGCGCTCAACTTGAGCAGCCCAAAACGTTTTGTCGCGAATTTTTTTCGCGTTTTGCTGCATTCTTCTTCTTCTTTGTCGAGAGCAATTGTCGAGAGGTATCACCATTGTTGAGTGCTCCCCTTTGCTTGAGGTAAGTCAATTCTTGACCAAACTCTTTGATTTTTGTCTTGAACTTGCTTATTTTTCCGCCTAGTCGCTGAATTTTGGGTTGTATTGTTGAATGGGTGTTTGTTTCTTGCGAATCTGAAACATTTAGTTTTCCACTTGTAGAGAGAGAAAGCTTCTCCCATGGCTCCCACAGACAAAGGAAAACGTCCCATGGGTAAGGGGGAGGATGACCAGGACCTTTTCCGTACTAGGCTTCCCTCCACTAGGACACCTCCGACTGGACTGGCGCCCAACTGGGGTTTGGGACCGTAGTATTTTACTACCGGAGAGGAAGAGTCATCTGCCTAACCCTGAGTTAGTATGTTTTCTGACTCTCTATTTTTTTTCTGTTCAGTATATATCTTTCTGAAAATTTGAACTGTTAGTGCTTCGGCACAGAAACAAATTGGGACTTGTACTGGATTGGTGGTCAGCTGTATATAATTTGTGTGGAATTATTTTGGCTGTATTTGCAGTATATGGGGTGTTGAGAAAATTTTGGTTGTTGGCTAGGGTGTTGGCGTTTTGTTACAGGCTCATGGGTCTACCTCCCATTGGGCTGTGATGTTGGAGACTTTTTCAGTTGGAGCTAGGAATTTGGTACTGGGCTCGGGTTTTGACCATTTCCTGACTGTTATCCCTGCTTGTCACTCTGGGGATTCTAGGATTATTGCTAGGGGGCTATTGGAGAGGTTCTAGGATTCCACAAACACTTTTCATACGCCTGTAGGAGAGATGTTCCCCACCCCTTATCAGTTCGTTGTGTTGACGGGTCTATCCTTTAGTGGGCGTCGTATTCAGTACGACGCGAGTTACTGGCAATAGAGTGACAGGTTGCTCGAGTTTTATGGGCCTGTGTCTGCCTTTTTTGATAAGGATCGGGTTTCCTTGTTGCGGTTATGGGCGGCTTTGGCAGAGCAGGGGCTTACCGAGGAGCAGAGAGCCCGCATTTTCCTGGCTTGCTTGTTGGGGTCGACCATTTTCTCTCAGAAGAAGAGCGTATGTCAAATCAGTTTCTTGACATGTTTAAAGGATTTGACCAAGGTTCATGAGGACAACTTCGATGCTTCTGTTTATGCTTCCTTGGTGAGATGGTGTCGTCGGGCTTGCAGGCCTAAGCCGACGAGTGAGAGGGCGTCCATCTCGGGCCCGTGGAGGATACTGAAGGTAGGCCCATATATTCATTTTTTTTTCTTTGCATATGGTTTTGAATGTGAAGCTCATTCTTTCCCTTTTAGCTTGTATGGCAGCTGTGGTTCTTCGAGTATTTTCTGGCCTTTGGTCCTCACCGTCATGGTTTGAGGATGTTCCCACTAAGTTCACGGTGGATTGGTAGAGATAACCACTCATTTACCTCTTTGGAGCATTTTTGGGCTACCTTTGAGAGTCATGCCGCGTCTATGGTATGTTGTTGTTGACTTGTGCATATATTCTTTTTGGTCCATTTGGAGTGAATGAACTTTTGAATTGGTAACCTGCAGGTGTCGTGGTCTGCTTTTCATGGTATTCCTGGGGTTCCGCCCCATATTACTATGGATTCCTTTAGAGTATCCTCCTTGAGGGTGGTCTTTGAGGGGGCATTCGGCTTTGTGTGGTATTTGGGGGACCGTTTGACTCGGATGGTTTATCCCTCCTTGGGTAGTCACCTGGTTCTGGAGGACCCTCCCCTGACCATGTTCTATCTGCGCGACCTGAGCGTGCGAGACTTGGGGGTCGTGGCTCGTGGTATGGCGGCCATGAAGTTTCTGGAGCCGGAGATTGTTGGATTGGACCGCACAGCTGTGTACCTGGCTTACTGCTTGGATCGTCTGATGCCGAACCTCACTTCTGAGGTAAAACATTTATCTACATCTTTTTAGCTATATGCATGATACGCTGACTTTTTGTGTTTCACAGGTGGATCGTCTAGCTCCTTAGGGTCCCAGGAGGTCCCATTCTAGAGTTCCTCGGGGCCACCCTCCAAGCGTGACCTTTACTGACTAACGAGTTGAGGTACATTGGGGAGAGTGGGGGACGCATAATATAGGAGTTCCCTCTGCATATGGCTGACGGAGAGGCTGTAGAGGGCTTGTCCTTGCCTGATGGTTGTACAGGGTAAGTTCCCTTTTATCCCTTCGTGTATTTTGTGTTCGCTTTTGAGTGTTGACTTTATCTCTTGTGTTTGTGCTGTTTTTTTTTTTTTTTTTTTTGTAGTTGAACCGGGAGCAGACCTCTCATATCTTCAAGCTCATTCACCTGCTGAAGAAAGGCTATGGCCGAGTAAGGGCAAGGGGAAGACTTCTCGGTCTAGGACTGTCGATGTAAGTAGACTTTCAGTCTTTGTTTCAGCTAAGTGAAGTGCTTAACTTAACATCTCGACCTTGATTGTTTGCAGATGTCTCAGTCTTCGTCTTCGGTGGGACCTCGACATTCTTCTGCTGCGAGGGCCTCTTCGGCGAGCAGATCGTCCGTTGCTCGTTCACCTCCCGTAGCTGTGACCAAGCCTCCTGTTGATGAGGCGCCCGGACCTTCTGTGTCGTACATTCCTGAGATGTTCTCTCCCGAGGGTTTCCAGCCTTCTCTTGACAGCAGGACTATCGTTACCCCCACGGTTGGAGGTTGGGCGAATGCCCCTGGATGGGATGTGCCTCATACGGGGCCTTCATATCAGGATGTGGCTATGGGCTTGCTAGTCAGGCCACAGAGAGCTTCTTCGCAGCGGGGTTTTCGGCAGGTACCCCCATGCGCGCACCAGCATATGATAGGCGGGACATGAGGCCCAACAACAGCAAGCCCATTTATAATTCTTCTCTCCATCATTCGACTGGGAACTACGGTCAGGGGTCGTCCGTTGATGATGAGGCTGACAGCAATGGAGATGACGACTCTAGTTGAGCGATGTTGGATTTCTTTGTAGACATTGACCTTGAGATTTCGAACTCCTGTTTTTATGCATTTCTATGATATGTATGATATGTATGATATGGTGACTCGATTATGCGCGTCTGATCTCTAAGTATGCAATGTCTTATGCAGTAAAGAGTAGGCCACAATTTAGGGAATAAAATAAGGAAATAGGTAAAAATTGCAAGAAAACGCAAAAATTACACATATTATACCCCCTAAAAAAATGAAAATAAATAAAAATAGAAACGAGAAAAGATAAAAGCTAAGAGAGTCTCGGGCTTTGTAATTCCGTCGTGCGTAAACTAGGCTTAAATCGAGCTGAATAGACCAAGTGAGCGGGCTGGAAAAAAGAAGAAAAGCTGACTGGGACAGGGTCAGGGCCGCTAACGGCGCTGGTCTGGGCCGCTAGCGGCGATGGTCTGGCCGCTAGCGGTGCTGGGCTGCAGATGAGGGCCGGTAGAGGCGCTGGCCAGAGCCACTGACGGCTCTGGTTTGGGCTTTTTCGTGGATTCCTGACTTCTTTTGGCCCGCATTTTTGCCTATAAATAGGATTAACGGGATGCTGGATATTGTATCACTTTTCAGACTTTAGCTCTCTCAAATTTCCCAAAACTTCTACCATGGTGAAATCCTTTGAAAACCTGTTTGATGCCTGGTGCAAAAATCTGACCATAGAAGAAAAACTTGAATTGGCTCCGTTCCAGGTCTTTACCTTGCTGACTTTAAAACCAACCAAAATATTGTGGCCCCTCTGCTCTGAATTATTTGGATCCTGACTTGCACGTTTTCCGTTTCGGTAACTCTGAATTATGCCCTTTAGTTGAAGAATTCGCTGCAATCACTAACATGTCTGATGTTCTTCCCCCAGTTCTGCCTTATTTGAGAGATGGTTTTAGTGGTCAATACAGGAAATCCTTAGGCTTGTCATCTGCAGAAGCCAAAAGCATGATTCTTGGTGTCGATGTGGACTTGATTCAGCTCTGTGAAAAATTTGCTATTTCCTCTGACAAAAGTGCAATATTTAGGCGTTGCCGTCGACAAGATTTTGTACTTTGCCTGTTGAACCGTCTATTGTTTGCTAATGCAGAGTCTCTTAACTTGGGTAGAGCCTCGTTGTTGCGGGTGGTAAATCAAATGGCTGAAGGGCACTCTCCTTTGCATCTGGTGGTAGGGGAATCTATTATAGGGCTTGACAAGTTGAAAATCTCTCCTCACGAAGCTTTTTCTGGCAGCCCCCTGCTGCTTCAAATTTGGTTATGTGAGCATCTGAGGCTAATAGAGTCACCTAAGAATATGATAGCTCGTGTCCCTCGAGCCTGGTCAAAGAAAACTTATAATGCGGCTAGCTTTTTGGTTAGGAAAAGGCTATATGAGGAAAAGACCATTGCTGAATGGGATGCCTTTTTCCATGCAGGACCTGTCATCCGTTGGCCTGTGACTTGGTGGAGCTTGACTTCCTTAGTGGCTTGTGCCAATTTGGTTCCTCATACTACCATACTGGGTTTGTATAGGAGTACTGTCTTCTTTCCTTCTAGGGTCATGAGACAGTATGGGTTGAAGCAGGTTATCCCTCGTCAGGAGACCACGAAGCCACCTATCAGAGCTTTCACCACTGAATTTGCTGTCGACTGGGAAAAATACTGGCGTAGCCGGGACCGCTGGACTTTATCTCGGGTGATTGCCCCAACTCAAGTTTCGGAGTCCCACTTGAACTGGCTATCCTGCAGTGATGGAGAAGCGAGACGAGCCCTTCGTCATGAGGAGTGGGACCAACTAAAGCCTAAGTATGACTCAAGAACAGGTTGCAAGAAAAGAAAGGAAGGGCCTCAGGTGGGAGACTATCATGTACCGAAAAGAGTCAAGCCAAGCGATCACAGGTCGTCCTCAAACCAGGGTCCTTCAAAGAAGAACTCTTCAACGAAGCCTTCTAAAGGGAAGAAGGATTAAAGTAGTTTTCTTAGAAAACAAGTCTAGTTTTACAAAAAAGTAATGAGAGTTTGTTTAGCTTAAACCCTCGTAGTTGCACTTTTTTTTTGTAACCTTAGTAAGTAAATTTTTTTTTTTTTTGCAATGTAAGCTTATTCGTTCAGTTTGAATAAAGATTATCCCTTTTTAAATGAGTTGAGTGGAATTTTGGATTTATTTTGGCCGGGCGCCTTAAAAAGGGTTACCTACGTATCCAGTGTGGAATTAGGCCAGCGTAGTTCGTTCAATTTGTGTACGTGTCTTCTTCTTTTTTTCGGATTTATTTTTTTAAAATCTTTTTTTTAGACGTTGCACTTCTTCAGTTGGTCCATATTGGTGAGCTAACTAAACTCGATGCTGTCAATGTCAATGAGTCTGACCGCGCCTCCTGATAGAATGTCTTTGATGATGAATGGACCGCACTAGTTTGGTCAAAATTTACCTCTGTTCGGTAACTGGGCCACGTAATTCTTTCCAAATTAAGTCCCCTTCCTTTAAATTCCGAGGTCGAACCCTTTTTTTGAATGCTCTTTCCATGCGTTGCTAGTACATGTAGGAATGGTCTAGGGCCCATAGGCGTCTTTCATCCATGAACATGAGTTCTTCGTAGCGGGCTTGTAACCATTGGGTTTCAGGAATTTCATCCTCTAAGGCTATGCACATGGAGGGTAGTTGGACTTCTATGGGTAAAACCGCTTCCATTCCGTAGACTAGGGAATAGGGTGTTGCTCCCGTAGAGGATTTAATGGATGTCCTATATCCCCAAAGGGCAAATGGGAGTTTTATGGGCCAATCTGTGTAGTTTTCTATCATCTTTTCAATGATAGTCTTGAGGTTTTTGTTGGCGGCTTCTACTGCGTCATTGGTTTGGGGACGGTAAGGGGATGATTTGTGGTGCTGGATTTTGTAGTTTTTGAGGAGGGTGGCTGTCTCGGCTTTAAAATGGGATCCATGGTCCCTGATAATTTCATGCGGAAAACCGTATCGGGAAATGATGTTGTTCCTTATGAATTTGGACACTTGTTTGGAGGTGAGTATGGCATAGGATTGGGCTTCAACCCATTTAGTAAAATAGTCTATGGCCACTAGGATGTATACATGTCCTCCCGAGCTTTTCGGGGTAATTTTACCAATGATATCTATTCCTCATGCGGAAAATGGCCAAGGAAATGTGAAGTTGTGGAACATCGAGGGTGGCATATGCTGTAGGTTGGCATATATTTAGCACTTCTTGCACTTCTTGACATAGTCGTAACAATCCCTTTCCATAGTGGTCCAATAGTATCTCAGTCATAGGACCTTTCTAGAGAGCATTCATGTGTGGCCCGCAGACACCATTGTGTACCTCTTCCATGATCTCTACAGCTTCTTCGGAGTTCACGCATCTGAGGTTGACCCCGTTGTGGGACTTTTTGTACAGAACCCTCTTGTATTCTATGTATTGAGCCGCTAAGAGACGGATGGTCCGTTGAGCTCTTAGTGGTGCGTCCTGAGGGTATATTCCTTTGGTGATGTAGTTGAAGATGTTTTGGTACCAAGGATCTTCTTCGATCGGAGCCAGGGTCATATCAGTGTCGAGGTTGTTGCAAAAGGATGGCTCGCTTCTTCTTGTGGAGTGGCATTGTTGAGGGAGTTCATCTACTCAAATTCCTGTAAAAAGAGATAATCTGTATTCTTGCTTTGCGAAGTTTACTTACATTGCTTAAACTGATTAATGATTTGTGCAACTTTTGTGTTCATTGGATTTATCAATAGCCAAACAAAGAAAAAAATGAGCAAGAGGAATTTTTATTGATTTGCAAAAAGAGATAAGCACACATGACTTTAGAGAAGAGGGTCTCTAATTCCCGTCAAAAAGAAACTAGACTTCGAAAGAAAAGTAAAAGGGGGAACACCCCCTGTTCCAGACTCAACCTAAAGATTTAGTTAGGATCCTAACTCGACAAAACTTTGGGGACTCAGACTCGATTCCTCTAGCTCCTGCGGGTAACCAACTAATTCCAGGCCTCATCGTCGATGTCACCATCCTTCAAGGTTGGTGGAACTTCTCCTCTGTCAATGACACCCTAGATGTCATCCTTTAGGCGCAGGCAATCGTCTGTATGGTGCCCGAACACTCGATGATACTTTCAGTAGGGTCGGTTTTCTCCTGGTGCTAATTTGGCATCTTCCAAAGGGATGCAGGGTTGAATGTCACCTCTCCATACTAGTGCGTTCATAACAGCTTCCATTGGTGCAAAGAGAGGGGTGTACTTTTCTTGGCCATGACGACACCAGCTGACTGTCCAAGTGTACGGTGGCCACATTGTCCCTTGGTCAATGAAACGCAAGACTAACCCCTTAAAGCGTCTGCACTGATTGATGTTGTGTCCCTCAGCCGCGCAGTAGGTACAGCTTAGAAACGGATTTCCATCTCTCGGAAGAAGCCTTGACGTGGGTGTCCTCGGACGAACATACCCATACTTGGACATTTTGTGATAGAGGAGGTCTTAGCGCCACCAAGTTTCTTCTTTGGTCAAGATGACCGCATTCCTGCGCTTAGAAGTGCGCTCTTCTAGGATGTCAACCTTCTCTCTTATCTCTTGAATCCTTTTGATTATACGATCCAGACTTTCTTGTATCTGATTATTGTCGTCTTCCGCTTTGTCGCTTCTTAGGTCTGGATCTTCTTCATAAGATTTTTGGGAAATCAAGGTGATCTCCTCGCCTTAAATGAGGTGAGAGTAATCTCTGGGATCCTCAGTTCTAATATGGTTGATAGTACCCAAGAGGTTATCAGCGCCTTCGGTTTCTTCAGCTTTAGGCAATGGTAGAGTGCCATTGTCTATTTTGTCTTGGATGATATTCTTAAGGGCCCAGCAGTTGTTTGTATCATACCCTTTCCCTTGATGGTATTTGCAGTATTCGCCTTCTTCCAGTTACGACCCTTGATAATTGATTCTGGAGTGGGACCTACGGGTCGAAGCATGTCCTTGTCCACTAACCTCTCAAAAGCTGTACTGAGAGTTATCCCTAATGGAGCGAATTCCCTCATTGGCTTATTTTGGGCATCAGGTATTCCCTTGGTGAGACATTGGAGGAAGACTCGTCGCTCTTACGTTTCCTTTCTAGCTCTTGGGGACCGGGATCAGGCTTTCCCGGAGTTATGGATTTCCGGTTTTCAGATGAAGGGACAAACATTGGTGTATCCCATAACTGTCTTGACTTAATGTTGGTGATGTCAACTTCCAACCTGTTTACTCGGTCAGTCATCTCAACGAGATATTCCTGAACTGTTCTAATCATGGTGCAATTGAGGTGGTTTGAATCAATGTGTTGTAGATAGCTGAATTGAACCTCAGTCAAGTCTTTCTTCTTTGGATTCTATCCTGAATAGGAAGCACGGAGCACTTAGTAACAAGAAAGAAGACCATGAGACTCTCATCTAAGAAAAAATGTTGATCCACATATAGAAAAACTCATTGTCCTAGAAAATAAAAAAAAAAAGATCCTTAAGCCTACATGCCCAAATATTTCCTTAATATCAAAGGAAAATAAAGTCAATGAACGAAAATAAGAAAACAGAAAAAGACGGACTATCCTATTTTTTTTTTTATTTTTCTAGACTCAAAGGAAATAGAAAATGGGATAAAAAAAAATAATAAAAAAAAAAAGAATTTCGGTCTTTTTTTTATATTTTGATTTTTTTTTTCGATTTTGATTTTTTTTTTTTCGACGGCATTATTTTGTTTTTGCCGTTTTTTTTTTTCGTTTCGGTTTTCTTTTTTTTTTTTAACCGAATCTGAATTACATCAAAAGAAAATAATGAAATAGAAAAAGAAAAGGAGAGGGGAAATTGGAAGACTGACTCTTTTTTTTTTGCTAAAAAGATGCTAGAAAATTGTTCATGACTTTAGAATATATCATCGGAAAAATGACGGGTGTTCATTGAATTGAATTCTTGCACCATCTTCGGGTATTAGGAACTAGCTAAAAAAAAAAAGACTCTTAGCACGTAAGTACATGTTGGTACATAATCACGATATTCATGCATTCAGGCAAGCATTACAACGATATAATTACAGGCAAACATGTGATCAGACGGACATTATAACGACACATGCAAGACAAGCAAACGAATTCACGAATGTAGGCTAGAGGCTTTTGGGCTCCTGCGAGGTTACCACAACAAATTACAATTTCCGTTCGGCGGATGGTCGACACATCGATTGTAATTCTTTTCATCAACAAGGATTGATAAGTCATGGGTCAGGAAGCGTCGATTTGCACGATAGGACAACTGTATATTCCTTTAGATATACGGGTTGTCTACTAGTTGCGACACAAACTTCCTCGTGGGTTGATAAGGGTCAAAAGGTTGTGCCAAAGCACATGCAAATGATGCAAAAATATGGAACATGTTATTGAAACAATTAACCAAACTTGACTTTCGAGTCTCACCCTCTTAAATAAATCCCCAGTGAAATCTCCACTGTAAGGACCCGGGATTTCTACAGCCACGGAGTGCGCCCTTATAGAAAATTTGTAAGTTGGGGGTTTAGATAAGTTGAAGGAACCGTCGAGTTAGAAAAGATTTTGTAAAGACTTGAATTGAATAAAAACCATGAAAGAGGTCACAAATCTGCTATCGGCGTTTTATCGAAGGGACACACCGAAGGGACAACCCAATAGCGCGATAAGTGAACTGATCATGTTTTTAGAAAGACTTCCGCTCATATAGAACATATGAGTACCCAAGAATAAAGGGTTCGGGGCGAAGGTACGAGGTGGGAAGGTGTTAGGCACCCAACTCGCCTGTTTATGACGGCCTCTACTAACTCAAGTTTGCTTAATAATTTAAAGACATGATTCCCACACAAATCGGATTAACAACCTAGACTTAGACTATTAAATGGTTCATCACAAGCATCACAACATTTTTTCTTTTTAACCCTTATTTAGACATGCATTCGATTGACAAGTTAAGCATTACAACGACTAGACAGACAATATTTAGGAAACGATAAAAACATGTACTAGCATGATATCTACATTATGACTATTGGAAAATAAACAGTTAAGAAATTAATTTAATTTGATCCCTCAGGAGTTAGTACCTAAACTGTTGGCAATATTTGACAAGAAAAGTAAAAGACAAGATCTCAAGAATAAATTTGGAAGAAAGAGGGAGAAGCTCAGAGTCAATACTACTGAGAATAGAGGTTGTCAACTGTAGACTGTGTATTTTGAACTGAGGGAGGAGGGTCGTATTTATAAGCGTTGGGAAGTAGAGCTGGACGGCTGAAAAGGAGCCAAAAATTGAATTTGGGCTGAAAAAAGAGTCGAGCCGGAGGCTTTGTCAGCGCCACTAGCGGCCCTCGGTTTTATCCTAGGGCCGCTGACGGCGCTGTCAGCTGCCAGCTGGATGTCGTCGTATGATGACATCCAGTCTATTTTTATTTTCCGGAGGAATTTCAGTATTCCGAAAAATATGAAAAGAGTGTTTTACACTTGGACGGTAAAAGACGGTTCTACCCCTAAATCGCAACTTGGCGACCGGGAGTCGGAAAGAGGCATGAGAGGTGTCGTTGGAAAGATCTTAAACGGGACTTTTGAATGCGATTGGAATAAAGGAGTGTTTAGAAGAAAACCTGAGACCTTATCTTAACTATTAAAGCAAAAATAGCGTTCAAGTTTATAAATTACTCCTTTCGTCATCGGGCTTTTGCGGAGAAATCAGAAGGCGCTTTTTTGGCGTCTACAAACTATGAGCTTTTTAACTGCAACAACTTAAATATACGCTATTGGAGCTGGAATTACCGCGGCCGCTAGCACCATACTTGCCCTATAATGGATCCTCGTTAAGGGATTTAGATTGTACTCATTCCAATTGCCAGACTCAACGAGCCTAGTATTGTTATTTATTGTCACTACCTCCCCATGCCAGGATTGGGTAATTTGCGCGCCTGCTACCTTCTTTGGAGGTGGTAGTGTAGACGCCAAAAAAGCGCCTTCAGATTTCTCCGCAAAAGACCGATGATGAAATGAGTAATTTATAAACATGAATGCTATTTTTGCTTTGGTAGGTAAAATAAGGTCTCAGGTTTTTCCTCGATCACTCCATTTCCATTTCATTTAAAAGCCCCTTTCAAGAACTTTCCATTGCTTCCTTCCGTGTCAAAACACAATTCCGCACCTAAGAGTTATGGCCAAACGAAGTTAAGGGTCAAAACAGAGGTAGCCGAATACTGTGGACCGTGTTTCCAGCCCTATTTGGGAGTTCATTTGGTTTATTTAATTTGTTAGCCTTATAATTCTAGATTCCTTATTCAAATACCTTTCCAATGACATATCATGAGCCCAGACTACATTTTCAACGAAGGAGTTACGAGCCCAACATCGATGCATACTTTAAAACTGACCTCTCCTTACTCTTTCGGGTGTATCTAGAGATCCACAAAATATTTGGGCCTGAAACCAAATCCATTTAAAACTATACCTAATAAGATTTCCAATGCATCTTGAATCATCTAATTTGGAGCACAAACGAGTGAGATATGGCCCGGAAAATTTCCAGCTTGCAGGCTCACAGCCGCTAGTGGCTATGGCCTGAGCCGCTAGCAGCGCTCACTTAAGCCGCTAGCGGCCATCGCCAAGCCTTCAAGCCCGACTATTTTTCAGCCCAAAATCCAAATATCGGCTCCCTTCACCCGTTCAACCATGCTTTCTGCGCCTATAAATACAACTCTTCACCCTTAGTTCAAAACACACAATCTACAGTTGACAACCTCTATTCTCGAGAGTATTGACACCGAGCTTCCCCCTCTTTCTTCCAAACTTGAGATCTTGTCTTTACTATTCTTGTCAAATATAGCCTACAGTTCAGGTACTAACTCCTGAGGGCTCAAATTAAATTACTTGCCTAATTTTTTGATTTCTAGAGGTCATAATGTAGATATCATACTAGTAAACGTCTTTTATTGCTTCCTAAATATTGTCCTTCCAAGCATGTCTAGTCGTTGTAATGCTCAACTTGCCAATCGAATGCATGTCTAAATAAGGGTCAATAATAAATGGTGTGATGCTTGTGATGAACAAATCAATAGTCTAAGTCTAGGTTGTTAATCCGGTTTGTGTGGGAATCATGTCTTTAAATTATTAAGCAAACTTGATTTAGTAGAGACCGTCATAATACGGGCGAGTTGGGTGCCTAACACCTTCCCACCTCATACCTTTTCCCCCTAACCCTTTATTCGTGGGTACTCATATGTTCTATATGAGCGGGAGTCTTTCTAAAAACATGATCAGTTCACATATCGTGCTATTAGGTTGTCCCTTCGGATTGTCCATTCGGTTTGCCCCTTCGATAAAACGCCGATAGCAGATTTGTGACCTCTTTCATGGTTTTTATTCAATTCAAGTCTTTTCAAAAGCTTTTCTAACTTGACAGTTCCTTGAACTTATCTAAACCCACAGCTTACAAATTTTCTATAAGGACACACTCTGTGGCCGTAGAAATCCCAGGTGCTTACAGTGGCGACTTCACTGAGGATTTATTTAAGAGGGTGAGACTCGAAAGTCAAGTTTGCTTAATTGTTTAATAATATGTTCCATATTGCATCATTTGCATGTGCTCTGTCACAACCTTTTTACCCTTATCGACCCTCGAGGAAGTATGTGTCGTAATTCGTAGACAACCCGTATGTCTAAAGGAATATACAGTTGTCCTATCGTGCAAATCGACGCTTCCTCACCCATGAGTCGTCAACTCTTGTTGGTGAAAAAGAATTACAATAGATGTGTTGACCATCCGCCGAACGGAAATTGTAATTTGTCATGGTGACCTCACAGGAGCCAAAAGCCTCTAGCCCACATCCGTGCATTCGCTTGCTTGTTGTTCATGTGTCGTTGTAATGCCCTCTGATCACATGTTTGCCAGTAACTATGTCGTTGTAATGCTTGCCTGAATGCATGAATACCGTGATTATGTGTCAACATGTACTTACGTGCTAGGAGTCCTTTCTTTTATTTTTAGCTAGTTCCTAATGCCCAAAAATAGTGTGAGAATTCAATTCAATGAGTACTCGTTTCCCTGATGATATATTTTCATATAGCGTCGAAGTCAAGAACAATTTTCCAGGACCTTTTAGCAAAAAAAAAGTCAGTTTCTCCAATTCCCTTCTCCCAACTTTTTTTATTTTTCTTTTTTTTTATTTATTGTTTTGACGTAATTCAGATTCGGCAAAAAAAAAAAAAAATTCGAAAAATCAAAAAAAAAAAAAAAATGCCGAAATTTTCTTATTTATTTATTTATCCCATTTTCCATTTTCTTTGAGTCTAGCAAAATTTAAAAAATAGGATATTCCGTCTTTTCTATTTTTCTCATTTTCGTTCATCGACTTCATTTTTCCTTTGATATGAGAGGAAATAATCGGGCATTTAGGCTTAGGTTTTTACTTTCTTCTTTTCCATTTCTTTGCATTGCATTGCATTGTACGTATTAGACGCTCCATGCTAGGATTCATAAATAATTGCCATGCATACATTGTCGTCATTTTGCATCTGCATTTGTACAAACGTCCAAGTCTTGTATTAATCAATGTCTCCATTTGTTCACTACCTCTCATGCACTAGAAGTCAAGACGACTCGATCATAAGTCTTTTAGGGTCATTTTGCATCAATTCATTGTCATACATGTCAAGGTCAGTCCACCATGCATCTTGCATATTGTTGTCGTAACTCTGTCATTGCATTGTCATCATCATGCATTCGAGTTCATATAGACGTCCTTAGATTCATTCGCCTTAGGAGCTATCGAGGGTCTTCTAAAAATCATGAGTCTTTGTTTTCAAGTCCTTTCTTTGGCGTCTTTCTAAGTAGAGACTTGTGTTCAGGATTGGGGGCTCGAGGAAGAATGACGGTGACAAAGGTTGGGCTCGATCGTCCGGCAGATTGGTTCGTGTTCAACCTACATCCAAGGCACTACCACATTCCACAAGGCCATCACCCCATAATCCATCACCACCACAAAGCTCGCCACCACTCAATACATCCCTTACCTCACCGGTCACACCCCTAAACTTCACCATGGCCAAAACCACCGACGAGAGGCTTGATGAGCTCATGAGTGAGTTAGAAAGGGTGCGACTCAAGGTTGAAGATTTCGAAGAGAAGAAAGAGGATGAAGCAAGCATCCTCTCTGACTTCGACTCTGAGGAAGAAGGACCAAATGCCAAGCTCGCTAAGATTAATTATGTGCTCGAAAACAACGGCCTATTTGCCAACTACCTTGCTAATGTTGGTAAAGTCAATCCCAAAGTCAAGCGCAAGCTTCTAGCCAAGTTCTCCATGCCCGAGGTTCCCACATTCACTGGCACTCATAATCCACAAGGCCATCTCAAAGCCTTCACTACTGCCATGGGTTTAAGAGGAGTTGACAAAAATATCTACATTCACTTGTTCCCACAATCTCTTGATGCCCCAACTCGTCGTTGGTTCTACACCTTGAATTTGGAGAACTACCGCACTTGGTTAGATTTCACTACAGTCTTCCTGGCACGCTACAAGAAAAACGTTGCTCTACCTATGACCCTTCGAGAGTTAGAGATCACCAAACAAGAAGAAGATGAGGGATTCACTGCCTTCCCTCAGCGTTGGAAGCTAAAAATAGCCGAACTGGTTGAGCGGCCTTCGCAAACTGATCAAATCCGCCAATTCATCAAGAATCTGCAACCTGCTTACAAGGAACCCCTCAAGTATCAAGCAATTGACTCCTACAACCGGCTCTATGATCTGGGTACCCTAATTGAAGATGACCTTCTTAAGAATTCCACTTAAATTGTTAACAATGCGAGTATCTACAGCCGGGGTTGTCCTCCATATCCCTGTCAAACAGCCGGCGCTCGAGAAGTTGAAGAGCGTCGAAGTCTGCTAGTGTGCAAGTCTAGTCGAGTCCATTCAAGTTTAATGATGTCTAGCTTGTCTTTTTAATTCGTCCATAGAGTCTAGCTTACTTCTCGTGTAATGCTTTTCTTCGATTCAATAAAGGTTGCATTTTGATTCCCATCATTGTTCTTTGTTCAATCCTATGACGAACTTAATTTGCCTATGATGGAATAACAAAAAAATAAAAAATAAAAATTCAAAAGAAAACCTTCATTGTGGAAAACATCAAACAAAAACTTCCTAATGATCATCCCCATAGAGGACATACAGTTGAACCGTCTGTGCTGAGGACAGGAGGCATTCATTTGGCACCTCACATCAATATCCTTTACTACCCGATACATCATTACCACATGCAACCCTTGGAGCCAAACACATAGCCTTTCATTTCTTAACCACATCGTCCTTACCCGGGGAATGAGTGTGTGCAACAAGGGAATAGAAGCAACCTTCTAGGCAAGGTGGACCGACCTACAAAAGAGCTACCGAGAGAAATACAAAAAAAAAGAGAGAGAACTCGGAAGTTCAAGAGCAAAAATAAACAAAAGAGAAAAAAATTTGAGAGCGATCAAAGATCCAAAAGAGTACAAACACTTCAAGCACAACCAAACGGTGACCTTACCTAAACATAGGTCTCTTAGCCACCTTGCCAAGACGACAAACTTCTTTTTCATCTAGCATACTTTAGGGAGGGCATTTACATTGGGTTTCTTTGAGCCTTTATCCTTTCTTTGACACCTTTACCCAGCCTGACATTACAACCTGAAAGCCCTCCAAGAGGTACGACCATTCAATTGTATAGTTCCTGAACTACGTTGGCCTGATTCCACAAACTGGATACGTAGGAAACCTCAAGGAGGTTCGGCCACGACAATCACTTTGTCACATGATCATAAGGAGTTTTCCCGTTCCACCATTCTCATCTAAGGCTAAAAAAAAAATGAGCCCGGTAGGTTGAAAACCCGAAAGGGCGGCCTAGGCAAAAGTTAGGGCAACAAAAAAAAAAATATAATACAAATTCAACATCTTGAGGCAACATAAATTTACGAGGATTTAGAACATTGTTTCTCATTTAAGAACTCTTTGGTCAGTCACCTAGAGTCATACTCATCACCTTTCTCGTAGGCTTGCACATAGACTTCCCAAGTCGGGGCTTTTTCAGAATGCGTCGGTTCTTTGTCCGCTACGTTCCAAGTTGCCCATTTCGTCCCCATACCTTAAGTTAGGATATTTTGTATCGCTGTATCAACATCCTAGCTCCTTGAGTATGTCATAATCATCAAGAACCGCACATCAAACTAGGGGCTGATTCTCCCTTGACTGCACCCATTCATGCCCACTTGTCTCATACTCTATCAAGATCACCACAGGAATGAAATTCCTGATCACAAAACTTTTCCAATATGAATACCCTCTTCAGACCCTATAGGAGAGTCGTGCATGTTATGCTAAGCCGCATGGAGCCGTGAATGAATAGCATCGACATCCATCATATTTGCATAAGTACTAGAGTCGCCTTCAAAGGCATGCATGTGAACATAGCTTTTCAGTGTCTTGATTCCCTGCGTGTTTACATGTCAATCCCCCTGTGCCCCATGCATATTACTATGTCATGTGTTGTGCATCTTGTCATGGTCGGTCGGGCATGTCTATTGCATCTTTTCCCCATGTGCATATTTCCACGGCAGGTTTGAGTCTACCCGCTCTCCATCAAAACCAGCAAGCCCGAAACTCATGATCAAGCCCAGAAGCGACCTTCCGACTACAACCAAGAATGGAAATAACCTCCCAACAACAGTCTGCACGCGCGGGCCCCCTGTTGTCCCCTGACTTTGTTCCAGCCCAGAAACCGTTATTTCACAGTTCGTTCGCGGCAAAGATCAGTACCAAGCGTGCGGGTGTGAGTCCCCTTGGCCCACTAATTCAAGTTCAACAGTTGGCCCATCTTACGGTACCAATTATTTTCAGGTAAAACTAACCCAATTGTTTTGCAAGTCCCAAGTACACGAGCACGGATATATGCCTCGACGATATTCCTCGCACGGAGTGCCAAATTATTTTAAGCCCGGTGAATCTGCTGGCCTCATCAAAGTCCCAACGTCCCAAAGTCGAGTCAGTCAATGACCGCTTGCGGTTAAACTGTCCTTTTCTACGAAAGCCCCAAAGTCCCAACGTCCCAAAGTCGGGTCAGTCAATGACCGCTTATGGTTAAACTGTCCTTTTCTACAAAAGTCCCGAACTCCCAACGTCCTAAATTCGGGCCAGTCAATGATCGCTTAAGCTATTGCGGTTAAACTGGCCTTCTACGAGGTCCCAAATTCGGTTCAGTCAATGATCGCTTAAGCTATTGAGGTTAAACTGGCCTTCTACGAGGTTACTTATTTTTGTGTCAGTCAATGATTGCATACACTGTTGCGGTTATACTGTCCTGTTTTTTATATATGTCAGTCAATGATTGCATAAGGTATTGCATTTAAACTGTTCATGTGTTTTAACCATTTTACAGCCATCATTTTTGATCGCGCTGCCTCGTTTCTTGTGCAAGGACGGAATCTCGGCATCCGCCGAGCGGTTCTTAGTCACTGTTTGCTTAGGATAAGCATTTATACTATTCACTCTCACCAGTTTTATTTTCCATTTACAGCCGTTATTTTTAATTGCGTTGTCTTGTTGACTTCTTCGTTTCTCGTACAGGGACGGAATCTCGATGCCCGCCGAACGGTGTTTAGTCACTGATTGTCGAACCACTCTACATTGATCATTCTCAAAGTATCACTAACTTTTTCATTCACTCTGAATACAGGTCCCCAGCAGACGTTTAGACCATCTATGAGCGGTGTTCTATCGTGCTAACCATAACCTTTATTTTTCTTGTGTTCGCAGAGATGAAATCTTAGCACGCTACGAGCATGTCCCAACTCAGGTTTTTCTTCATATGCATACATACTGTACAATCTCACACACCATGTGCACATCAGCATCCTGCATGTCTCCTTTGGAATACTTTGATCTTCGCTTTTACTCACGGTCGATCAAAGTGGGGGCTTCTGTAGACGCCAAAAAAGCGCCTTCAGATTTCTCCGCAAAAGCCCTATGATGAAAGGAGTAATTTATAAACTTGAATGCCATTTTTTCTTCGGTAGGTAAAATAAGGTCTCAGGTTTTTCCTTGCTCACTCCTTCATTTCCATTTCATTTAAAAGCCCCTTTCAAGAACTTTGCATTGCTTCCTTCCGTGTCAAAACACGATTCTGCACCCAAGAGTTATGGCCAAACGAAGTTAAGGGTCAAAAAAGAGGTAGCCGAATACTGTGGAACGTGTTTCCAGCCCTATTTGGGAGTTCATTTGGTTGATTTAATTTGGGAGCCTTATACTTCTGGATTCCTTAATCAAATACCTTTCCAATGACATATCATGAGCCCACACCACATTTCAAAACTGACCTCTCCTTACTTTTTTGGGTATATCCAGAGATCCACAAAATATTTGGGCCTGAAACCAAAACCATTTGAAACTAGACCCAATAAGATTTCCCACTCATCTTGAATAATCCAATTTGGAGCCCAAACGAGTGAGATATGGCCCGGCAAAGTTCCAGTTGGCAGGCTCACAACCGCTAGCGGTGCTCACCTAAGCCACTAACGGCCCTCGCCAAGCCTTCAAGCCCGACTATTTTTCATCCCAAAATCCAAATTTTGGCTCCCTTCACCTGTCCAAACTTTCTTTCCGCGCCTATAAATACAACCCTCCACCCTCAGTTCAAAACACACAGTCTACAGTTGACAACCTCTATTCTCGGGAGTATTGACACCGAGCTTCCCCCTCTTTCTTCCAAACTTGAGATCTTGTCTTTACTATTCTTGTCAAATTTAGCCTACAGTTCAAGTACTAACTCCTGAGGGCTCAAATTAAATTACTTGCCTAATTTTTTGATTTCTAGTAGTCATAATGTAGATATCATACTAGTAAACATCTTTAATTGCTTCCTAAATATTGTCTTTCAATTCCAAGCATGTCTAGTCGTTGTGATGCTCAACTTGCCAATCGAATGCATATCTAAATAAGGGTCAATAATAAATGTTGTGATGCTTGTGATGAACCAATTAATAGTCTAAGTCTATGTTGTTAATCCAGATTCTGTGGGAATCATGTCTTTAAATTACTAAGCAAACTTGAGTTAGTAGAGGCCGTCATAAATACGGGCAAGTTGGGTGCCTAACACCTTCCCACCTCGTACCTTCGCCCCCGAACCCTTTATTCTTGGGTACTCATATGTTCTATATGAGCGGGAGTCTTTCTAAAAACATGATCAGTTCACTTATCGCGCTATTGGGTTATCCCTTCGAATTGTCCCTTCGGTTTGTCCCTTCGATAAAACGCCGATAGCAGATTTGTGACCTCTTTCATGGTTTTTATTCAATTCAATTCTTTTCAAAAGGTTTTCTAACTCGACGGTTCCTTGAACTTATCTAAACCCCCAGCTTACAAATTCTTTGTAAGGACACACTCCGTGGCCGTAGAAATCCCGGGTCCTTACAGGTAGTCGTTTCTCAAGCTCCCTCTCCGGAATTGAACCCTAATTCTCCGTCACCCGTCACCACCATGGTAGACCGCGATCATACCATTGAAAGTTGATAGGGCAGAAATTTGAATGAGGCGTCGCCGGCGCAAAGGTCGTGTGATCCGTCGAGTTATCATGAATCATCAGAGCAACGGGCAAAGCCCGCGTCGACCTTTTATCTAATAAATGTATCCCCTCCAGAAGTCAAGGTCTGTTGCACGTATTACCTCTAGAATTACTACGGTTATCCGAGTAGTAGGTACCATCAAACAAACTATAATTGGTTTAATGAGTCATTCACAGTTTCACAGTCTGAATTAGTTCGTACTTACACATGCATGGCTTAATCTTTGAGACAACCATATGACTACTGGCGGGATCAACCAGGTAGCACCATCAATCGACGCCGGACGCGTATGAGCCTTTCCCAGTGAACGGGAGGTCAACTCATGCTCGGCCGTCGTTCGTGCTGAGCGCAGAACGCTAGATTGGACAGCTAAGGCCTTTCGGATCCATGCCCTCTCAGTGTTCCGCATCCCAGAGAACAGCTAGAGCACGCAGCCCATGCCACTGCCGCACCGTAGGCTCGACGTTGGTGGACGACGTGCTCAACTTGAGTGGTCCACCCGGCATCCTTGGGAGGATGCTGGACGAAGATCTCATCTTTTCAGGGTCACGATTACCATCTGTATGCATCAAACACAATAAACTATGCTTCGTCCAAGGCAATTCGCTCTTGGAGCAATCGATGAAAAGGTCTGTGGGTGGACGGTTAACTGCACGAGCAAGAACCCCGCCAAACCAAACGGACCGAGTGCCACTCACACGCCTTCACAATAACTGCACCAAAATCACCCTCGAAGGACCCACGAAACCACATAGTAGCCCCATGCATGACCGAGGGAGACCTCGACGAGCACAACGCTCGGCGTGAAAATCTCGATGAAGGGACGGTCGAAGAAGGGACGTTCGATACCCACAAGCCGGCTGGATAGCTCATCCCGAAGGAGATCACATCCATCCAACGTTTATACCCACACGTCGGCTAGATAGCTCATCCAGAAGGAGATCACATCCATCTGACGTTTATACCCGGTCGTCGACTAGATAGCTCATCCCGATGGAGATCACATCCATCCGACGTTTATACCCACACGTCGGCTAGATAGCTCATCCCGAAGGAGATAACATCCATCCGACGTTTATACCCGGGCGTTGGCTGGATAGCTCATCCCGAAGGAGATCACATCCATCCGACTTTTATACCAGGACGTCGGCTGGATAGCTCATCCCGAAGGAGATCACATCCATCCGACATTTATACCCAGAAGTCGGCTGGATAGCTCACCCCAAAGGAGATCACATCCATCCAACGTCTGCTGGATAGCTCATCCCGAAGGAGATCACATCCATCCGACGTCGGCTAGATAGGTCAATTCCGAAGGAGATCACATTCGTCCGACATTTATACCCATGTCGTTTCCGTCTGCCATCGTCGACCTCGAAACACCCCAGTGGACGCGACATGACACTACTCGGCGCCTACTAGGCTCTTCATGTCGCGTCGTGTCGCGTCCATCTCTGGCGCCACCTCTGTCTTCGGCATAGGGGGCCGGTGCTTGAGCCGAGGTGTCGTGGGTGTCCGGCTATGAGGGCGCACGACTCGACACTATTCCCTGGTAGGCGCTTCATGTCGCGTCGCTTGCCTTCTTTCGCCCACAAGCACTCTCTCAACCAACTACCCCCTCAAGAGTCTTATAAGGTTTCGTGGTTCTAACAAGAGTAAACATGCCTAGTGCATAACTTTCATACTGGAGTTTTTGAGAGTTTGGATAATTTTTTTCCAAAAGTTGCACCTCAAACTTTTCAAGTATATTATTAAGTTACGAAAAAATATTTTTTTTAAAATTTTTCACACAAGGTAGCTATTTAATTCAATTTTTAATTATTAAATAGGCAGAAAAATAGGAAATAAATAGAAATAATATCAGAAAAATTACAAATCACTTCAAAAAAATTGGAAAATATGTTTGAGACCTCACTTTAATTTTTGAAATAATCTTGAGACCTCACTCGAGTAGGAAATTCCTGCCATCACCCATGCTTTTGGTGTTCCGGCCCTTACATTGGTGTCCCGTAAAAACGCCCTTACAAGCCTATCATGGACCAGATAACCGACCTGGAGGGCCTCCCATGTCCCTTAGGGATGTACTGTGCGATTTGGTGTGAAAATATACACCAACTGTCCGGAGCCTCTCGGAAGCCAAAAAAAACATGGATTATATCCTTTGATTTTCGGCTTCTCGGGGCCCGGGTGTCATTTTTTCCCAAACATCTCCTAGGGTCTATCATGACCCTGGAGGACCTTAGGTGCTCTAATAGGGTCATCCTTATCCCCGAACTCCGATATCACCCATGACGCCAGTATTCCGGCCCTTACATTGGCATCGCGTAAAACGGCCCGTACAAGCCTATCAGGGACTCAGTAACCGACCCTGGGGGCCTCCCATGTCCCCTAGGGGTCTCCCGTGCGATATGGGGTGCAATAATCAACGTCGAAAAGTTTGCGCCCGGAGGCCCAGAACACGTCGCCTACAGCATTCCTAGGGCCCGGTTGCCCTTTTCGCCCAAATTTTTTTCGGGGGGTCTTTCATGGCCCTAGGGGAGCCTCGGTGCCCCGGAGGGTCACCTTCATCCCCGAACTCCGATATCACCAATGTCGCCCGTATTTAGGCCCTAACATTGGCATCGCTTAAAACCGCCCTTACAAGCCTATTGGGGTCCCAGTAACCGACCATGAGGGCCTCCCAAGTCCCCTAGGGGTCTCCCGTACGATATGGGGCAAAAATATTAACATCGAAAAGTTTGCGTCCAGAGGCCCAGAACACGTCGCCTACAGCATTCCCGGGGCCCTGTTTTGGCCCAAATTTTTTTCGGGGGGTCTTCCATGGCCCTAGGGAACCCTCGATGCCCCGGGAGCGTCACCTTCATCCCCGAACTCCGAAATCTCCCATGTCGCCCGCATTCGGGCCCTAGATTTTGTTATGCGGAATTTAACAGAAGAATTGGAGGATCCAGATGTGATGACACCTGATGCGCAAACAAAAACAATCAAACAAATGGAATTAGCGCAGGAAAAAATTTATTTCTGGCTGTCTAAGATGAAGGAGAAAGCACGAACCCAGTTCGCGTCTGAAGATGAGGATGAAGAGCTTGAACAACCAAAGCAACAGGAATTCGCAACTGCAGGTAACAACTCAGCTTGGAAAAAATTTGACATTTCCAAATTAAAGAATGCGGGGTTTAAAATAGATTTCATTGCTCCTAAATTGGATGAAGGGGAACCGGTGGGTTAAATTAATTTTACTGACATTGAATCTGAAATAAACTACTGGAATCAAGCAGTGGTCTGTTATGTAATGGGAGCAAGGCCCCCAATTAATGTTCTAAGTGGTTTTCTTCGAAGAATCTGGGCAAAGAGAGGGATGAATAAAATTGCCATGATGAAAAATGGGTTGGTTTTGGTCAGGTTTGACTCCCTAGAACAGAGAGATGTAGTGCTACAAGAGGGGGTTTACCACTTTGACAATAAGCCCATGATTGTTAGGGCATGGTCTGAAAATATAGATTATGAAAAAGAGGAACTGGCCTCGGTGCCAATTTGGGTAAAATTCTCGGGACTTAATGTGAAGTACTGGAATGCAATGGGATTAAGTAAGATAGGAAGCCTTGTAGGAAGGCCAATGATGGCAGATAGAAACACAGAGCTTAAAGTTGGAATCCAGTTTGCCAGGGTGATGATTGAAGTTGAAATTGGAGCTGCTTACCCCAATAAGGTGCACTACAGGAATGAGAAGGGAAATGTTGTAGAACAGGTAGTGGAATATGACTGGAAGCCTGTCCTATGCACCCACTGCAAGCAATATGGGCACTGTGAGGCAGAATGCAGGAAGAAAGTTGCTGCAGCAACTGTGATACCAACACAGATTGCAGTACCAGTACAGAAGCAACCTGGCCAACAGGAAAACACTAGGGCACAGCAATGGAAGAATGTTGGGAG
The DNA here is from genome assembly GCA_038025085.1 of Tetragonia tetragonoides. Lineage (NCBI taxonomy): Eukaryota > Viridiplantae > Streptophyta > Magnoliopsida > Caryophyllales > Aizoaceae > Tetragonia > Tetragonia tetragonoides. Next base: position 22,686,186 of record CM076141.1, read on the forward strand.
GGGGAGAGGAAGAATGAATAATGCAGGTAGAGGAGCAAAAGCTGGAAGGGGTATTTACAGGCAAATTCAGCAACAACAGCAGGATAAGCCACAGACACAAAACCCTTTTCCAGCACTGCAGAATGAAGGTGAAGCACAGGACAAGCAACAGCCCCAGAGACAGTACAGAACCTGACATTCAGAAGGAGATACACATAGGTTTAAGAAGGGGATCAGAAGCAGGTTGATGCAGCTAGACTCTGAATCAGGTAACAGGAACCAATAGAGTATACAGGAAATCAGCAGGGTGTTGTAGCAGAAAAAAAAAAAAAAAAAGGAGGATGAATCAACTCTGGAAGATTGCCCCAGCAGAGGATTCAGAGGTTGAGAGCGGAAGCAAAGCAGAAGCAGGAAGAAGCAGCTTGAGTGGAAAAAAGGATAGAAATTCTGTAATAATTTAGATTATTAAGTTTTTGTTTTTTGCTGTAAGACAGGAATGTTTTTTGTATTTTGTATCTGTAATCAGATATGGGGAACCACTGCATGTAGTAAGTGCCCCCAGGAATGTAGGGTTGTAAGGAAAAAAGGGATGCAGAGGAAGGAACCCCACCTAGTAGGTGGCCTTGGACTTGCATTACCTATGGACTGTAATCTGTGTAACATTACAGCTAGCAATAACACAATTTCTGACTTGCACCAAAAAAAAAAAAAAAAAAAAAATGGGGATCGCGTAAAATCGCCCTTACAAGCCTATTGAGGACCCAATAACAGACCCTGGGGGCCTCCCATGTGCCTTAGGGGTCTCCCGTGCGATATGGGGCGAAAATATTAATGTCGAAAAGTTTGTGTCCGGAGGCCCAGATAACGTCGCCTATAGCATTCCCGTGGCCCGGTTGCCATTTTCGCCTAAACTTCTCTCGGGGGTCTATCATGGCCCTAAAGTACCCTCGGTGACATGGGCATGGGCGCTCACTAGGCGTTGTGACATGGGACATGGGCGCTCACTGGGCGCTGTGACATGGGACATGGGCGCTCACTTGGCGCTGTGACATGGGACATGTACGCTCACTGGGCGCTGGAACATGGGACTTGGGCGCTCACTGGGCGCTGGGACATGGGACATAGGCGCTCACTGGGCGCTGGGACATGGGACATGGGCTCTGGGACATGGGCGCTGGGACATGTGTGTTGCGTCATGGGACATGGGTGCTGCAGCACCATGGGACATGGGTGCTGCGTCATGGGACATGGGTGCTGCAGCACCATGGGACAAGGGTGCTGCATGGGACATGGGTGCTGCGTCATGGGACAAGGGTGCTGCATAGGACAAGGGTGC
>CM076141.1:26582500-26812500 GCA_038025085.1 Tetragonia tetragonoides
CTCTCTCCTATTTATAGACAAAGAAATCTAAAGCTATTCGGAATCCTAATTCTAGTCCAAATAGGAAACTAACTACGAAACTGACTACAATTGTAAAACGAGCTAATTAACAGCTTTCCTAATACCTAATGGACTCCTAATGCTACTAATAATCAGAATACTACTTTCCTAAACATATTCTAACTAATTAAGGAAATAGGCAAACGAAATCAAACTCAAACAGCTAATTACTTGGCGCCCAAGGATCAAAACGCTGGAACAGTTTCCTTGGCGCCCAAGGCTTCTTCTTTTTAGCTTCTAGTCATCTTCTTGCCACTCTAACATAGTTACCTCACACTTTACCTCACGTGGCATTATACTGTTGGCAATGAGTAGCTCAAGATCAAGCATTAACGTATCAAGAACTGGGTTCTTGGACGTTCTTGATTTGTCGTCTTCTTGCTTGTCCTTTAACGTACTTGCTCTTGCATCAGAGGCTCTACGCAAGTTGGAAGACTCTGCATTAGCAAACAATAGGCGGTTTAACAGGCAAAAGAACAAAAGCCTGTCGGAGGCAACGCCTAAATATTGCATCCTTTTCAGAAGAAATAGCAAAGTTTTCACAAAGTCGAACTAAGTCCACATCGACACCAAGAATCATGCTTTTGGCTTCTGCAGATGACAAGCCTAAGGATTTCCTGTACCGATCACTAAACCCATCCCTCAAATAAGGCACAGCCGGGGGAAGAACATCAAACATATTAGTGATTGCAGCAAATTCTTCAACTAAAGGGCATACTTCAGAATTACCGAAACGGAAAACGTGCAAATCGGGGTCCCAATAATTCAGAGCAGATCGAAGAAGGGGCCACAATATTTTTGTTGGTCTTAAAGCCAACAAGGTAGAGACATGGAACGGAGCCAGTTCAAGCTTATCTTCTATGGTCAGATTTTTGCACCAGGCATGGAACAGGTTTTCAAAGGATTTCACCATGGTAGAAGGTTTGAGAAATTTGAGAGAGCTAAAGTCTGAAAAGTGATACAACAACAAGCATCCCGTAAGTCCTATTTATAGGCAAAAAATCGGGTCGAAAGAAGTCAGAAATCCGCGGAAAAAGCCCAAACCAGAGCCGTCAGCGGGTCTGGCCAGGGCCGCTAGCGGCCCTCATCTTCATCCCAGAACCGCTAGCGGCCCAGACCCTGGCCCAGATATTTTTCTCCAGTTGTTTCGACTCGCTCACTTGGTCTATTCAACCCGATTTAAGCCCAGTTTATGTAAAACGAAATTAGAAAGCCCGAGATTCTCTTAGTTTTATCTTTTATGTTTTCTTTTTTATTATTTTCTTTTTTTGAGGGGTATAATATATGTAACTTTTGCTTTTTCTTGCAATTTTTACCATTTTTCTTAATTTATTCTCTAAATTGTGGCCTACTCCCTACTGCATAACACATTGCATACTTAGAGATCTGACGGGCATAATCGAGTCATCATAGCATACACATATCATAAAAGTGCATAAAAAAAGGAGTTCAAAGGTTCAAGGCCAATACTTACCAGGCAGTCCTACACCGCTCAACCGGAGTCATCATCGTCATTGTTGTCAGCCTCATCATCAACGGACGGTCCATGGCCATAGTTCCTAGTCGAATAATGGAAGGAGCCTTGAGTACTGAAAGAGCTATAAATGGGCCTGCTGTTGTTAGGCCTTATATCCCGCCTATCATATGCAGGTGCATGCATGGAGGTACCTGCCGGAAACCCCGCTGCGAAGAAGCTCTTTGTGGCCTGACTGGCAAAGTCCATAGCCACATCCTGATACGAAGGCCCAGCATGAGGCGCATCCCATCCAGGGGCATTGGCCCAACCTCCAGCCATAGGGGTAATAGTAGGCCTACTATCGAAAGAAGGCTGAAAGCTCGCTGGAGAAAACATCTCAGGCACAGGAATGTGCGGAACAGAAGGTCCGGGTTCTTCATCAACAGGAGGCCTGGTCACAGCTACAGGAGGTGAACGAGCAATAGACGGCCTGCTCGCCGAAGAAGCCCTTGCAGCAGAAGAATGCCGAGGTCCTACCGAAGATGAAGACTGCGACATCTGCGAACAATCAAGATCAAGATGTTAAGTTAAGCACTTCACTTAGCTAAGGAAAGGATGAAGATCTACTTACATAAACGGTCTTGGATCGAGAATTCTTCGCTTTACCCATCACCCGGCCATAGCCTTTCTTCAATAGGTGAATGAGCTTGAAGACTTGAGAAGTTTGCTCTCGGTTCAGCTACAAAAGAAAACAAAAGATAGGGTCATCATCCAAAAGCAAAGGCAAAACACAAGAAGGGATAGAAAGAAACAGACCCCCGTACAACAATCAGGCAAGGGCAAGCCCTCCATAGTCTCTCCATGTATGTAGAGGGAACTCCTCTACTATACGTCCCCCACTCTCACCAATATACCTTACCTCATTAGTGGGCCAGGTCACACTTGGGGGCTGACCCCGAGAAACTCTAGAATGGGACCTCCTGGGACCCTGAGGAGCCAAACGATCTGCCTGCAAGACACAAAAAGTCAGAATATTACGCATATAACTGAAAAGACGCAGATAAACTTCTTACCTCAGAAGTGAGGTCCTGCATCAGACAATCCAAGCAATAGGCCAGGTACACAGCAGTGTGGTCCAAGTCAGCAATCTCCGGCTCCATAAAATCCGTGGCCGCCATACCACGGGCCACGACCCCCAAGTCCTGCATGCACAAGCTGCGCAGATAGAACATGGTCATCGGAGGGTCCTCCGGAACCAAATGACTTCCCAAGGCCGGATAGACCAGTCGAGTCAAGCGATCCCCCAAATACCACACAAAGTCATATGGCCCCTCAAAGACCACACACAAAGAGGATACCCTAAAGGACTCCATGGTAATGTGGGGTGGAACCCCAGGAATACCATCGAAAGCGAACCACGAAACCTGCAGATCACCAAATCAAAAGTTCATTCACACCAAATGGACCAGGAAAAAAGATGCACAAGTCAACCACATACCACAGATGCGGCATAACTCTCAAAGGTAGCCCGAAAATGCTCCAAAGAGGTAAATGGGTGGTTATCTCTACCAATCCACCGTGAACCTAGTGGAACCATCCTCAAACCAGGACGGTGAGGACCAAAAGCGGGAAAATACTCAAAAAACAACAACTGCCATACAAGCCAAAACAAAAGGATAAGCTCCAAATTCAAAAGCATGCATATGCAAAGGAAAAAGGGAAATATATGGGCTTACCTCTAGTATCTTGCACGGGCCCGAGATAGACGCCCTTTCACTCGCGGCTTAGGCTTGAAAGCCCGACGACACCATCTCACCAATGTAGCATAAGCAGGAGCACCAAAGTTGTACTCATGGACCTTGGTCAAGTCCTCCAAACATGTCAAGAGGCCAACTTGACATACGCTCTTCTTCTGAGCAAAAATAGTCGACCCCAAAAAGCAGGCTAGGAAAATGCGGGCTCTCTGCTCCTCGGTAAGCCCCTGCTCCGCTAAAGCCGCCCATAACCGCGGCAAGGAAACCCGATCATCTCTGAAATGGGCAGACACAGGCCCGTAAAGCTCAAGTAACATGTCACTCTGTCGATGGTAGTCCACGTCGTACTGAATACCACGCCCTCTAAAGGATAAGCCCGTCAGCACAACAAACTAATAAGGGGTGGGGAACATCTCCCCTATAGGCGTATGGAAAGTGTTCATAGTATCCCAAAACCTCTCCAATAACCCCCTGGCAATAATCCTAGTATCCCCAGATTGACAAGCCGGGATAACAGTCAAGAAGTGCCCAAAACTTGAGCCCAATACCATACCCCTAGCTCCCACCGAAAATGTCTCCAACATCATAGTCCAATGGGAAGTAGACCCATGAGCCTGCAACAAAACACCAATACCCTAGCCAAACAAACAAAATTTTCTCAACACCCCATATATTATAAATACAGCCAAAATAATTCCAGACAAACTATATACAGCTGACCACCAATCCAGTACAAGTCCCAATTTGTTCGTGTGCCGAATCACTAACAGTTCGAATTTTCAGTTCAAAAAAATATACTGGACAGAAAAAAAGAGAGTCAGAAAACATACTATCTCAGGGTTAGACAGATGACTCTGCCTGTCCAGTAGCAAGGTACTACGGCCCCAAATCCCAGCCGGGCGCCAATCCAGCCGCATGAACGAGTCCTGGTATAAACGCGCCCCGTCTGCATGACGAGCCGAAGGCGTACTAGTAGAAGGAAGCGCAGTACGAAAAAGGTCCCGGTTCTCCTCCTCCTCACCCATGGGACGTTTTCCTTTGTCTGCGGGAGCCATGGAAGGACAATGAAGCTTTCTCTCTCTACAAGTGGAAAATTAAAAGTTTCAGATTCGCAAGAACAAGCACTCTTTCAACAATGCAACCCAAAATTCTGCAACTAGGCGGAAAAATAAGCAAGTTCAAGACAAAAATCGAAGAGTTTGGTCAAGAATTGACTTACCTCAAGCAAATTGGAGCACTCGACAATGGTATTGCTCGACAATGGCTCTCGGCTAGTGAAGAAGAAAAAGTGAAGCGTGAGGAAGAAAAAAAATCGCGACGCAAACAATTAATTGGCTCAAAACGAGCGCCGTTAGCGGCCCTCATGAGAGCCGCTAGCGGCTCTGCAAGGCCTGCACGCACGGGCCCCTACCTACTGTCCCACGACTTTTTTTCAGCCCAGAAGCCGTTACTCCAGTTCGTTCGCGGCAAATATCAGTACCAAAAGCGCGGGTGCAACTCTCTTTGGCCCACAAATTCAAATTCGACAGTTGGCCCATTTTACGGTACCAACTATTTTCAGGTAAAACTAACCCAATTATTTTTGCAGGTCCCAAATACTTGAGCCCGGATGCATTCTGCGATGACTTTTACCGCCCGGAATGTCAAAGTTATTTTAAGCCCGATAAATTTGTCGGCCTCCCCAATATGCGAAAAATCCCAATGACCTAATGTCCCAATATCCAGAACGAATCCCAATGACCCAATGTCCCAATATCCAAAAAGAATCCCAATGACCCGATGTCCCAATATCCCAAAGTCCCAAAGTCAAAAATGTCCCAATGTCCCAATGTCCCAATGTCTCAATGTCCCAATGTCCCAAAGTCACAAATGTCCCAATGTCCCAAAGTCACAAATATCCCAATGTCCCAAAGTCACAACTGTCCCAATCGCCCAATGTCTCAAAGTCCCAAAGTCCCAAAGTCACAAATGTCCCAATGTCCCAATGTCCCAATGTCACAAATTCGAGTCAATCAATGATCGCTTAAGCTATTGCGGTTAAACTGTCCTTCTGCGAGGTCACAAATTTCGGGTCAGTCAATGATCGCTGAAGCTATTGCGGTTAAACTGTCCTTCTGCGAGGTTACTTATTTTAGGGTCAGTCAATGATCGCTTAAGCTATTGCGGTTAAACTGTCCTTCTACGAGGTTACTTATTTTGTATCAGTCAATGATTGCTTAAATCGTTGCAATTATACTGTCAATTATTTTTTATATGTTTCAGTCAGTGATTGCTTAAGCTATTGCATTTAAACTGTTCATATGTTTTAACAATTTTACAGCCGTCATTTTGATCGCGCTGTCTCGTCGACCTTTTCGTTTCTTGTGGAGGGACGGAATCTCGGCATCCGCCGAGTGGTGCTTAGTCACTGTTTGCTTAGAATAAAGCATTTATACTATTCACTCTCACCAGTATTACTTCCCATTTTACAGCCGTTATTTTTAATCGCGCTATCTTTGTTGACTTTTTCGTTTCTCGTACATGGATGGAATCTCGACACCCACTGAGCGGTGTTTAGTCACTGTTTGTCGAAGCACTCTACTTTGATCATTCTCAAAGTATTACTAACTTTTTCATTCACTCTAATACAGGTCCCCAGCAGACGTTTAGACCATCTACGAGCGGTGTTCTATCCTGCTAACCTTAACCTTTATTTTCTCTTGTGTTCACAGAGATGAAATCTTAGCACGCCACGAGCATGTCCCAACTCAGGTTTGTCTTCATATGCATACATACTGTACACTCTCACACACCGTGTGCACATCAGCATCATGCATGTTGCCTTCGGAATACTTTGATCTTTGCTTTTACTCAAGCTTGATCAAAGTGGGGGCTTTTGTAGATGCCAAAAAAGCGCCTTCAGATTTCTCCGCAAAAGTCCGATGATGAAAGGAGTAATTTATAAACTTGAACGCTATTTTTGCTTTAATAAGAAAGATATGGTCTCAGGTTTTTCTTCGATCTCTCCTTCGTTCCCGTCCCATTCAAAAGCCCTATTGAAGAGCTTTCCATCGACACCTCTCATGACTCTTTCCGACTCCCGGTCGCCAAGTTGCGAATCAGGGGTAGAACCGTCTTTTACAGCCCAGGGGTAAAACGGTCTTTTCATATTTTTTGAAACATTAAAATTCCTCCGGAAAATTAAAATAGAATGGATGTCGTCATTATGACGACATCCAGCTGGCAGCTGACAGCCGTCAGCGGCCCTGGATGAAAATCTAGCGCCGCTAGCGGCGCCGACTCAGCTTCAAGCCCGACTATTTTTTCAAGCCCAATTCAAAAATTTGGCTCTTTTCAGCCGTCCAGCCTTACTCCCCACGCCTATAAATACGACCCTTCTCCCTCAGTTCAAGACACACAGTCTACAGTTGACAACCTCTATTCTCAGTAGTATTGACTCTGAGCTTCCCCCTCTTTATTCCAAACTTGAGATCTTGTCTTTCAATATTCTTGTCAAATATTGCCTACAGTTCAGGTACTAACTCCTGAGGGCTCAAATTAAATTGCTTGCCTAATTGTTTATTTTCTAGTGGTCATAATGTAGATATCATGCTAGAATAACGTCTTTTATTGCTTTCTAAATATTGTCCTTCCAAGCATGTCTAGTCGTTGTAATGCTCAACATGTCAATCAAATGCATGTCTAAACAAGGGTTAAAATAAATGTTGTGATGCTTGTGATGAACCAATTGATAGTCTAAGTCTAGGTTGTTAATCCGGTTTGTGTGGGAATCATGTCTTTAAATTATTAAGCAAACTTGAGTTAGTAGAGGCCGTCATAAAGCGGGCGAGTTGGGTGCCTAACACCTTCCCACCTCGTACCTTCACCCCTGAACCCTTTATTCTTGGGTACTCATATGTTTTATATGAGCAGGAGTCTTTCTAAAAATATGATCAGTTCACTTATCGCGCTATTGGGTTGTTCCTTTGGTTTTGTCCCTTCGGCTTGTCCCTTCGATAAAACGCCGATAGCAGATTTGTGACCTCTTTCATGGTTTTTATTCAATTCAAGTCTTTACAAAATCTTTTCTAACTCGACGGTTTCTTGAACTTATCTAAACCCCCAGCTTAGAAATTTTCTATAAGGACGCACTCCGTGGCCGTAGAAATCCCGGATCCTTACACGTACGTATGCTTTTTATTTGTTTCAAACTATACCTGAATCATCAATTTGTCATGGGGCTCATATTCGTTATAAATTGAATTGAAGAAAATAAGTTGAAGATATGTTCAAAATTATTGCAAGTTACTCCAACTTGAGTATAATGATTTCCAATGTTTGTCTTTGTCTTTTTGTACCCTTTACTCAATTACTCGTAATTAAGAACATGGTCCAGCAAGATAGTCATGAGGAGCTAAGAATACTGTTTTGGTGTAGGGGGTCGGAATTTTGGGCTCGGGATTCGTCGAAATTGTGGGGGGCATGATGCGGCTGATGTGGTGGTGGAGGGGTCGAAATTCTGGGCTCGAGTTCATTTAAGGGGTGGGCGTGAGGTGGATGATGTGGTGGGCGTGTGGGTGTAGATCGAGATCTGTGAAGGTGGTCCGGTGGTGGTTTCTGATTTGGGTGGAAAATGAAGACATTGCAAAGAGAGAGAAGAGGAAAAAGAAAAGGGATAAATAAAGAAAAGGAAAAAGGAAAAAAAGAATAATGAAATAGGGGAAAATTAGGAAAATACAAAAAATTAGTAGATATAGTTTTGGAAAGTTTTTGTTCACACAATAGCCCGTCTAGTTATAAATAATAGATAAATGTGTGATTATAAAGGTGATAGCAAGTCATTGTGTTGATACTATGACTACAACTATAACCAGTTATGTATCTATTATCATGTGCAAAAAGGCAACTACATTAACTTAGAATAACTACAGGTAACAACATTAGTAGCCGCCTAATGCACATGATTTATATGTATAGTGACCCTCGAATTCACCTCACGTAGTACATACATAATTATTAAAGATATGCTGCATTTTTTCCTTCTTTTTTCTGTTCGGTCATGTATTTATAGCTTTTTTTTTCCTTCTTTTTTTCGTCCTGTCAAGTAGTATATACATGATTATTAAAGATCTGCTGCATTTTTTTAAATAAGTTAGAAGTGACCCTTATTGAAAGATAATTGATCCTTACTGATAGATAAGTGACCTGCATGATATTTCATTACACCAACCCTTCAAATAAAAAAAAAAGATGAAAATTATTTGTATGTATAGTGACCCTTGAATTCAAATATGTGACCACTGTATTATATGTGTTTTTACTTGTTAATGTATGACCTACTATTAGATATATGATTTTTTTTTTTTCTTTTTTCAAATAATTTAGTAGTGACCCTAATTTACTTCATAGTGACCTTTTAATCCATATAAGTGACTCTTGTAATATATGACATTTTTCTTGATAATATATGACGTACTATTGGATATACAATCCATTTATTATTATTTTTTTCTTTTTTTTCCAAATAACTTAGAAGTGACCCTTATTCACTTCATAGACCCTTTAATTCATATAAGTGACTCTTGCAATAAATGACGTTTTACTTGTTAATGTATGACGTACTATCAGATATGTGATTCGTTCGTTTTTTTTTTCTTTTTCCAAAAAACTTAGAGGTGACCCTAATTCAGTGTTAATGTCTACTGTTCTAACGGGTAGATATGGTATGAGCTTTGGCTCCTTTTTTCAACGGATGTATAAGTTTCGACTCTATTAGCTTTAACTCCTTTTTTCCATTTAATAAAATAGACTTCTAATTAAAAAAAAATTGGTAGATATGGTACACCCTTGATTTGTTTTCCTATAACTACATGGGATATAATATCAACAAAAAACAACTATTAATTTGGCAAGTAATATTCATTATATAAATCAATGATGATCAACGTATTTCTATTATGTCACACCTAATGGGTTATTATGTCCTAACAAAGCATCTACTAATATTGGTACCTGTAGTTATTTCAGGTTAATGTAGTTTCCTTTGTATCACATATATTAGATACGTAAGCGATTATAGTTACATAGGGTTGGATGTTTTATGACTGTATAGTGATTCTTGAGTTCATCTAAGTGACTGTAGACAACAAATTTAATGCGCAAGCAAAAATAAGTTGAACAAGTATAATTTGTATTGATTTGAATGTATAGGTTACAATCTCTGTATTTTCTATCTGTTACAATGAACAAATAATATAAATCCTCTGATTCTGTCTCTCAGTTTGAATGTTCTTGAGCAAGGGTCCTCAAAGAATTAAATCTTGATGAATGTAGCAATTTTGATGGAGGGAATGCTCTGGCAGGGCATTCTGCTTGTAGATTTTCCAACCTCTGAAATGAAGTGAGACTTCGATATTTATAGAGAGGAACAGGGAGCTCCAATCCATTAACGGGCTTAGTAGTCATGGACTGGCCCAATACTTTGACTTGATAGTCTTTTCTTATTGGTTTGGTCTATTTAACTATTTACTTGGCCCAACAGGTGTGGGTTCGCCCAAGGGTTAAATATAAGCCCATTTTGATGGCTTTTGGCCCATCTTAATTTTCGAGATTAATTAATTAAATTAAGCTAAATATATTTTAACCCAATTAATTAATTCAATTTAATTAAGGCACTTAATAAATTTTTAGTGCCTACAAATTGCCCCCTCGAGACCGAGTCACGCACATGACGTCATGTTTCATCGTGACAGGGTGTCGAACTGGACTTGACATATCAGTCTACCATGTAGTTGACTCCATTCTAAGGGAGCGGGGAAATATCTAGATTCAAGGGCTTGAAAGCGTTTTCTTGAATCTAGCAGAACGAGGGTCTTGTCGACTTGTTCCCGAACTGCGGACCTACTTTTTGCGGTAGGGAGGTGACGGGGCCTTGTTGTCTGGCTTGTTCCATCATGTCTGACGGGGCCTTTGTGGCTTGTTCCGTCTCGCCTTGTCAACGATAATATGGTGTTATCACTTTATTGAAATTTTGACTTAGCAGGTAAACGAACTAATTGGCAGTGTGTAATAAACACTTTTAGTCGTCTCCTTGTCAAATTCTGACTTGACCGTCTCATGGTAAGTGGTTGTCAAGTATGTTTTGAATAATGTGACCCAGGTCAAGCGCCGACTTGATAAGATTACACTGTAGTCGACGCACCTTTAACATAAAGCTACCAATTTCGTTGGACCCAAAAGGATAACAATGTGTATTGACACATTTTTTAGTGTAAGCTAGCTTCCTTCGTTGCCAAGCAATCGTCCTGCTAGCGTGAGACTACCTAGTCGATGCTCAACATGATTGAGCAGCCAATATAGTAGTCATATAATATAAGGACTGGGATTTTTAATCCTTTATTTTTTTTAGGTGAGTTTTTCCAAATTATTAGGAAGTTGAATTCAAGTCGGTTACCCAAAGATAATCCCAACTGGACTTGGAATAGGAATATGTGACTTGCCTTTTTTTGAAGATCCCAAACCTATATAAAGGGGCTTGAATACCACCAGCTATCAATTGCTGCCGTGAAGCTGCAACCGGAGGATTATATTGATGTTCCTCCTCCGTCAATCGCCAACTCCGACGAAAGGTATTAAATTCTACCTTATGTGCTTAAATTATTTAAGTTGCTAGAGGAAACTAGACTTCATCCCTATTGCTTTATAACCCCTTTTGAGTTAACATGTGCTTGCCACAATAGTTGACACATCTAGTAAACCAATCAATTTATAATTGATTTTGTTTGTTTGTGCCTTCTTTGCTGTATGATGCCATGGATTAAATAGTGGCTTCGTTTACTTCAGTCGGCTCAAGATTGATTAATATGCAATTTTCTTTTTTTTTTTCTCTTTTTTGTTGTACGCCATTCATCGTGGCTAAGTTTGGCGCTCTAATATGCCAGACTTCACTTGCAGTTTGGTGCTCTAGTATGTCAAGCCTTTTTTTTTTGTATTCTTTTTAAAGCCTGATTTAGTTCTGATGTATGACAGTATTTGTTCCTGCCCTGATTCTTGAAAGTGTGTGACCCTGCTAATCGGAGTTCATTGACGTTAATTACGCGACTGAACCAAGTAAGTTGCGAACTTCTTTCTTCTATGTATTACCTGGTATCTTGGAACTTTTATATATCCCCTTGCTCTTTTTTTTTTGGAGTTAGTTGCAGGCATATGAAACTGAACTAGGATATTAGATATCTCGTAGTTGACCATTATGTGCAGTGTGCCTCTTTTATTGCTTGGATTATAGTGACTATTTACGCAGATAAAATCTTTGCTAGTGTAGACCAATCTTGCACTTTCTTGTCTGCAATTGAATATCTATGATCATTAGTAGACCAATATAGTAGCAATTAACGTCACTTAATTGTGTTCCACGAATGAAGCTAGGAAAAGATTCCATGAATGCTGTAGTGAAACTCAATTAATTGCCATGAGTCTGTATGAAATTATATTAATCCATACTTTATGAAGACAATTCACCATGAGCCTTGATGTACTAGCTACCGAAATTACATGCCCGTAAGCCACATATTTTTTTGAGTGCAGTAGCTTCGCTTTATTAATCTTGGAGCAAAATTAAACTGCTGTAGGATCACTTGTCTTGCACTTAGCTTAGTACGTACCAAGCCTCCCATAACAGGAAAAGAAAAGTGGATCTCTTTATCAGTGTTCATGGCCGTATGTGAATTTCTTGAAACCTGACACGTAAGACCTTCCTTGAATTATATAAGCAAACAAATCTAGGAAGACTTTTTTTATTTACTTATTGCTAATTAAATCCCAGTATTTTGTCTTGTAGTTTCAAGAATTTTCAAGATACACCATACTAGCTAGGCTTGATGACTAGAATTATAGCGTCGTCCTCGAATCGAAGGTAAGCTACAACTAACGTTAGGAAGGTATTTTGTCCTTTTCCTCTGGTTTTCTTTGATTTGCAAGCTTTTTTTTTTTTTTTTTTTTTTTTTTTTTTTTTTTTTTGCTTTCGCTGAATTTGCCTTGGTTTCATATCTACTGTTCGTAGGTAAGCAGTAAACCAGTTCGTGGCAAATTATTTTACAAGTTCCTTTGTGATTTAGGCACTTTGATGGGTACTCAAAAGAAGATGAGATTTTTTATCAAAACCCTTTTTTTTTACCCCTTCTAGCCATGGCTTGCTCTTGGTATCTGTGCATGTCTTGTATTTGGTATGTCTTGTACGTATATATATTTTTTTAGGGGTCCAAATATGATGACTCGGAGAGCAATACATAATACATGGGATCATCTCGGATTTGTGAGCTCATGCGTTGTAACCGTTAGAGGCCATCTCGGGTTCACATCTTCATGCGCTGTACCCCATGTATTTGAAGAGACCAAGACATAGTACATAGAATCATCTCGGATTTGTGAACTCATGGGTTGTAACTGTTAGAGGCCATCTCGGGTTCACATCTCCATGCGTTGTACCCTATATGCTTGAAGACCAAGACATAGTACATAGGATCATCTCGGATTTGTGAACTCATGCTTTGTAACCGTTAGAGGCCATCTCGGGTTCACATCTCCATGCGTTGTACCCTATGTGCTTGAAGACCAAGACATAGTACATAGGACCATCTCGGATTTGTGAACTCATGCGTTGTAACCGTTAGAGGCCATCTCGGGTTCACATCTCCATGCGTTGCACTTAGGTACCAGATGAAAACGACATACACAACCCTGAATGCAACAATGAGTCCTCTAAAAGTGCAACCACAACACACACGTGGAGTTATTAGTGCAACAATGGGTATGTGCAATCTAAAAGATTATAAGAGTGCTGACACCCTTTCTATTTTTTTTCTTTTTTTTTTTCCAGGGTATAACCATGATACGATTCAAGGAGCATACGCAAGACGGTCATCTTTACCTCTTAGCAACTACATCTGAAGGTGGCAAGGCTAAGAAGCATGTAACTTTTCGTGTGCGTCACTCTCTCTTGCGACCTCGGGGACGAGCACTACAAATCGTTCGCTCACTTGTTCAACTGGAGATGTCAACCATGATTGAACAATGAGCGCATGACGGGACCACTGCTCATATCCTGAAAAGCCCTAATCATGATTGTTTATCTTCAAATGATACTTTTCCTTTACTTGGTCGCAATATCATCTCTAGCAAATCCAAGTGGAGTTCTCATAGTTTGAAGATTTCGGGAGAGTTTAATTATATTCCAAAGTATTGGGAGTGGAATGAAGATATTCTTTCTCGCTTTGGAAATATCTTGGCAAAGTGTTCTCTCCGCAGTGCTGTATATGCTTCCCTTTATACCTGTGACTAAGAGCCTAGTGTTTTCCATGCATTTTGTGAGGGTTGGTGCCCTACTACTAATACCCTCCACACTTTGGCAGGCGAGGTATCCATTTCTCTATGGGATCTATATAAGATCGCTGGTTTTCCTATTTCTGGCTTACCTTATGACGAGACAGTCCCTAGTTGCAGCACATTGCAAGGGAAATATAACGATGGCCAAAGACTAGTCCCGCAAACTTGTGAGTACTTATTTGCTGCGTACCATGGAGTTTCTGCTGAGATATGGATTGATTTTTGGTGTAAGAAGAAGTTAGTCTACAAAGCCCCAACTACACGCCGACGCCGACAACAGGTCGCGGGTGCTCCGAAACTTACTCACAATCCAGATGGCAATTTTCAACTTCAGTCGAGGGAGTGGAGTGAAAAGGAACTTATGATTTTTAATGCTCTTGTGATTGTAGGGACAGAGGTACAAGAGAAAGTGTACTTGGCAGCATTTCTTTCTAGTTGGTTATGCACCTTTGTTTTACCGGACACTAAAGACAGGTTAATTAGACCTAAAACTTTTGAGATTGCGGCATTGATGGCGTCGCAAAAGAAGTTTAGTGTCGCTGTCCCAGTATTGGCTAGCATCTATCGTGGTTTGAATGCAAGAGCCAACTCCGCCAAATCATCATTTAGCAACTGTCTTTTCCTGCCCACTATGTTTATGCTTGGCTTGCTTGTTATTTTGACACACATTACTCTGTTGATCCATCTCCTACTGGTCCTGGAATGACACAATATTTAGGCTCCCAATCTGCCAGATTTAAGGAAGATGCGGAGGGTCAAAAGCTTATTCATGTGAGGGGAATCATTAAATGGAAATGTAATATCTTCAACAAGAATCGGAATGAGGACTTATGCGATGATGGTAATTTGGAAGCCTCAAGGCATGACTACATGGTATCCCTTCATTTTGCCTATTTACCTTTGCGCGACGGAGATTTCTTTCATGTTGAACCTTACAGTCCTCTTCGGTTCAGTAGACAGTTTGGTCTTTGTCAAGATATTCCTGGCAAGCTCCTGGATAATCTTGTTCCCAATGTGTCTTATAGCAAAGCGTTGACATACTGGGATACGCTACTATTCATGAATAGCAAGTCCAATGTCTTTCTACCTTGCCCTTCTTTAAACCTATCGCAATTTGTCACCAGTCGATTTAAGGATTGGTGGACTAAGATGAATGTTCACGACCTTAGGGACAATGTTGCTATCCTTCATAAAGGACTTGAACCTGATATGTCTCGATCGCAGAAGGATCATAAAGATAAAACATCAAAGAAAGGTACAGGATGCGACGTCGTGGTCATAAATGGTGATAATACAAATGAGACCTCAAGCGTTGTTGCTACTACGCAAGATGCCTCTTCCCAGTCACGATCACATTCCAGGCACATGTCAGCTGCTGATAATGAGAGTAGTGATAAAGAGTATGAAACTAACTTTAAACATCATAGAAGGAAGCGAAAGACCCCAGTCCCGAGCAGACGATGTGGAGGATACCAAGACAATTTGTGCTGATAACGTTTTTGATAATATTCCTGATTTTTCGACCACACCTAACGACCTTGTATTGTTTTTTTTTTTTTTATTTTATTTTATCTGTTCTATTCGTCTTCTTTCTTTTTCTTTCTTTACTCATTATTCTTATCTATTTTATGCAGACAGGGGATTTTGATCTTGACAAAGAGGTACCAAATGCGATCAATGAGCCCCTTCTTAATGAGATGGAACCAGGAGCGAAGACTTTTGGGCCCCATTGTCGACCTGGAAAAGACTACAACTTGGTGAAGGGATTGACCGCTAAAGTCGCCGAAGAGAATGAAGAGGATACAGACTCTCTATCCACCCATAGCCAAGCTTCTATTCAGGGACCTCATTCTTTGGAGACAGCAAGCAAGAAGCTTGTAGATGTTCCAAAAAACAACTCCACAGTTGAATTGTCCCCCGCAAAGAAGATGTTTCTTCCTTCATATCCAGTTACTTCCTTTCGACCTGGTCCTCATTCAAGAAATATATTTGCAGAAGCCATACGCGACATTGGAGCAAAATATTTAGCGAGCTTACGCGATGCTCCTTTCATTGAGGTTGAGAAGAGGTATTCGGAGGCTTCCACAGTATATAAGGGTATTGCAAACCTAAAAGGAGATCCCACCTCATTGAAGTGTAAAATGGACTCATACGTGGCTTCTGTCAGATCTTACCTTGCACTGGAACATGCTGTTGCGCAACGCAAGTGGCCTGACGACTTAGAGCGAGAAGTGGCAGTACATACAGTAAAGGTCACTGAAGTAGAATCAAGCCTCAAAACTGTGCGTGCTGAGCATGGTGACTTAGTTAGGAGACGCTTGAGAGTCGAACAAAAGGTTGCGAATCTAGAGGAAGAGCTACGCGAGGCTCGAGAAGAAGGACGTCAATTGACAAGTGACCTGGAGGCTAAAACAACTTTTGTGAGCCAAGTCGAAGCACACGTCATAGAGATGCAATGAGTTCTAGCTGAGATAGAGGAGAGCCAAACTTTAGAACTTGAGGAAGCTGCCCAATTCGATGAGCACAAGAAGAGCCTTTTGGAGCTTCAGTCATCACTTAAACCCGAAGAGTGGATGAACTCAAAATGATTGCTCTTATGCTTATTTCTTGTTTATTTATTTTACTCACCTGCGAACATAGACCTCCCTTATCTATTGTCGACTCCATTCTTTTATGAATAAAGAACGTTTTTTGTTTACTTGTTTGACTGTACTTGGTTTTATGTTTCCAAGTTGCCTACGTACTTATAAGAGCATGCAATCTCTAAATAAGATCAAGTCATAATGTAGTTCAAGAAAAGACATTATTTTCTCTAATTTTTTTCGCCGTTCATAGTTTATACTCTTGCGGGCCAGGAGTAATGAATTTTTTTTTGTTTAGCCGTTCACAGTTTATACTCTTGCGGGCCAGGAGTAGTACAATGTTTTTTTTTCTTTTTTTGTTTTTTTTTTTTTTTTTTTTTTGGGTGTGCTGTTTAGGCTCTTGCTTAGGAGCATTGTGGATGCACTCTTCAAGGATAGTAACACTTCAAGAACTTGCCATTGATAGGGCCAATTCTAAGTCCTTCACCATCAACAATCTTATAAGCACCATTTGTGTAGACCTCTTGAATGACATATGGACCATCCCATTTAGAAGTAAACTTGCTTTTAGTTTTGCGCGAGACGATAATAGGCCTTCTGACTGCAAGGACCATATCCCCAACTTGGAAAGAGCGAGGACGAACTTTCTTATTGAAGTCACGTGACAAGCGTGCTTGATAACATTGCAACTTTTGTTGTGCCTCGATCCTTTTCGCGTCAAGGGCCTCCAACTCTGTTACGCGAAGCTTATCTTTTTCATTATCCGTGAGACCTTCCTGTACCGCGACTCGCAAGGATGGGATTTCAAGCTTCAAAGGCAAGACAGCCTCCACACCGTACACAAGAGCATAAGGAGTTGATTGAGTTGGCGTCTTGTAAGTAGTGCAGTATGCCCACATGGCTTCGTCAAGCCTTTCATGCCAATCTTTCTTTTTGGGCTTCGAGACTATCTTGCTTAACAAGTTGCAAAGCGTCTTGTTAAAAGCTTCAGCCAAACTATTTGCAGGGGCATTGTACATCGAGGAGTTGTGTTGGGTAAACTTGAATTTCACACACAAACTCGTCACTAACTTGTTGACGAATGACTTAGCATTATCAGTGATAATGTATCGTGGTACGCCATATCGATATATGATGTGTGTTCGGATAAAGTCGACGACATTCTCCTTTTTTACTTCACGGAGAGGGACTGCTTCTGCCCATTTAGAAAAGTAATTAGTCGCAACCAGGATGTATAAGTGACCAGCAGAAGACTTCGGTGTGATGGGTCCTACTACATCGAGTCGCCAAGCTTCAAAAGGCCAAGAAGCCACTGTTGGATGCAATGGTTCAGGAGGTTGATGAATGAAGTTTGCATGGAATTGACAAGCATCACATCTTTTTGCATAGTCCATGCAGTCTTGTACCATTGTTGGCCAGTAATACCCCATTCTCTTGACACTATCATAGAGTTTTCGACCAGATTGGTGGGCACCACATATTCCTGAGTGAGCATGTTTCACTGCTTGAGTTGCTTCTTCTTCTCCTAGGCCTCTCATCCAAATTCCAAGGAATGATCGACGATAAAGTGTTTCTTTGTAGTATATGAAGCGAGCAGCCCGTCGACGAATTTCTGTTTTATGTCTTGGGTGATTTGGCAACCTTGCATGCTCTAAGAAGTCGATTAGTGGTTGACGCCAATCCTCTTTGTCAATTTGATAGACAGAGATGAGATTGACTTCTCCATCAAATTTTTCTTCAAGTGGCGCTACACCCCACTCTTTGCATATAGGAATGGAGATGTTATCCTTTGCCCCCAGTGCCAAAAAGGCTGCGAGATTTGCAAGCGCGTCAGCCATCTTGTTGGCACTCCTTGGAACGTGTCCCAACTTGACTGTGTTGAACCTATCCAACAATTGCGAGGCGTATTGGTGATATGGGATCCAGTCTTCCTTCTTGACTTCATTGTCCTTGAGAAGTTGGTTAATCACCAAATGCGAATCACCATGTATGTCACAATCCTTGACTCCTATTTTCAGTGCCATTTGAAGACTCAAAATGAGAGCTTGATACTCGGCCATATTGTTGGAACATAACTTAGTAAGCGTAATTGAGTATGGCAATATATGTTTTTCAGGAGATACGAAGACTACGCCCGCTCCAGCACAGTCTTGGCGTGCAGCCCCATCAAAATACATTTCCCATGGAGGCACTATTTCAATAAGGAACACTTTTTCACCTGACAAGTCGATTGTGAGTTCCCATTCTGCAGGGATGGGGTGATCGGCTAGAAAGTCGGCCAATGCTTGCCCTTTGATGGCCTTTTGAGACACATACTCGATGTCGCGTTGCTTAATCAGTACTGTCCATTTGGCAAGTTGCCCTAACAAGACCGACCTTAACAATATGTACTTGATAGGGTCAGCTTTGGATATGATCCTCACTGTGTGCGCTTGCATGTAGTGCTTCAACTTTTGGATTGCAAAAATGAGCGCCAAGCACATCTTTTCAATTGGTGAGTAGTTCAACTCTGCGCATACCAAAGTGCGACTCAAGTAGTATAGAGCTCTTTCCTTACCCTCTTCATTTTCTTGTGCACATAATGCCCCCAAGGATCTTTCTTGTGCTGCTATGTAGAGGATAAGTGTTTTTCCATGAATTGGTGCGCCCAAAACTGGCGGTGTAGACAGATACTTCTTGATGCTATCAAAGGCGGCACAACATGAGTCATCCCAATTAAATGGAGCATCCTTTTTCATGAGATGACTGAATGGATGACACCGTCCTGCGAGGTTGGAGATGAACCTTCGAGTGTATGCAAGACGACCTTGAAGGCACAGAAGATCTTTAAGATTCTTTGGTTCGGACATGTCTTGGATCGCCTTAATTTTAGACTGGTCAATTTCAATTCCTCTATGTGTGACAATAAAGCCAAGGAATTTTCCCGATGTAACTCCGAATGCACATTTTAGTGGGTTCATCTTCAATTGACATCTTCGGAGTTTTTCGAAGATCTGGCGAAGGTCTTGCAAATGGTTCGCTCGTTTCTTGGACTTGACCACAAGATCATCAACATAGAAGTCAACTGTTTTATGCATCATGTCTTCGAAAATATGCTGCATGGCTCATTGATAAGTGGCTCCAGCATTTTTTAAGCCAAACGGCATCACCTTGTAGCAAAATATTCCCTTCGGTGTACGAAAGGCTGTAGCTTCCTCATCTTGTGGTGCCATATGTATTTGGTTGTAACCAGCGGTGCAATCTATAAAGGATAAAGCTTCATGACCAGTAGTAGCGTCGATCATTATCTCTGTCACAGGAAGGGGAAAGTCATCCTTTGGAAATGCTTCATTTAAATCCCGAAAGTCAACACAGATTTGAAGTTGGCCATTTTTCTTCCTAACAGGAACAATGTTTGCTATCCATGTTGGATACTTAACCTCGCGAACGAAGCCGGCTTCGATGAGCTTGTTAACTTCTTTCTCAATTTTAGGAAGTAACTTTGGTCGAAAGCGACGCAATGATTGCTTTCTTGGGGATACTCCCTTTTTTATTGCCAAGTGATGACCTACGACTTTTGGGTCAAGTCCGGGCATCTCTTCATAACTCCAAGCAAATACGTCTTTGTACTCCGAGAGAAGCTTGACATATTCCTCTTCTTCTTCAGGCGTAAGTAAAGCACTTATGAAAGTGGGGCGTGGTTCTTCTAGAGTTCCAAGATTTAACTCTTTTAGATCACCCACTGTCGCTTGCCCCCCATCCTCAAGAGTTTTAGGAGCTTCTTCGGGCTCTATCTCATTTGCAGGGTCCACATTTAGCACTTCTTGCACAGAGATATGACAAAATGTGACGATATCCTCTTCAAGTTTCACACCTTGTTGAGATGACTCTTGTTCGTTGATGTGGACCACTGTACGTCTCCTTATCTTTAGTGCACCATTTGTGTTTACTTCCAATGTTGAGAAGCGTTTCATGCGAGAAAGGACGACGCTATTGACATCTTTGTCGGACGCGACATCTTCTTTCACCCTCTCAGTGTGACCTTGTCGTCGTCGCCATTGCTTGGCAGGAGCACTTGCAGCGTCGATGCGACTAAAGACAGAACATTTTTTCTTTGTAGGTTTATGATCATGTGACACTTGATCGTTTGAATCATCGTGTTGGTCACTTAACCTACTAAACACAGATGGGCGCACTATAGATGGTGGGCGCAACCTGTCGAACATCGAGGTTCTTGTACTTGGCTCGATCCTTTCACTTTCATCACTGGTAACCTCCTCTACAGTAATGTATTGAGAGGTTTACCTTTCCGTCTTGCGGCGGCCAGAGATCTTAATTGGTTCAGAGGAAGTGTATCCCAGACAAACTTTAGGGACCCAAACGCGTCCTCCTTGTTCCTGCAACTTTGTTTGCGTTTTGTTAAGCCCATAAGGTTTAGCTTCAATAACCTATCCCAAAGGCGGAGGATTACCAAAGTTATTGACCGAAATCTCCATAAGTTTGTATGCCTTAGGATCAAAGTTTCCGCTTGTAGAGGCTTCCTCGTCATTCAACAATTTAGAGGAGGAAACAAATCCAAGCGTAGAAGGCTTCTTCACTTGAGTTTGTTTTGGATCATCCAAGGGACTGGTCAAATTGGCTTTTAAAAGTTTGACACTTTCTTCACTCATTTTCAGAGTAGCTTTCTGTTCACACCTTTTACCTTTGCATTCTGAAAAAGGTGATTCTCCCTCTTTGCGACGCGACTTTGGGATGTATCGCAATAGAGGGGTTGACAAGGGTGAAGGTGTTGAAGTGGTCTTCTTTTCAAGAGGTTTGGGGCTTTGCCTTTGATTCTCTTCCTCTTTGATTTCCTTCTTCTCGCTCTTTGGTGTTAGTACAACACTCGAAAGAGAAGGAGTATCCTCTTTCTCTTTGACACTTCGTTTACCTGTCGAGGAGATTGATTGTGGCAAAACCTCACTCAAGACATCATTTTCTTGGTAGAATTTGGCATCAGCGAAATGTGACTCCGCCTTGGTGAATGGCTTGACCTCACCCAATATATTTTTCTCGCCTTCCCTATAATACTTAAGGCATTGGTGAAGGGTGGATGCGACAACACCATTTTCATGAAGCCAAGGACGTCCAAGGAGCATCTTGTAGGACCTCTTTGAATCTATGACATGGAACAAGGTAGTAGAGGACATGTCACCTGTAGAGATGTCCACTCGAATCATGCCAATTGCACGTTGACTATCGAGGTTAAAACCCTGAATCACAAGTTGGCTAGTCATAAGTTCTCCCATAGAAATGCCAAGCTCCAACATGGTTGTCTTGGGCATAATGTTGACGGCTGATCCTCCATCAATCAAGATGCGCTTAACTTTTTGCCCCCGGATGTATCCAGAGATGAACAATGGACGATTATGGGGCTTTGACCCCAACAACAAATCTTCATCTGTAAAAGCCAACATGGTACTGCATGAAGAGCACTTATTGGAGATTTCAGAAGATTCTCCGAAGTCTTTCACTTTGTCAGCGTAAAGCTCTGGATGACTTAGAGCTAACGCTAGCAGCTGGCGCATTTCTTCGGGTAAGTGGAAGGTTTGTCTCCACCCCATGCGTGAAGGAAGAGCTTCTAACACTGCAAGGATTTTGGCATCTGTCTCAGGATTTGGGAAATGTGAGGACCTTTTAACAGGTGTTTCATTTTCCTTTTCCCCTTTTTCTTGCTCGTCGTCTATTGTGTAGCACGAAACCACATGCACAGCAGCTGGAGTGAAGAATTTTTCTGGGAAGAACTCTTCCAATGTTACAGGCTTTAGAGGTTCTTGCTCGAGAAAATCAATGGGCAATCTGTGTGGCTTGATGCCTGCCTTTGACTTTTTCTTTCCTTTGGAGCGACGAGGATTCTTCCCCTTATTTTGCCTTTTCTTACGATGAGGTGCGGGTTATTGTGCTCGCACTTGCTTCCTTGGCCTTCTTCTAGTCACAAGGGTCCAACCTTCATCATCATCATCATGATGCGAATGCTCAGCAAGGCTGTTAGACTCGACTTGTGGGAGTTGCTTCGTTACAGACACAACAACAGGTTCCAGACTCCCAAACTGAATTAGGCATAGTTGAGAAGACTCAAAAGATCCAAGTATTGCTGAGGCATGATTAGATTCCACAGTCTCATCAACATCTAACAAGATCTTTCATTCCTTATCCAACCTCATGATACGTTCCTTGAGCGTTATGCATTTCTCAAGAGGGTGACCAAGGACCCTGTGGTAATGACAATAGTTTGGGTCTGTAGTCTTTCGAGCTTCCTCTGGTCCCTTGGATTCTGGTAACTTGATGACCTTCTTATCTAACAAATCGTCTAGCATACCAGACAAGTCAGAGTCCGGAAAAGGATACTTTTTTGCTTAAAGTTCCTTAAGTGTGGGACGGTTATTTTCAATCTCCCTTGAGTATGAGCTTTCTCCCTTTTCGAACTTTGGCTTGGCAGAGATTTTAACAGGCATGGTGGAGATGCTCATGGATTCTTTAGTAGAACTTTTTTAAGACTTGTCGTTCTTCTTATAGTCCTTTTTCTCTTTCCTTAGCTCGGGGGAAGGAATGAGCTTGCCCCCATGACTGGCGATGGCGATCTCCATGTCATATGCCCGTGTTGCCAGCTCTTGAAAAGGTTTAGGCTTGATACCTTGCAAAATGTAGAGCAAGTTCCACTCCATCCCTTGGATGCACATCTCAACCGCCGAGGTCTCGGTGAGGCGATCTTTGAATTCTAGACTCAGTGCTCGCCACCGATAGATGTAATCGACGACAGGCTCCTCCTTCCATTGCTTTGTATTAGTCAGTTCAGACATGCTGACTATACGCCTCGTGTTGTAGAAGCGATTCAAAAACTCCCCTTCCGTTTGCTCCCAACTGTCAATGGATTCAGGAGACAAATCCGTGTACCAATCAAAGGCGATACCTTTGAGAGAGCGAACAAACTGCTTGACTAAGCGGTCACCAGCAGTTCCAGCATTATTGCACGTCTCTATGAAGTGCGCGACGTGCTGTTTCGGATTACCCTTCCCGTCAAAATGCTGAAACTTGGGAGGTTGGTAACCAGTGGGCATCTTTAGAATGTCGATCCGCTTGGTGTAATGCTTAGTGTAATGATGGGAAGCTTGAGAACCTCCACCAAATTGCACCTTAACTGCACTTGCTATCATTTCCTGAATCTGTTGGACAGTCAGCGAACCAGTGTAGGATTCAGGATTTTCTTTTTCACTGTGCTTGGAATACACAGACTCTTCGCCGTCGCTATCGTCTTCAGACTCGACAATCGGTTTCTTTTCTAGTTTTTTGGTCAAGGCAGGGATGTGCTCGTTCTAACGCTTAATTTCAGCATTCTTCTCCTCGCTTTCCTTAGAAAGCTTTGCAAGTAGCTCCTGCATGTCTTTCAATTGTTCTTCCACAGTTTTGTCTTTCGTCGCCATAACAGAAGCAACGTCAGACTGAGGGGGTTCAACAGTTTCTTGAGGCGGTGTGACTTCGCCTGAGGAAGGAGTTGAAGAATCGTTACTAGTAAAACAATCCTGTACCTGGGGTGACGATTGATACGTCGGATTGATGTAGGTAAGGATTTTCTCCGCTACATCCTTTGGGTTTTGCTTCCATGTTGAGGTAGCGGTAGTTCGTTCCGCTTCAGCTGAATGTGTGGAACCGAACACAGGGGTTTCGCGAGACCTTGTAGCGCCTAACGAGAGTGCCTGAAAGGCAGTGAAGCCAGCTGCTTTCGCCATGCTCCTGGTGAGCCTTCCTGACTGCGCTCTAGAGGCGGCAACACTTTTGGATCACGCAGCAATGGATCCAGATGGTTTCTTGAGTGATCCAGCAGCGGATCCAGATGATTTCTTCAGAGACTGAGAGACATCTCCTTTTGAGGCCATGTCAACCGCAGCGAAGTTGATGTTGATGATTTGATGAAGAGACAGAGATGAGAGACAGAGAGATCCCACCGAGCGTGCCACAATTTGTAGACAACAAATTTAATGCGTAGGCAAAAATAAGTTGAACAAGTATAGTTTGTATTGATTTGAATGTATGGGTTACAATCTCTGTATTTTCTATCTGTTACAATGAACAAATAATATAAATCCTCTGATTCTGTCTCTCAGTTTGAATGTTCTTGAGCAAGGGTCCTCGAAGACTTAAATCTTGATCAAGGTGGCAATTTTGATGGAGGGAATGCTCTGGCATGGCTTTCTGCTTGTAGATTTCCCAACCTCTGAAATGAAGTGAGACTTCGATATTTATAGAGAGGAACAGAAAGCTTCAATCCATTGACGGGCTTAGTAGTCATGGACTGCCCCAATACTTTGACTTGATAGTCTTTTCTTATGGGTTTGGTCTATTTAACTATTTACTTGGCCCAACAGGTGTGGGTTGGCCCAAGGGTTAAATATAAGCCCATTTTGATGGCTTTTGGCCCATCTTAATTTTCGGGATTAATTAATTAAATTAAGCTAAATATATTTTAACCCAAATTAATTAATTCAATTCAATTAAGGCACTTAATAAATTTTTAGTCCCTACAGTGACCATTGTGATACATGGATGAAAAAAGTATTATCCACCAAACTTTGTATATTTTTTTTTAATCAATAATTTTATATTAAGTGTTACACTTTTATCATGTAAAAAAATAAGTAATAAACCCTCCGTAAAAAGAAAAAAAAATATACAAGTAACGAATAAGTGTCTCTTTATACACTATCATCAATTGCAAAAGTAATAATCATCTTATATTGTATAAAAACCAACCAAATTGTCAATAATAAAAAAAAAAATTATTCGTCCCCAAATTGAAAAAAATCAAAACCATACCATTATAAACATGTCACCAAATTATTATTCCAAATCTTAGTATCCGCGAAGGTGATACATAGTAGCTATTTGTATATAATGAATACACAGCTATAGTCGTTTACATAGCTACAAATCCATCTTATTTGACAAGAACGTAACTACAATGACCTATAATATGTGCGGCACGGAATATGAATCAAAATGTGAGACAAAATGAAGTATAGAATGCGGATGTGAACGACGCTAAATGAAATGGAACCGAACGGATTGGAACGGAATGCACCATGGAGACGACGAAAAGAACATGGCCTTATTGATGATATACATGATACTTAAGATAATCCGATTAAATGAATTTCAACTTACCATACGTTTATTAATTATAAAATAAAACAACTTTGACATTTATAAACAATACTAAATAAGAGATAACAAGATATGGGTTGGTTATCTATTACCCTATAGAAGTAGGCTATTAATTATGTACTTATAAGTTATTTTGTGTTTAGATAATATCTCTTTAGGTATGGCATAATAGAAAAACATTGATAATCATCAATTGTGTTAGGTTTTTTTCAACACAAGATAGCTATTATGTATGAACTTGTCAGTTATTATTTATAACCTTTAGTTATTTTGTGTTTAGATAACATCTCATTAGCTATTGCGTAATACATAAACGTAAGATTATGAAGGTGATAACTAGTAAATGTATTGATTCTACAACTACCACTAGTTATAACCACTTATAGGTGCTTGTCAAAAACCGGTTGCAAGTGAATGACGACCCATCAAATTGACAATTATCTAACTTATGCAAAAAAAAGAGCCTTTTTAAAACAAAAAAACAACCAAATTGAGCGTAATGAGACTATTAATTTATCTATTACCTGCAACTAAACGGGATATTATCTACAGCTAAATCGGCTATTATGTGAACAAAAAATGATAATAAATTTTTTAAGTAATAGCCATTTTAACTTACTAATAGCCAACCAAATTGATGATCATCAACGCTTATCTATTAATCTATAGCTCATAAGATATTATCCAAACACAAAATAACTAATAACTCCATAAATAATAGCTTATTATTATTATTATTATTATTATTATTATTATTATTATTATTATTATTATTATTATTATTATTATTATTATTATTATTATTATTATTATTATTATTATTATTATTATTATTATTATTATTATTATTATTATTATTATTATTATTATTATTATTACTACTACTACTATTATTAATATTAATAATAATTTAATTATTATTATTATTATATTTATTATTATTACTATTATTATTATTATTATTATTATTATTATCATTATTATTATTATTATTATTATTTATTATTATTTATTATATATTTAAACGGGATATTAGCTTCAACTGAACGTGCTATTATGTGTACAAAAAATAAATACTAATTTTATAAGTAATAGCCATTTTATTTTTTAAAAAGCCAACCAAATTGATGATAAACAATGCTTTCTATTATGCCATGACTAACAAGTTACTATCTAAAGATAAAATACTAATAAAAGGGTCACTATACGATGAATTAAGGGTCACTTCTAAGTTCCATTGAAAGAAAAAAAAAAGAACAAATCGTTTAGCTAATAGTACGTAATACATCATGCATTAACAAGTAAAACGTCATATATTACAAAAGTCACTTATAAGAATTCAAGGATCAATATGCAATGAATTAGGGTCACTTCTAACTTATTTGACAAAGAAACAAAAAAGGAACGGATCATATCTAATAGTATGTCATATACATTAACACTGGTCGATCACCACCTTCACGAACCTCAGCCTCCACCCACCACCCACCACAACAGTCGCCTCATGCCCACCATCGCTTTATCGGACCCGAGCCCCACTCTGACAGAGATTCTTACCAGTTTTGTTTAATTTTTCAAGCGTGAGGTGAACTCGATTTGAAATGAAAAATCAAAATTAATAAATTAATCATCGAACCAACCATAATACCAGTCTATGTACGTATGCTTTTTATTTCTTTCAAACAAAATCTGAATCATCAATTTGTCATGGGGCTCGTATTTGTTATGAATTGAATTGAAGAAATAAGTTGAAGATAAAATTCAAAATTGCAAGTTACTCCAACTTGAGTATAATGATTTCCAATTCTTGTCTTTGTCTTCTCGTACCCTTTACTCAATTACTCGTAATTAAGAACATGGTCGAACAAGATAGTCATGGGGAGTTAAGATTACTGTTTTGGTGTTGGGGGTCGGAATTCTGGGATCGGGGTTCGACGAAATTGTGGGGGCGTGATGCGGCTGATGTGGTGGTGGAGGAATCTGAATTCTGGGCTCGAGTTCATTTAAGTGGTGGGTGTGAGGTGGATGATGTGGTGGGCGTGTGGGTGTAGATCGAGGTTTGTGAAGGTGGTCCATTGGTGATTTCTGATTTGGGTGGAAAATGAAGACATTGCAAAGAGAGAGAAGGAAAAAGAAAAGGGATAAATAAAAATAAAGGGAAAAGGGAAAAGGGAAAAAGGAAAAGGGAAAAAGGAAATAATAAAATGGGGGGAAATTACGAAAATACAAAAATATTGATAGTTATAGTTTTGCAAAGTTTGTGTTCACATAATAGCCCGTCTAGTCATAAGTAATAGATAAATGTGTGATTATAAAGGTGATAACAAGTCATTGTGTTGATTCTATGACTACAACTATAACCTCTTATGTATCTATTATCATGTGCACAAAGGTAATTACATTAACTTAGAATAACTACACTACTACAGGTACTAATATTAGTAGCTGCCTAATGCACACACAAACCACATATGCATGCATATTGATCACATTTAATTTCCTCTAATTTATTTTTTAGTTTGTATGTGAGACTATATATTTTGTATCATTACACACTCAAATTAAATTTTCATCTAGATTATAAACTAGTAAATTCACTTTCTAAGTGTAAGTGAATTAAATTAATTTACCTAGGTAAGACCACTTATTATACTCGACATTTATAATGCTTAAGAAGTTAAGTCCGAAATTATAAAATATGGGTTGACTATAGTCATTACTTAATAGAACGCATTGATGATCATGGTTGTATCCTTTCCTCCTTCTTTTTTATTATAAGAAAAGTATATTACTTCTAACATTGGAAGTTATTTTTTGTTCACATAATAGCCCGTTTAGTTATATATAACTAATAGATAACTATGTGATTATAAAAGTGATAACAAGTCAATGTGTTGATTCTACGACTACAACTATATACACATACGTATCTATTATTATGTGCACGAAGACAACTACATTTATTTAGAATAACTACATGTACCAACATTAGTAGCCGCCTAATGCACACACAAACCACATGTGCATGCATATTGATCACATTTAATTTCCTCTAATGTTATTTTTTACTTTATATGTGAGACTCTATATATTTTGTATCATTACGCACTCAAATTATATTTTCATCTAGATTATAAACTTGTAACATCACTTTTTAAGTGTAATTTACTATCTAAGTGTAAGTGAGTTAAATTATTTCACCAAGGTAAGATCATTTTTTATACTCGACATTTATAATGCTTAAGAAGTTAAGTCCGAAATCGTAAAATATGGGTTGACTATAGTCATTGCTTAATATAAAGCATTGATGATCATCAGTTTGGTTGTGTCCTTTCCTTCTTCTTTTTTATTATAAGAAAAGTCTATTGCTTATAACATTGAAAGTGACTTTTTGTTCACACAATAGCCCGTTCAGTTATAACTAATAGATAAACATGTGATTATAAAAGTGATAACAAGTCATTGTGTTGATTCTACGACTACAACTATATACACATACGTATCTATTATCATGTGCACGAAGGCAACTACATTTATTTAGAATAACTAAAGGTACCAACATTAGTAGCTGCCTAATACACACACAAACCACATGTGCATGCATATTGATCACATTCAATTTCCTCTAATGTTATTTTTTATTTTATATGTGAGACTCTATATATATTGTATCATTACACACTCAAATTATATTTTCATCTAGATTATAAACTAGTAACTTCACTTTTTAAGTGTAATTTACTATCTAAGTGTGAGTGAGTTAAATTATTTCACCTAGGTAAGATCACTTTTCATACTCGACATTTATAATGCTTAAGAAGTTAAGTACAAAATCGTAAAATATGGGTTGACTATAGTCATTGCTTAATAGAAAGCATTGATAATCATTTGTTTGGTTGTGTCCTTTCTTTCTTCTTTTTTATTATAAGAAAAGTCTATCACTTATAAAATTGAAAGTTACTTTTTGTTCACATAATAGCCCGTTCAGTTATAACTAATAGATAAACATGTGATTATAAAAGTGATAAGATGTCATTGTGTTGATTCTACGACTACAACTATATACACATACGTATCTATTATCATGTGCACGAAGACAACTATATTTATTTAGAATAACTACAGGTACCAACATTAGTAGCCGCCTAATGCACACACAAACCACATGTGCATGCATATTGATCACATTTAATTTCCTCTAATGTTATTTTTTATTTTATATGTGAGACTATATATTTTGTATCATTACACACTCAAATAATATTTTCATCTAGATTATAAACTAGTAACTTCACTTTTTAACTGTAATTCACTCTCTAAGTGTAAGTGAGTTAAATTATTCAATTAGGTAAGATAACTTTTTATACTCAACATTTATAATGCTTAAGAAGTTATGTCCGAAATTGTAAAATATGGGTTGACTATAGTCATTGCTTAATAGAAAGCATTGATGATCATCAGTTGGGTTGTGTCATTTCCTTATTCTTTTTTATTATAAGAAAATTCTATTACTTATAACATTGAAAGTTATTTTTTGTTCACTTAATAGCCCTTCAGTTATAACTAATAGATAAACGTGTGATTATAAAAGTGAAAACAAGTCATTGTGTTGATTCTACGACTACAACTATATACACATACGTATATATCATCATGTGCACAAAGGCAACTACATTTATTTAGAATGACTATAGGTTCCGACATTAATAGTGGCCTTAATGCACACACAAACCACATATATGTCATTTTACTTTATAATGCATGACTATGACATATATTCTGGATATATAAGTTTTTGGTTTTCGAATAATTTAGAAGTGATCTTAATTGACTATATAGTGACCCTAACTGATCGAGTATATAGTGACCCTCAAATTTATATATATAAGTGACCTTGCAGACTTTTTATCAGTTCAAAAAAATACAACTAGCAACCAATATACAACGTAGATCTTTTTTTTCCTTTGCTTTTTTCCGTCCAGTCATGTTGTATATACATGATTATTAAAGATATGCTGCATTTTTTTAAATAAGTTAGAAGTGACCCTTATTGAAAGATAAGTGATTCTTAGTGACAGATTAGTGACCCTTAAGTGACCTGCATGATATTTCATTACAACAACCCTTCAAAAAAAAAAAAAAAAAAAAAAAGATGAACATGATTCATATGTATAATGATCTTTGAATTCACATAGGTGACCCTTGTACTATATGTGTTTTTACTTGTTAATTTATGACCTATTATTAGATATACAATACATTATTTTTTTTCTTTTTCCAAATAACTTAGAAATGACCCTAATTCACTTCATAATGACCTTTTAATCCATATAACTGACTCTCGCAATATATTATGTTTTGCTTGTTATCTATGACGTACTATTAGATATACAATCTATTTATTATTATTTTTTTCCAAATAACTTAGACGTGACCCTTATTCACTTCATAGTGACCTTTTAACTCATATACGTGACTCTTACAATAAAACAATATGGTTTTTTTGTTATGAAAATTGCGAGTTTATAATAATATTATTCTGTTCCGCGATAATTAATGGGACGTTAGCTTTCTAACATATATCTCTGCTTCACATATTATTAGTGATTCAAATTGGCTAAAAAGTTGTCGTGATAACCATACAAGTGACAAAGTGACCCTTAGAAATTTCTTTTCAACAATTCAATAAATATAACAACAGATACTTTAAATATGTATCTTATGTTACACAAAAACATGGCTAAGACGGTCTTATTGTAATTTTTGGTGTGACGAGGATCACCTTTTAGTGAAACAATGATCATGACTCATAATAAGTGACTATTACATTTCTAAATAGTGATCCCATTTTTTTTTATGAATTGGTGTTACACAATACTTACTCCTTTTTGTTAAGGGTAGATTAGTTTGATAATCAAAAAAAGAGTGTCGTGTATTTTTCTCTTTTTTTTTCAACGTTGTCGTGTAGTATATATAACAATATCTAGGCAGAAAATAACTATTATTATAAGTGACCCTTATATATTGATTAAAAGGAATGCTTCAACTTCAGCTAGTTCCACACTCCATGAATCCCTCACCCACTTTGTAGCAACTGCCAACGCCTCCCATTTAATATGTCGTTCCTTATTGCAAATCCTAAACTCACCCCACTGTTCTCCATCATACTGGCATCAGAATTCAGTTTCAACTTTCCAGAGGCTAACTTAAAAAAGAACAAATTGTGATAAAAAAAAGAACAAAATCGAATAAAATAAAAGAAAATCAAAGAAACAAAATAGTCTCTAAGCTACCAGACAAAAAAAAGAAAAAGAATTAGTTTCACTAAAGGATGAGATTACCATTTTCTTCATGATCATCATCAACATATTTAATGATTTTAACCACACCTAGCAAACAGGAAAACCAATAAGAAATAAGAATTGGTAAATAAAAAATAAAATAAAAATAGATCAGATCATTAAATGTGATCATATCACAACCATCAAGTCCATCACGATTAAGCTTCTAGCATCACAATCATCCATTTTCCATCATTCAAGTTTCTGAATAAATGAAAAAAAAGACGTAAAAATTACTTCACTCCGTCGCCGACACGAACCCACCACCAGCTACCACACTCTCACCACCAGTCATTCTCGCCACCGCCTCACTCCTTCTCTTCGACCCATCTTCCTCAGCCCCCAACCCCCGTTGCAATTTGTCTTAGATCTAAAGTACAAAGCAAGAAAAAAATAAGAAAGAATTGTAGTTGAGGCCTTTAATTGCTCACCGACGTGGCGACGCCGGCATTGAAATGCTTTTCACCATTGTCGACCAGGTGAGCACAACCAGAATAGGAGAGAGAAATTAAAATTTATGGGGAAAGCCTCCTGAATTTAAATCAACAAATTAAGCTTCATTTTCTCCTTTGCGTTTTTCCGAGATGGGTATAACAACGAGATAATACAGCTCAATAGATATAAAATACAACTCCATGAAGATATAGAGCCATCCTTTGATAGATTCATGATTCTCTTTCTATAATTGTTGTGATTTCATTCGAGATATAATTTATCTGTGGGGGAGGTATAGCCTTTCTCTTGACATTTAGTTTCATTTTGTGAGATAAACACAAAATAGAGGTAGCCGATTGGCTATTCTGTACTACCAGTCAATATAGGCCCCACATGTTTAACACCCCAGCGAGTTGCAAAAACAAAATAAGCCCTACTCTCCTCACGCGCCTAACTCCCCCATGTTATTCTACCTGCCGGGCATAATAGAATTTTTCTCCACTCTCAGTTCAAATCACACAATCTACACTTGACAACCTCTATTCTCAGGAGTATTAATACTGAGCTTCCCCCTCTTTCTTCCAAACTTGAGATCTTGTCTTTTACTATTCTTGTCAAACATAGCCTACAGTTCAGGTACTAACTCCTGAGGGCTCAAATTAAATTACTTGCCTAATTGTTTATTTTCAAGTAGTTATAATGTAGATATCATGCTAAATAACGTCTTTTATTGCTTACTAAATATTGTCCTTCCAAGCATGTCTAGTCGTCGTAATGCTCAATTTGCCAATCGAATGCATGTCTAAACAAGGGTTAAAAATAAATGTTGTGATGCTTGTGATGAACCAATTAATAGTCTAAGTATAAGTTGTTAATCCGATTTGTGTGGGAATCATGTTTTTAAATTATTAAACAAGCTTGAGTTAGTAGAGGCAGTCATAATACGGGCGAGTTGGGTGCCTAACACCTTCCCACCTCGTACCTTCGCCCCCGAACCTATTATTTTTTGGGTACTCATATGTTCTATATGAGCGAGAGTCTTTCTAAAAACATGATCAGTTCACTTATCACGCTATTGGGTTGTCCCTTAAAACGCCAATAGCAGATTTGTGACCTCTTTCATGGTTTTTATTCAATTCGAGTCTTTACAAAAGCTTTTCTAACTCGATAGTCCCTTGAACTTATCTAAACCCCCAACTTAAAAATTTTCTATAAGGACACACTCCATGGAAACAGATGGATAAAAATCCCGGGTCCTTACAATGGCGACTCAACTGGGGATTTATTTAAGAGGGTGAGACTCGAAAGTCAAGTCTGCTTAATTGTCTAATAACATGTTCCATATTTTGCATCATTTGCATCATTTGCATGTGCCTTGTCACAACCTTTTGACCCTTATCGTCCCTCAAGAAAGTTTGTGTCGCAACTCGTAGACAACCCGTATATCTAAAAGAATATACAGTTGTCCTATCGTGATAACCGACGCTTCCTCACCCGTGACTCATCGACTCTTGTTGGTGAAAAAGAATTACAATTGATATGTCGATCATCCGCCGAACAGAAATTTTAATTTGTCGTGGCGACCTCACAGGAGCCAAAAGCCTCTAGCCCACATTCGTGCATTCACTTGCTTATTGTGCATGTGTCGTTGGAATGCCCGTCTGATCACATGTTTGCCTGTAAACTGCGTCGTTGTAATGCTTGCTTGAATGCATGAATTTTGTGACTATGTGCCAACATGTACTTACGTGCTACGAATCTTTTTCTTTTATTTTTAGCTAGTTTCTAATGCCCGAAGATGGTGTGAGAATTCAATTCAAAGAACACTCGTCAATTTTCCCAATGATATATTCTATAAAAGTCATGAACAATTTCTTAGGATCCTTTTAGCAAAAAAAAGAGTCAGTCGTTCCAAATTCCCCGCTCCCTTTTTCTATTTCTTTATTATTATTTTTTTGATGTAATTCAGATTTGGTAAAAAAACAACGTCAAAAAGAAAAATTCCGCCAAAAAAAAAATTGCAAAAAAAAAAAAAGAAAAGATGAGGACCGAAATTCCTTTTCTTTTTTTATTTTTTATTATCCCATTTTCCATTTTATTTAAGTCTAGATGAATAAAAAAATAGGGTGGTCCGTCTTTTCTATTTTTCATATTTTCGTTCATTGCCTTTATTTTTCTTTGATATTAGGGAAATATTTGGGCATTTAGGCTTAAGGATCTCTTTTTTAGGACAATGTTTTTTCTTCTATGTGTGGGTCAACTTTTTTAGGTGAGAGTCTCATGGTCTTCTCTTGTTACTAAGTGCTCCGTGCTTCCTATTCAGGATAGGATCCAAAGAAGAAAGACTTGACAGAGGTTCTATTCGACTTTCTACAACACATTGATTCAAACCACCTCAATTGCACCATGATCAAAACGGTTCAGGAATACCTTGTCGAGATGACAGACCGAGTGGATAAGTTGGAAGCTGACATTACCAACATTAAGACGAGACAATTACGGGATACGCCGATGTTTGTCCAAACATTAAGACGAGACAATTATGGGATACGCCGATGTTTATCCCTTCATTTAAAAACCGGAAATCCATAACTCTGGGAAAGCCTGATCCGATTCCACAAGAGCCAGAAAAGAAACGCAAGAGCGACGAGTCTTCCTCCAATGTTTCGCCAAAGGAATTTTTCATGCCTCGAAACAAGCCAAAGAGGAAATTTGCCCCATTGGGAATAACTCTCGGTACAACTTTTGAGAGGTTAGTGGACAAAGATGTGCTTCGACCCGTAGGTCCCACTCCAAAACAAATTATCAAGGGCCGTAACTGGAAAGAGAGCGAATACTGCAAGTACCATCAAGGAAAAGAGCACGACACAAATAACTGTTGGGCTCTTAAACATGTCATCCAGGACAAAATAAACAATGGCACTCTACCATTACCTTAAACTGAAGAAGCCGAAAGTGATGATAGCCTCCTCGGTACTATCAACCATATTACAACTGAAGATCGCAAAGATCACTCTCACCTCATTTACGATGAGCAGATTGCTTTGATTTCGCAAAAAAAACTTATGAAGAAGGGTCAGATCTGGGACAGAACAAGACGGAGGATGATAAGAAGCAGATACGGGAAAGTCTAGGCCGTATAATAAAGGCAGTTCAAGAAATAAGAGAAAAGGTTGACATCATAGAAGAGCGCACCTCTAAGCGCAGGAATACGGTCACCTTGACTAAAGAAGAAACTTGGTGGCGTCAAGACCTCCTCTACCACAAAATGTCCAAGTACGGGTACGTCTGTCCAAGGACACCCACGTCAAGGCTTCTCCCGAGACACGGAAATCCGTTTCTAAACTGTATCTACTGCGTAGCTGAAGGACACCACATCAATCAGTGCATGCGCTTTAAGGGGCTAGCCTTACGCTTCATCGACCAAGGGACAATGTAGCCACCGTACACTTGGACAGTCAGCTGGTGTCGTCATAGTCAGGAACGGTACACCCCTCTCTTTGCACCAATGGATGCTGTTATGAACGCATTAGTGTGGAGAGGTGACATTCAACCCTACATCCCTCTAGAGGACGCCAAATCTGCACCAGAAGAAAATCGTCCCTACTGCAAATATCACCGAGTATATGGACATCATACAGACGACTGTCTTCGCCTAAAGGATGATATCCAGGGTGTGATTGACAGAGGAGAGGTTCCACCGCCACTAAGAGATGGTGACGTCGACGACGGAGCCTGGAACTAGTCGGCTACCGGCAAGAGCTAGAGGAATCGAGTCCGAGTCCTCAAGTTTTGTCGAGTTAGGACCTTAGCTAAATCATTAGGTTGAGTCTGGAATAGGGGGTGTTCCCCTTTTTACTTTTCTTTCTATGTATAGTTTCTTTTTGACGGGAACTAGAGACCCCTTTCTCTAAAGTCATGTGTACTTATCTTCTGTTGCAAATCAATAAAAATTCCTATGGCTCATTTCTTTCTTTCTTTGGCTATTGATAAATCCAATGAACTTAAAGTTGCACAATTCATTAACTAATCAATTTAAGCAATGTAAGTAAACTTCGCAAAGCAAGAATGCAAATTATCTATTTTATAGGAATTTGAGTAGCTGAACTCTCTCAACGATGCCCCTCCACAAGAAGAAGCGAGCCAACTTTCTTCAACAGCCTCGATACAGGCCTAACCCTGGCTTCGATCGAAGAAGATCCTTGGTACCAAGACGTCTTCAACTACATCATCAAAGGAATATACCCTCAAGGCGCACCAATAAGAGCTCAACGGGCCATCCGTCTCTTAGCGGCACAATACATAGAATACAAGGGGGTTCTATACAAGAAATCCTACAACGGAGTCAACCTCAGATGTGTGAACTCCGAAGAAGCTACAAAGATCATGGACGAGGTACACAATGGTGTGTGCGGACCACACATTAATGGTCGAATGCTCTCTAGAAAGGTCCTACGACTAGGATACTACTGGACCACTATGGAAAGAGATTGTTACGAAATGCAAGAAGTGTCAGATATATGCCAACCTGCAGCATATGCCACCTTTAATGCTCCACAACTTCACATCCCTTTGGCCATTTTCCGCATGGGGAATAGATATCATCGGTAAAATCATCCCGAAAGGCTCGGGAAGACATGAATACATCCTAGTAGCCGTAGACTATTTTACAAAATGGGTTGAAGCCCAATCCTATGCCGTCCTCACCTCCAAACAAGTGTCCAAATTTATAATAAGGAACAACATCATCTGCCGATACGGCGTTCCGCATGAAATTATTAGTGACCATGGATCCCATATCAAAGCCGAAACAGCCACCCTTCTAAAGAACTACAATGTAACACCCCCGAATTCGCAACGATTTCTTGGGAACTATCGACGTCGCTGTGCACGACTCGACACCGCTGAACCGTCCCAAACCCGAGGGTAGCTACTGCAACATTTATCATTAAGGAGTAAATGTTAAGCAGAAAGAAAGACTAGGCATCGAAAGGAGCTTCTAAGGAAACTAAACAAACTAAACAATTAATATCAGAGTTGTCTATATAGTGAGCTAAAACCATTAAACCAATTTATTACAACTTGCCTTCAAAGGGCTAAATCCAATAAAATCCCAACAATCTAAACTGAACAGAAATAGTTCTAAAAACCGACAACAACTCTATCTTCCAAGATGTACGTCCTCAATCAACTAAACGTGCACTTTGGTTTCCGTGACGGAAACAAAATACAGAAGAAAAGAAGAGAAACAAAAGAGAAACAAAAATCAGATAAACTGAATAAACGTCATCCGTACCCAGTAAAAACATTTCGCAAATCTTATTACCTGAGGTTTTAGAAGAATCATTGAAATTCATTTGCATACGCACATAAGCATATAATCAAACATACGCATAAGGACATTCTTTTACATACAATTCTTGTATAGTGATCATACGAAACATGACATAGATAACCCGTCTTGATTAGAGAGATGTAAGAGAGCGAATAGAACAGCGATTACCCATACCGCTCATCGAAGATACAATCAGGCCATGGACTTAATGACTCTAGTGTGCACACTACCTCTAGTACAATTACACGAGCCTAGAGGACTTAATAAATGGGGAATGATCCGTCCCAGACACACTGCGAGGTGTCCATAAGTAACTTGGGAATCACTCATCCCTTGAACTACACCATTAGGTGTAATCCCGATTGTTGGACTACTCCTAGGGATCCATTAGGAGTCTTACTCTCATTTAATTCAATTCACATAATTTGCATTGGTTGACATAGTGGTACTACGAGACCACAACTTACTAATTCATTTCATTCTCTTGACAATGAATAGCAAATAACGACGATGATGATAATTCGATACTATGAGAATTAAACATGCTTTAATTCAATAACGACGATAATTCAATAATGATGACAAGCAATGTCTAGCACAATTTCGGCAGCACTTTGGCAGGATAATATGATATCCAAAAATTCACAAATCATCCAAGACATTCAACGATAATAGATAGGTGCTCACTAGCACTCAATAATACCCATACCAATCAACAAATAATTAATAACATAATAATACTAATAATTCACCATTCAACATTTGTCCAATAATCATCATGTGGACTAACTAATTTTCAAAACATGCTAACATCAACATGCTAATTATAAGCGATATTTATAGCAGTGAATCATGCTTAATAAATCTCATAATTACGACGATATAATTTAATCATGCCTTGCATATTAAATTCACAACAAATTCCCAATTAGCATGTAACACATCAAAATAGTTTTGATGGGGCTTTGGAAGAAGGTAGGCATGAACGCTTACCACTACAGACGCTACCAACAGAAAGTATGCTCCAACGATCGACGATAATCACGCTTGCTCGCTATGTTCTAATTAAAAACAATTACCGAATCAGTATTAATTAAATACGAAAATACAAACAGTAACGAAATCTTAATCTGATAATTTTATTAAATTTTTTGATTTACAATCTAGGCTTTTGAAAATCCGAATTCCGATTCCGAATGAGTGAAAAAAAAAAAAAAATATTAAATCGAAAATCCTGAAAATCAAATTAATAATTATGAAAAATATAAAACGAAATCCTAACTTTAAAACTAGGTCTAGGTCACGGGTACCCGTGCATGGGACCCATAACCCGACCCATTACCACCACCACCACCCACTGGCCACCATGGCCGGTGCTGGTGGTCGCCGGAGCTCCGGCGACGAGAGGAGAGAGAAAACGCGAAAGAGAGAGAAGAGAGAACGCGAGAGAGAGAGAAGGAAAGAATGGGAGAGAGGGGGTGTGGGACGGTCGGCCACCCACCGGTCACCACCTGGGCATCGGCCTGGTGGTTCGACGGTGGTCCGGCGACGAGGAGAGCGCGCGAGAGAGCGCGCGAGAGGGCGCGCGAGGAGGCGACCCGCAGGGAGAGAAAAAGAGAAAAAGAAAAAGAAAGAGAAAGGGGGGAGAGAGAGGGACGTTACCGGCGGAAGGCGATGCCGGTGGTGGTTCTCCGGTGAGCAGCAAGGAGAGAGAGAGGCTCGGTGGAGAGAGAACGGAGAGAGAGAGCCGACGGTGAGAGACAGAAAGAGAAGAGAGAGTGAATGCTTGAGGGTTTGATCAGTTATGCAAACTGATCAATTGTCTCATCTTTTTCCTTATATAGGCCCTCAGTCAACCCAAGTCAAAGACTACTAGGTTTAGGAATTTATTTAACAATTTTCTGATTTAAATAGCTAATTAAAACTAAATAAAACAATATGAATAATTTATTTAACAACATTTTAATTAAACTCCTCAAAATTGATAAATGCAATTTATGAAAGTCCCATAATAATAATTAATATTATTATGGCTTTAATTGAATAAATCGAATCCTTGAATATAATTACGATTTCATCTCCGAAACTATTTATAAATCATTTATAAATCAATATAATAATTATAGAAAATATTAGGGTATCACATTCTACCCTCCTTAAAAGAAGTTTCGTCCGAAACTTGAGACATGAAGTAATCACTTCCAAAAACAAAACGAGTTTACCGTACGAAGGTATAAAACAACTTCTAGGACACTAACATATGCAAGATGAGCAAGTACGATCGTGATTCTAAGTTGATTAGCATGCACCATGCCATGCTTGAAAATGCAATTCGTGCAAAGCGATAAACAAAACACGCAAAAAGACAAAATTTCGAGGCGTGACATTCTACCTTCCTTAAAAGGAGTTTCATCCCGAAACTAAAGTGGGACTAGTACCTTCTAGGAAGAGGTCTGGATACTTTTCGCGCATTATGGATTCAGCTTTCCATGTTGCTTCCTCTTGACCTTGTCGAGACCAAACGACTTTGACGATTAGAATGGTCTTTGTTCGAGTTGAGCGCTCTTTGCGGTCCACTATCTTGATAGGACGCTCTTCATAAGTCAAACTTTCATCGAGATCGATCATTTCAGGTTGAACAACATGAGTTGGATCATGTACGTATCGCTTCAACTGGAGACAGGAAACACACTATGGACTTTTGCAAGTTCCACATGTAAAGCTAATCGATAAGCAACCTCACCAATCCTATCCAGGATCTCGTAAGGCCCAATGTAACGAGGACTCAACTTCCCCTTACGACCAAAACGCATGACACCTTTGGTAGGAGATACTCGTAGAAGTACCTTGCTTCCCACCTCAAACTCTTCAGGTCTATGACCTCTATCTGCGTACGATTTCTGGCGATCTTGCGCACCATGCATCTTTTCTTGAATCACTTTGACCACATCGACGGTCTGCTGGATCATTTCAGGACCCAAAACTGCAGTTTCACTAATGTTGTTCCAACAAACTGGCGATCTACCCTTCCTACCATACAATGCTTCATATGGCGCTCGATCAATGCTTGAGTGATAGCTATTGTTGTAAGAAAATTTGATCTACGAAATGTGTGTATCCCATAAGCCTTGATACTCGAGAGCACACGCTCGTAGCATATCTTCCAAAGTCTAAATCGTTCTTTCCGTCTGACCATCAGTCGCGAATGATCTCCTTTGGAAGTACTAAGGCAGTATTTAACTTATGACGAGTCTTTCTACTCAAAGCGTCAGCTACCACTTTAGCTTTCCCTTCGTGATACTGAATGTCGATATCGTACTCCGTCAACAACTCTAGCCATCTTCTTTGTCGCATATTCAACTCCTTTTGCGTAAATATGTACTTGAGACTCTTGTGATCCGTTAACATCTTAATAGCAAAACCATAGAGATAATGTCGTCAAATTTTCAAGGCAAATACGACACCAGCGAGCTCTAAGTCGTGAGTAGGGTAGTTATCCACGTGCTTCTTCGATTTTCTTGAGGCATAAGCCACTACCTTACCATGTTGCATCAAAAAAAATCCTAAGCCATGCTTAGACGCGTCACTATAGACTTCGTACCCTTCGGTTCCCGATGGCAAAGTCAAAATCGGCGCGCTCGTACGACGTTTCTTCAACTCTTGAAAAGCAGCTTCACACTTTTCCGACCACATGAACTTCGTCGTCTTCTTCATCAAGTTTGTCATAGCCTGCGCTATCTTGGAAAATCCTTCGACAAACCTACGATAGTAACCAGCTAACCCAAGAAAACTTCTAACCTCAGTCACGTTGTTCGGTGCGGACCAATCCATAACAGCTCTAATCTTTTTTGGGTCAATAACAACTCGACTCTTAGACATCACGTGTCCTAAGAAAGAAAAAGTTTCTATCCAAAACTCGCACTTTGACAACTTGGCGTAAAGTTGATGTCGTCGTAAAATCTCCAAACGGTTCCCAAGTGTTGCTCGTGCTCAGCAGCGTTCTTTGAATAAACCAAAATATCGTCAATAAAGACAATACGTACTGATCGAGATAAGGCTAAAACGTACGGTTCATCAAATCCATAAACTTTGCAGGTGCGTTCGTCAACCCAAAAGGCGTAACAGTAAACTCGTAGTGTCTATACCTCGTCCTAAACGCGGTCTTTGCAAGGTCAAGCTCGAAAATCCGGAGTTGATGGTATCCTGAACGTAAATCGATCTTTGAGAAGACAGTCGCTCCACGGAGTTGGTCGAATAGGTCGTCAATCCTCGAAAATGGATAACGATTCTTGATCGTAATCTTATTCAACTCACGGTAGTCTATACACAGTCTCATACTACCATCCTTCCTACGCACAAACAAAACAGGAGTACCCCAAGGCGATAAACTAGGACGTATGTATCCCTTCTCTAGTAGTTCCTCAAGTTGTGTC
Source organism: Tetragonia tetragonoides (assembly GCA_038025085.1). NCBI lineage: Eukaryota > Viridiplantae > Streptophyta > Magnoliopsida > Caryophyllales > Aizoaceae > Tetragonia > Tetragonia tetragonoides. Next base: position 26,624,433 of record CM076141.1, read on the forward strand.
TTCAGTTCTTTCACCTCGGCAGGAGCCATACGATACGGAGCTTTCGAGATCGGAGCAGAACCTGGAGTTAAGTCGATCGTAAAGTCGATAATGCGTTGCGGAGTCATTCCGAGAATCTCGTTTGGAAAGACGTTAGCGTACTCCGAGACAACTGGAATAGGTTTTGAGACTTCGGCTTCTCGACTTGTATCCACTACATGGCATAGGTAAATCGCTTCACCTTTGGTCGTATACTCATTCGCTTTCATGGTCGCTACTACCTTCAACTTTGGCCTGACCATGACTCCTTTATAGGTAATCCTCCTACCCTTCGGTCCACGCAACGACACACGTTGTTCAAAGCACTCTATCTTAGCCCTATACTTGGCTAACCAATTCATTCCCAAAATCACGCCAAAATCCTTCAAATCCATCTGAATCAAATCCGCAGGCAAGTCCAAACCAACTATCCTAATCGGACACTTTTCATACAACGCTTTACAATTAACAATCGACCCATCTGGCATCCTAATGTTTGCACTATACACGGAACTAGGTTCTAGACCTATCTTTGATGCAAAGCTTTTAGAAAGAACAGAATGCGTTGAACCACTATCAAACAAAACAAAAGCAGGTTGAGAGTTAACGAGAAAAGTAACAGTGATCACATTCGGGTTCGCCTCAGCTTCATTGCGGTTCAGCACATAGACCCTTCCATTAACCCCTCTATTGTTGTTGTTCTGCATGGGGTTGCGAGGTGCGGGAAGTAGTGCTTGATTATTCGCAGCAAAGCAGCAGTATTGTTGCGGTTGTTATTGTTGTAACCCCCATTTCCATGTTAGTTACCACCATTTCCGCGATTACCATTTCCATTTCCACCACGATTGTAGTTGTTATCGCGGTTCTGATCATTGTCGTTCCTTCCACGACTCCAGCATTCAGAAGCTTTGTGACCAGAATTGTTGCACTCGTAGCATTAAAGCACATCGCCACGATAGTTCTTGCCAGGATGCGTCTTGTTGCAGCGACTACAAGGCGTATTCCTCGTAGCTAAGATCGTAGCTCTATGAGTATTCGAGTCACGATTCCTGTTCCCTTTGTGGTTGTGATTACCACCCTGATTGTTGTGATTGTCGTTGTTCGGCCTTGGCCTCTTATCTGCGCCATTCGACTGGGAAGAACTCCCTTCGTCACATTCATGCTTTCCGGGCAACGAATCACGGCGATCCACAGCACGCTCTTGGTTCAACGCTTTCTCATACGATCCTTGGAACGTCAGCGAGTTTCCCATAACAAAACGCTGAATATCCCATTTTAGACCATCTTCCAACCTCTCGACACGCTCAGCTTCGGTCGTCACCAAGTTAGGTGCAAAAAAAGCAAGCTCGTTGAACTTTGTTGCGTACTCAGCCACAGATAGCTATCCTTGATAGATGTTCTCGAATTCCCGTTGCTTCTGGCGACGGATAGCTCTTGGATAGAACCTCTCACTAATAGACTCTTTGAATTCGGTCCACCCGTATTCTTTAATGGCGAGTAGATCAGAGCCCACATCGCTCCACCACTTGTTCGCTTCACCCTTCAGGTAATACGTAGCGGTGTTGACCTTCATGTTGTTGGGCCGACTAATCGCCCTAAACAAATTTTCGAACTCTATAATCCACTTCTCAAGCTTGATGGGCTCGGAGCCACCCTCAAACGTCGGAGGTTTGAGTGCATCAAAATTCCTAAAGTTACGCGTCTCAGGATTCTGCGCGTTGTGGTCTTGCTCTTGGCGCTCTAGCTGGCGCGTAATGTGCTCGACCACGTTGGTAAGACCTACTTCTAGTCTTGCGAGTCGGTCGTTGGTTGCCATTATAACAAATCTGAGACATACAAGAGCAATGGTTGATCACCATTTCAGCAAAACTGGCACGTTCGACCCATATTGAGGACTAGTTGAGAGATATAGGTTATAATTGAAACCAATCTGTTGACATTTAGCAGATAGCATTTAAGTTTCGATGATCGACCTTACATTGTAGGTCTAAGCAACATACTTGCTTTGAATGTTCTCAGTTCTCATGCATAATAGTTCGATATGCAATAACATAGTAGAAACATTGGTCTCACACGATTGATAAGCAATAACATTCACAATTCACACATCGAGGCTCCATACTATTTTCGTAGGGCAATAAACAATGACATTTGATTGCATACAATACATGCTTAGCCTTTGGCTCACAATTAATATGATCATGCTCAATGAAAATTTCACCATAATTCCGACATGGATTTCCCATCATGTCTAGGAAATACGAGATAACATTACGAAGCTGTTTGTCAACCATGCAATTATGTGATAAAACGATCATATAAAACAAATTCTCAACGATATCATATAATCAAATGAAGTAGTCTTGCAATGAGACAAATTGCAAGTAAATAACAATCATAAATATTTGTTGCCTATGCAACTACACCAACATCAAACTTGACCACACAGGGCCATCACAATAGCTAAAGTTCAATAAAACCCAAATAGAACTACAAAAACAATCAACTAGTTCTACTTGATACTCACACACATCTTCTTCGCACTAGGGGACTCATCGTGATCGTCCTTCCTCCTAGGCTTCACCTCTTTGCAGAGCCTGTAGGGATAAGCATATCCATCGAACTTCTGGGACATGAAACGCTTCCTAAAGTCTTCGGTGTGTTTGCACTTCTTGGTCCAGCAGTGCTCGCACATACCCTTTGACGCAGGTACTAGCACGCAGTTCACCTTTCACTCGAATTCGAACAGGCATAACTCAGCTGCAACGCTTCTAAAGCGGAGAGACCATCTCGTGTAGGTGACCACTCTTGGAGACTACGTCGTCGTACTTCTCCTTGAGTCCCATTTAAGGATGGATGTTAGGCAGACTAGGTAGCAGTAGCTCTACCCATAAGCCTTCGTGTAGACTCGTGCGATTCTCGTACTATTAACACTCGATCGTAGTATAAGCACGTCGTATGTAGATACAAATATCCTCGAGCTCAGCATCGGTAGCGAAGAATGGCGCAGGGATAGGTGCAGGAGTAGGCGCAATGTTGTTGTCGCTCTCGGCACTAATATCTTCCAAGTCTGGCATATCATCGTTCTCTTCTGGTGGTGTATACTCAGGCTCGGACTCGGAGGGATCCTCGTCATCATCATCTACACGTGCGACGTGTACGATAGGTGGGGCGCCAGCAGGCGCGGGTATAACCGAGGCTACAGGTGCAGGGCGTGCGGCCTCATCGCGTGCGGCAATCTCAGGCGTGGCGCGGTTCTGCGTGGCCTCGTGGCGCACGTTCGCATCGTTTCCGATTGACTTGCTATTCGATGAAGCGACATACTCTACTAGTTGTGCACGATGAGCTAGGGCGCCTGCCCTTTGGTGTGCAGTCGTCATCCGCGTAGTAATTCTTGTCCTTACCATCTACAAGTAAACAATCAAACAATAAGAACTTTATAAATCATAAGCAAAGTGATTTCAAATAATTCCTATCTTCTAGGACTACTACGCTCAACGGCTTTAATTATACTTTATTTTCCCCAAAATGAAAGTAATCTTTATTAATTCATTAATTAATCCTCAGCAACCTTTTTAAACCTAGAGCTCTGATACCATTTGTACACCCCCGAATTCGCAACGATTTCCAGGGAACTATCGACGTCGCTGTGCGCAACTCGACACCGCTGAATCGTCCCAAACCCGAGGGTAGCTAGTGCAACATTTATGACTAAGGAGTAAATGCTAAGCAGACAGAAAGACTAGGCATCAAAAGGAGCTTCTAAGGAAACTAAACAAACTAAACAGTTAATATCAGAGTTGTCTATATAGTGAGCTAAAACCATTAAACCAATTTATTACAACTTGCCTTCAAAGGGCTAAATCCAATAAAATACCAACGATCTCAACTGAGAAGAAAGAGTTCTAAAGCCGACGCCAACTCTATCTTACAAGCTGTACGTCCTCAATCAACTAAACCTGCAATTTGGTTTCGTGACGGAAACAAAATGCAGAAGAAAAGAAGAGGAACAAAAGAGAATAAAAAATCAGATAAACTGAATAAACGTTATTCGTACCCAGTAAAAACATTTCGCAAACCTTAACTGAGGTTTTAAAAGAATCATTAAAATTCATTTGCATACGCACATAAGCATATAATCAAGCATACGCATAACGACATTCTTTTACATACAATTCTTGTATAGTGATCATACGAAATACGACATAGACAATTTGTCTTGATTAGAGAGATGTAAGAGAGCGAATAGAATAGCGATTACCCATACTGTTCATCAAAGATACAATCACGTCATGGACTTAATGACTCTAGTGTGCACACTACCTCTAGTACAATTACACGAGCCTAGAGGACTTAATAAATGGGGAATGATCCATCCCATACTGTTCATCCCTTGAACTACACCATTAGGTTTAATCCCGATTGCTGGACTACTCCTAGGGATCCATTAGGAGTCTTACTATCATTTGATTCAATTCACATAATTTGCATTGGTTGACATAGTGGTACTACGAGACCACAACTTACTAATTCATTTCATTCTCTTGACAATGAATAGTAAATAACGACGATGATGATAATTCGATACGATGAGAATTAAACATGCTGGGTTAATACAATAACGACGATAATTCAATAATGATGACAAGCAATGTCTAGCACAATTTCGGCAGCACTTCGGCAAGGTATTATGATATCCAAAAATTCACAAATCTTCCAAGACATTCAATAATAATAGATAGGTGCTCACTAGCACTCAATAATACCCATACCAATTAGCATATAATTAATAGCATAATAATACTAATAATTCACCATTCAACAATTGCCCAATAATCATCATATGGACTAATTAATTCCCAAAACATTCTAACATCAATATGCTAATTATAAATTATATTTACAGCAGTGAATCATGCTTAATAAATCTCAAAATAACGACGATATAATTTATCATGCCTTGCATATTAAATTCGCAACAAATTCCCAATTAGCACATAACACATCAAAATAGTTTTGACGGGGCTTTGAAATAAGGTAGGCATGAGCTCTTACCCCCTACAAACGCTACCAACAGAAAGTATGCTCCAAGGGTCGACGATAGTCACGCTTGCTCGCTAGGTCCTAATTAAAAATAATTATCGAATCAGTATTAATTGAATAAGAAAATATAAATAGTAAAGAAATCTAAATATAATAATTTTATTAAATTTCTTGATTTATTGCAACCAATCTAGGCTTTTGAAAATCCGAATTTCGATTCCAAATTATTGCAGAAAAATAAAAATATTAAATCAAAAATACTGAAAATCGAATTAATAATTACGAAAAATATAAAAACGAAACCCTAAATTTGAAACTAGGTCTAGGTCACGGGTACCCATGCATAGGACCCATAACACGACCCATCATCACCACCACCACCCACTGGCCACCATGGCCGGTGGTTGTCGTCGGAGCTCCGGCAACGAGAGGAGAGAGAAAACGCGAAAGAGAGAGAAGAGAGAACGCGAGAGAGAGAGAAGGAAAGAAAGAGAGAGAGGGGCGGGGGACGGTCGGCCACCCACTGGTCACCACCTTGGCGTCGGCCAGGAGGCCGCGCGAGAGGGCGCGCGAGGAGGCGACCTGCAGGGAGAGGAAAAGAGAAAAAGAAAGAGAAAGAGAAAGGGGAGAGAGAGAGGGATGTTACCGGCGGAAGGGGATGCCGGTGGTGATTCTCCGTTGAGCTGCAAGGAGAGAGAGAGGCTCGGTGGAGAGATAAAGGAGAGAGAGAGCCGACGGTGAGAGAGAGAGAAAGAGAAGAGAGAGTGAATGCTTGAGGGTTTGATTAGTTATGCAAACTGATCAATTGTCTCATGTTTTTCCTTATGTAGGCCCTCAGTCAACCCATGTCAAAGACTACTAGGTTTAGGAATTTATTTAATAATTTTTTGCTTTAAATAGCTAACTAACTAATTAAAACAATATGAATAATTCTTATTCATATATGAAAAAATTTAATTAAACTCCTCAAAATTGATAAATGAAATCAATGAAAGTTCAATAATAATAATTAATATTATTATGGCTTTAATTGAATAAATCGAATCCTTGAATATAATTACGATTTAATCTCCGAAACTATTTATAAATCATTTATAAATCATTTATAAATCAATATAATAGTTATAGAAAATATTGGGATATCACATACAAAATCCAGCACCACAAATCATCCCCTTACCGCCCCCAAACCAATAGCGCAGTGGAAGCCGCCAACAAAAACCTCAAGACTATCATCGAAAAGATAATAGAAAACTACAAAGATTGGCCCTTAAAACTCCCATGGTATAGGACATCCATAAGATCCTCCACAGGAGCGCCACCTTATTCCTTGGTCTACGGAATGGAAGCACTGCTACCCATAGAATTCCAGCTACCCTCCATGCGCATAGCCTTAGAGGGTGAATTCCCGAAACCCAATGGTTGCAAGCCCGCTACGAGGAACTCATGTTCACGAATGTAAGACGCCTACGGGCCCTAGACCATTCCCACATGTACCAGCAACGCATGGCAAGAGCATTGAACAAAAAGGTTCGACCTCGAAATCTGAAGAAAGGACACTTAGTTTGAAAAGAATTGTGTGCCCGAGTTACCGACCCCAGAGGCAACTTTCGACCCAATTGGTGTGGTCCGTTCATCATTAAAGACATCTTATCAGGAGGCGCAGTCCGACTCATGAACATTGATGGCATCGAGTTCAGTCAGCTCACCAACATGGACCACCTTAAGAAGTGCTACGTCTATAATAAAAAAATCCGAAAATTAAAAAACAGACTTACACAAATTGAACGAACTACGCTGGCATGATTCCACACTGGATACGTAGGTAACCCTGTTAAGGGGCCCGGCCAAAATCAATCCAAAATTCCATTCAACTCATTCAAAAGGGATAATCTTTATTCAAACTGAACGAATAAGCTTACATTTCAAAAATTAAACTTCCTAAGGTTACAAAAAAAAAAAAAAAAAAAAAAAAAAAAAGTGCCACTACGAGGTTTTAAGCTAAACAAATTCCTATTACGTTTTTTTAAAAAAACATGACTTGCTTTCTACGAAAACTACTTTAATCCTTCTTCCCTTTAGAAGGCTTCGTTGAAGAGTTCTTCTTTGAAGGACACTGGCTTGAGGACGACTTATGATCGCTTCCTTGAGCTGGGGGCTTGCCTCTTTTCAGTACGTGATAGCCTTCCTCATAAGGCCCTTCCTTTCTTTTCTTGTTTCCTGTTCTTGATTCATACTTAGGCTTTAGTTGGTCCCACTCCTCATGGCGAAAGGCTCGTCTCGCTTCTCCATCACTGCAGGAAAGCCAGTTCAAGTAGGTCTCAGAAACTTGAGTCGGGGCAATCACCCGAGGTACAGTCCAGCGATCCTGACTACGCCAATATTTTCCCCAATCCTCAGCAAACTCGGTGGTGAGAGCCAAGTTTGGCGGTCACGTGGTCCCCTGACGAGGGATAACCTGCTTCAACCCATATTGCCTCATAACCCTAGAAGGAAAGAAGAAGGTATTGCTGTATAGCCCCACTATGGTAGTATGAGGGATAAATTTGTCGCAAGCCACTAAAGAGGTCAAGCTCCATGTAACACCCCCAAATTTACAACGATTTTCAGGGAACTATCAACGTCGCTGTGCGCCACTCGACACCGCTGAACCGTCCCAAACCTGAGGGCGGCTACTGCAACATTTATCACTAAGGAGTAAATGCTAAGCAAAAAGAAAGACTAGGCATCAAAAGGAGCTTATTAATGAAACTAAACAAACGAAACAAACTAAACTGTTAATATCAGAGTTGTCTATATAGTGAGCTAAAACCATTAAACCAATTTATTACAACTTGCTTTCAAAGGGCTAAATCCAATAAAATCCCAACGATCTAAACTGAACAGAAACAGTTCTAAAAACCGACGCCAACTCTAACTTCCAAGCTGTACGTCCTAAATCAACTAAACCTGCACTTTGATTTTCGTGACGGAAATAAAATACAGAAGAAAAGAAGAGAAACATAAGAGAAACAAAAATCAGATAAACTGAATACACGTCATCTGTACCCAGTAAAAACATTTCGCAAACCTTACCTGAAGTTTTAGAAGAATCATTGAAATTCATTTGCATACGCACATAAGCATATAATCAAGCATACGCATAACGACATTCTTTTACATACAATTCTTGTATATTGATAATACGAAATACGACATAGACAATCCGTCTTGATTAGAGAGATGCAAGAGAGCGAATAGAACAGCGATTACCAATACAGTTCATCGAAGATACAATCACGTCATGGACTTAATGACTCTAGTGTGCACACTACCTCTAGTACAATTACACGAGCCTAGAGGACTTAATAAATGGAGAATGAGCCATCCCAGACACACTGCGAGGTGTCCACAAGTAACTTGGAAATCACTCATCCCTTGAACTACACCATTAGGTGTAATCCCGATTGCTCGACTACTCCTAGGGATCCAATAGGAGTCTTACTCTCATTTAATTCAATTCACATAATTTGCATTGGTTAACATAGTGGTACTACGAAACCACGACTTACTAATTCATTTCATGCTCTTGACAATGAATAGTAAATAACGACGATGATGATAATTCGATACGATGAGAATTGAACGTGCTTTAATTCAATAACAACGATAAATCAATAATGATGACAAGCAATGTCTAGCACAATTTCGGCAACACTTCGGCAGGGTAATATGATATCCAAAAATTCACAAATCATCCAAGACATTCAACGATAATAGATAGGTGCTCACTAGCACTCAATAGTACCCATACCAATTAGCATATAACTAATAACATAATATTACTAATAATTCACCATTAAACAATTGTCCAATAATCATCATATGGACTAATTAATTCCCAAAATATGCTAACATCAACATGCTAATTATAAGCGACATTTACAGCAGTGAATCATGCTTAATAAATCTCATAACAACGACGATATAATTTAATCATGTCTTGCATAGTAAATTCACAACAATTTTCCAATTAGCACATAACACATCAAAATAGTTTTGATGGGGCTTTGGAAGAAGGTAGGCATGAGCTCTTACCACTACAATGCTACCAAACAGTAGGTAAGCTCCACGTACAAAGATTATCACGGTTGCTTGTTAGGCCCTAATTAAAAACAATTACCGAAACTGAATTTATTAAATACGAAACTCAAAAAAGTAACAAAATATGAATATGATTATTTTATTAAATTTCTTGATTTATTTCAACCAATCTAGTCTTTTGAAAATCCAAATTCGGGTTCTAAACGAGTACAGAAAACTTAAAACAAGAAATCAAAAACTGCTGAAAATCGCTAACCTGCACGACGGTTTCAAAACTGCCAAAAACAAAGCGCGACCGCGCGACCCACAACCACAACCGCGACCACCACCCACGGTGGTCATGGACCCACTGGTGACCCCACTACCACCCACCGGCGCCGGTGGTGGTGGTGGCCCACCATGGTGGTCACTGCAAGGCAACCACGAAAGAGAGAAAAAGAAAGAGAAAGCTAAAGGGAGAGAGAGAGGTGGCGGGGCTTGGCGCGTCAGCCCGGATACTCACCGGAGGAGGCGGCGGCGGCAAGGGATGACAGCCCTGGTGGTTGTCCGCTGGAAGAGAAACAGAAACCGAAAAGGAAGAGAAAAAGAACGTGAGAAAGAGAAGAAGAAGGAAAGAGAGAGAAAGAGGAGGAGAGAGAAAAGCTTACCACACAATGAACGACGGTGACGGCTGGAGGATTCCGGCGATCAAATCAGGAGAGGGAGAGAGTCGACGGTGAGAGAGAGAAAGAGAAGAGAGAGTGAATGCTTGAGGGTTTGATCAGTTATGCAAACTGATCAATTGTCTCATCTTTTTCCTTATATAGGCCCTCAGTGAACCCGAGTCAAAGATTACTAGGTTTAGGAATTTATTTAATAATTTTCTGATTTAAATAGCTAATAAAAACTAATTAAAATAATATGAATAATTCTTATTCATATATAAATCATTTTAATTAAAACACCTCAAAATTAATAAATGCAATTTATGAAAGTCCCATAATAATAATTAATATTATTATGGTTTAAATTAAATAAATCGAATCCTTGAATATAATTACGATTTAATCTCCGAAACTATTTATAAATCATTTATAAATCAATATAATAATTATAGAAAATATTAGGGTATGACATTCTACCCTCCTTAAAAGAAGTTTCATCCCGAAACAAGAGACATGAAGTAATCACTTCCAAAAACAAAACAAGTTTACCTATACAAAGGTATAAAACAATTTCTATGATACTAACATATGCAACATGAGCAAGTACGATCGTGATTCTAAATTGATTAGCATGCACCATGCAATGCTTGAACATGCAATTCATGCAAAGCGATAAACAAAACACGCAAAAAGACGAAATTTCGAGGCGTGACATTCCTATGGACTTTTGCAAGTTCCACAGGTAACGCTAATCGATAAGCAACCTCACCAATCCTTTCCAGGATCTCGTAAGGTCCAATGTAACGAGGACTCAACTTCCCCTTACGACTAAAACACATTCTTCCCACCTCAAACTCTTCAGGTCTAAGACCTCTATCTGCGTACGATTTCTGGTGATCTTGTGCACTACGCATCTTTGCTTGAATCACTTTGACAACATCGACGGTCTGCTGGATCATTTCAGGACCCAAAACTGCAGTTTCACTAATATCGTTCCAACAAACGGGTGATCTACACTTCCTATACAATGCTTCATATGGTGCTCGATCAATGTTTGAGTGATAGCTATTGTTGTAAGAAAATTTGATCAACAGAATGTGTGTATCCCATAAGCCTTGATACTCGAGAGCACACGCTCGTAGCATATCTTCCAAAGTCTGAATCATTCTTTCCGTCTGACCATCAGTCGCAAGATGAAAAGCAGTACTGAACTTTAATTTGCTTCCAAAAGCTTCTAGCAATTTCTGCCAAAAGTGTGATAGAAATGTCGAATCTCTATCTGAAACGATATCTTCTGGAACACCGTGAAGTCTCATAACTTCCTTGACGTAAGCATCCGCTAGCTTCTCCATTTCCCAAGTGTCATTCATTGGGATAAATCTCGCAACTTTTGTCAAACGGTCTACAATGACCCAAATGGCGTTGTTCTTCTTCTGTGTCAATGGTAAACCTATTACAAAGTCCATTGAAATTGAATTCCATTTCCACGTAGGAACTTCAAGCGATTGTATCATTCCACCAGGTCTCTTGTGTTTGATCTTGCCTTCTGGCACGTCAGACACTTAGCCACGCACTCAGCGACATCTTGTTTCATACCTTTCCACCAAAAAATTTGGCGTAGGTCTTTGTATAGCTTGTCTCCCCCAGGATGTACAGAATCAGGCGTATTGTGAGCTTCACCCAGAATCTGACTCTTGATATCCGAGTCATTCGGCATACAGACATGATCACGAAATCTCAAGACACCGTCTTGACCAATAGAAAAGTCCTCGGACCTACCCTCGTCCTTGTGCGGACCAATCCATAACAACTCTAATCTTTTCCGGGTCAACAGCAACTCCACTCTTAGACACCACGTGTCCTAAGAAAGAAACAGTTTCTATCCAAAACTCGCACTTCGACAACTTGGCGTACAACTGATGCCGTCTCAAAATCTCCAAAACGGTTCACAAGTGTTGCTCGTGCTCAACAGCGTTCTTTGAATAAACCAAAATATCGTCAATAAAGACAACTACGAACTGATCGAGACAAGGCTGGAACGTACGGTTTATCAAATTCATAAACTTTGTAGGTGCGTTCGTCAACCCAAAAGGCATAACAGTGAACTCGTAGTATCCATACCTCGTCCTAGACGCGGTCTTTGCAATGTCAGGCTCGGAAATCCTGAGTTGATGGTATCCTGAACGTAAATCGATCTTTGAGAAGACAGCCGCTCCACAGAGTTGGTCGAATAGGTCGTCAATCCTCGGAAGTGGATAACTGTAGACGCCAAAAAAACGTCTTCAGATTTCTCCGCAAAAGCCCGATGATGAAAGGAGTAATTTATAAACTTGAACTGCTATTTTTGCTTTAGTAGTTAAGATAAGGTCTCAGGTTCTTCCTCCAAACAATCCTTCATTCCATTTCATTCAAAAGCTCCGTTCAAGAGCTTTCCAACGACACGTCTCATGCCTCTTTCCGACTCCCGGTCGCCAAGTTGCGATTTAGGGGTAAAACCGTCTTTTACCGTTCAAGGGTAAAATGGTCTTTTCACATTTTTCGGAATATTGAAATTCCTCCGGAAAATAAAAACGGACTAGATAACGTCATCATGACGACATCCAGCTGTCTGCTGACAGCCGTCAGCGGCCATGGGATTTCTAGCGGCGCTGACCATATTCCCAGGGCCGCTAGTGGCCCTGACCCTGCTTCTGGCCCGACTCTTTTTTTGGCCCAAATCCAAATTTTGGCTCCTTTTCAGCCGTCCAACCCTACTTCCTGCGCCTATAAATACAATCCTCCACCCTCAGTTCAAAACACACAGTCTACAGTTGACAACCTCTATTCTCAGTAGTATTGACTCTGAGCTTCCCCCTCTTTCTTCCAAACTTGAGAACTTATTTTACTATTCTTGTCAAATATAGCCTACAGTTCAGGTACAAATTCCTGAGGGATCAAATTAAATTAATTGCTTAACTATTTATTTTCTAATAGTCATAATGTAGATATCATGCTAAGATAGCGTTTTATTGGTTCCTAAATATTGTCTGTATAATCGTTGTGCTGCTCAACTTGTCAAACCGAATGCATGTCTAAATAAGGGTTAATAATAAATGTTGTGATGCTTGTGATGAACCAATTAATAGTCTAAGCCTAGGTTGTTAATCCGGCTTTGCATGGGAATTATGTCTTTAAATTATTAAGCAAACTTGAGTTAGTAGAGGCCGTCATAATACGGGCGAGTTGGGGGCCTAACACCTTCCCACCTAGTACCTTCGCACCCGAACCTATTATTTTTGGGTACTCATATGTTCTATATGAGCGGGAGTCTTTCTAAAAACATGATTAGTTCACTTTTCGTGCTATTGGGTTGTCCCTTTGATAAAACCCCGATAGTAGATTTGTGACCTCTTTCATGGTTTTTATTCAATTCATGTCTTTGCAACTTACAAATTTTCTATAAAGACGCACTCCGTGGAAACCAATACTCATATAAAAAGGATTGGACGAAAATCTTGGGTCCTTACAGTGGCGACTCCACTGGGGATTTATTTAAGAGGGTGAGACTCGAAAGTCAAGTTTGCTTAATTGTTTAATAACATGTTCCATATTTTTGCATCATTTGCATGTGCTTTTGCACAACCTTTTGACCCTTATCGACCCTCGAGGAAGTTTGTGTCGCAACTCGTAGACAACCCGTATGTCTAAAGGAATATACAGTTGTCCTATCGTGCAAATCGACGCTTGCTCACACATGACTCATCAATCCTTGTTGATGAAAAGAATTACAATCGATGTGTCGACCATCCGCCGAACGGAAATTGTAATTTGTCGTGGTAACCTCACAGGAGCCAAAAGCCTCTAACCCACATTCGTGCATTCGCTTGCTTGTTGTGCATGTGTTGTTGTAATGTCCGTCTGATCACATGTTTGCCTGTAATTATGTCGTTGTAATGCTTGCCTGAATGCATGAATATCGTGATTATGTGCCAACATGTACTTACGTGCTAGGAGTCATTTTTTCTTTAGCTAGTTCTTAATGCTCGAAGATGGTGCGAGAATTCCAATTCAATGAACACTCATCATTTTCCCGATGATATATTCTAAAATGTCATTGAGCAATCTTCTAGGATCTTTTTAGTAAAAAAAAAAGAGTCATCTTTCAGTTTTCCCTCTCCATTTTTTCCATTTCTTTATTTTCTTTTTTTTTTTTCTTTTGATGTAATTCAGGTTCGGTAAAAAAAAAAAGAAAATCAAAAACAAAAAAAAAACAAAAAACAAAAAAAAGCCGCCAAAAATCAAAACAAAAAAAAATTGAAAAAATATAAGAAGACCGAAATTCTTTTATTTTATTTTTGTTTTACCCCATTTTTCATTTTCTTTGAGTCTAGAAAAATAACAATAGAATAGTCCATCTTTTTCTATTTTTCTTATTTTCGATCATTGACTTTATTTTCCTTGGATATTAGGGAAATATTCAGGTATTTAGGCTTAAGGACTTTTTTTTAGGACAATGTGTGTCTCTATGTGTGAGTCAACTTTTTCTTAGATGAGAGTCTCGTGGTCTTTTTGATTCTAAAAGGTCTTCTACTCGTTCAGATCATGCCAGAGTCCCTCAAGCGTTCCACAGCCGAAGATACACAGAACGAATTTCTCCTCATGCCAGGGTCGGAAATGGGCCAGAATGCTAAGAAGATCAAAACTCATTTTGTGACAACTGCGTATCCAGTCAGCGAAACTTCAAGAGAGTTGATACTTGATACTCAAGACGAATCCCTTGATTTGGATGACAACTGGGCCGATCACTCCGAGAGGCCAAAATCCAAGTAGGCCTTGATCCCGATGAAACCTCGCGCCTCGTTTAGTACAGAAGCACAGGCAAACCAACTCAGGCCATTGTTGAAGCACAAGATGATATTGAGCACCTAACTCAATACATAGTTGTCTATCATTCAGAGATCCAAAGGTTACAGAAGACGGTCGCTGGGTTAGAACAAAGAATTAAGGCTCTAGAAGTTGACAAAGTTCTTCTCAATCAAGAGCAACCTCGCTGGCCTCATGAACACATTTTTCAACAAATGAGGGTATATGACTACATGCAACCAATAGGGCCCACTTATGAACTCATCCCGGAAAATGGAAACCCAGGTGTTTACTATGAGTACTGCCGAGCTTGCGGACATCACACCAATGACTGCAGGAACCTGAGGGACAAAATCCAAGCTTTCATTAATGAAGGAACTATGTGGCCCGCGCATCATTGGTTATCCCGGGAAAGATCGAGTATTCTTACCCGTGAGTTCACGCCACTGGCGGTGTAGATGCCGAATTTTGACTTGTATTTCTTTTAAAAAATTATTATTACAGTTAATATTAGCATTAACTGTAATTACCCTAATTAAATAAGTCATTTGGGCTAAAAAGGGCATTTAAGGTCCATAAGGTGACCCAACCCATTAGCAAAGCAAAGCCCAAAGCCCAAAGCCTAAAGCCCAAAAGAGAAAATAAATCAAAAAACCAAAAAGAATATAAAAGAGAAAATGCAAAAATAAATAAGGATTGGAATTATGATGTCATGCATGACATCATTCCATGACATCATCTCATGATGTCATGCATGACATCACAATATTCCCATGTTCCCATCCAATAGGTAAAGACAAAAGGGAATAATGGTATCAAGTAGAAATACCAAAATACCCTCCCATTTTCCATAAATTAACCCCCCACCCAAAAAATTAAATAAAAATCAAAAAAACTTCCCCCCTCACAACCGAAAAAAGAGAAGAAAAAGAAAAAGAAAAAAAAAATTATTTTCCCCCTCCCCCACGTTTTTATTTCTTTTTTTTTTATTATTTTTATTTTATTTTTATTTTTCCCTTTTTTCTATTTTCTCTCCCACCTTATCTCATCTTTTCACTTTCCTACTCACTTCCACCTCACAAGATTCTCCCATCTTCTTTCCATCACCACAAAAGTGATATTTGTCACTCTCCCATCCACATTCTCTCACCCCCCATCTCACCATCCACCTCCCACCAAATCCCACCCTCCATTTCCTAACCCTAATTCACCCATCATCTTCCCTCCCCCCCCTATAAATACCCCCCCAAAAAGCTAACCTAAGGGCTTTTGATCTCTCTTTCTCTCTTTAGTTTTAAATTTACTCCTCTAGTATAGAACTTCATTTTTTTTTAGTGTTAATCACAAGTAGAAGGCATTTGTGATTAACCCCACACTTGTATTCAAGTTCAAGCATTGAAGAAACAAAGCTAAATTGTAAGAAAATGTAAGCTTGGCTTTCTAATCTCATCTCCTTCTTTTTTTAAAGGTCGATGTGATATGAGATCGGTTATGTGACCCCTCATTTTTCACACGATCACTAGCTAGGATTAGCCACTCATGGAGGGCTTAGTGGGTATACCACTTATTGACCATTTTTACGGTGAGGATGAGTTGAGTGATTATTGTGATTGCTATGTTTGTGCTACTCTTATTCCCATACTTATCATGTAAAAATAGAATAAAAGTGGTTCATGTATATAAATAAGTTAACAATGGCGTTAGGTTGTAGATTTTAGATCTCGGAATTTGTTGACAATTTTATGATATAACTTGCTCGGGTTGCTCTAGAAGATCTAACGGTCGGATCGTGACAAAATCGGTGGCTACGAAAACTTTGGCTTGTTATCTATCCATCCACCCATGTAAAGAACACCCAGACCTAACGGTTGGATCATCAATGGCAATCAATCTACGTTAACAGGTCTAAAACTGACAGTAGAGTCTAGATCTATAAATAACTAATAAACCATGAACAATTAGACTTAGCTCCTTTCTGGATAAAATAAAATAGACATAATAAGCTTGGCAATGACATTGGTTGTACCCATTGTGGTTAAGAATCGGAATTTTGGTGATTTGTTTAATGTCGAACTATTGCTGGACAAAAAGGACTTAGATCCGTTTTCCTGACATAGAATAAAAGGTTTAATAACCCTCCTTAGGATAGTTATTTTATTTTTATTTTTATATTTTTACTGTACATTCCTCAATATATATATTAAAATACCTACAAATATTAAGAGCTTTTATTGACAATAAAAAATCAAATAAATCCATTACCGAAACTGGACCAGATTTGGCCTCTTTTGAAGATCAGTTAATATTTATCTGATCATGAACTATAATTATAAAAGGCCAAGGGGAATAGAAACTAGACTCCATTTGTACCATTATAGGCTTTAAAATTATTTGATTCGGACTTGTATCCTATTTTTAATGATTAATTGAAAACCGGATTCAAACTGTCACTATCAACAATAAACCTTCAAACAAAAAGACAAGAGGATGTGTACAATAGTTTTGTTTAATTTCGTTTAATAACATAAACATGTGATAAATTCATACCAATTTGTGTACATACTAACCACTAGTTCTATTTTGTTCCGTGTAAAACTTAGACTTAGATAACTGGTCATCAATTCATAAAAAATCAAAATCCGCAAGTCTGGAAACCGCTTCCAGTAGGTTGTAATTCGCAAATAACATTCTCCTTACTCTTTTACATGACTTGATATTTTTACATGAGAAATAAGACTAAAAATGACATAATTTAGGCTTTGGAATAAATCCATTTGCTTACTTTAAGACATAGTTATGATTGATTGAAGTTGCATCCAGACTTGCGCAAAAACAGTTTTCTTTACCTCACTTGAGGATTTTCGTGAATTTATCAAATAAAAAGATAAAAATGTGAGCTTCTCCAGTCTAGCTCCCCAAAGTGTCTAATTAGTTTTAATAATAATTTGGTTAATATATTGATTCGTTTGGACCATTCCCTTGTCCATTTAGTCAATTGTGCCATGTAAATATCAGTTTTTAGAAATAAAACTAATTAACTAACTAACGATTCGCCATTGGTTTTCCCACCGTGGGAGCCGAAGATCGAGACCGAGCCTCGGAGGCCCCTCGTCTAGGAAGACCGAGACATTTTCCTTATTTAGGATTTTTAGTCTTTTCATTTGTGTTGTATTGTGTAATTAATTTGGACTCTTGTAATTTGTTACTTAGAGCCATTGTTAACATGTGTTGTAATTATTTGCATTTGCGTTTGCATTTCTCTCACCTAATAAACGAATTCGGCTAATACTAAAAAATAAAATTGTTTGCTCAACATGTGTGGTTGAATGTATATATAATTTTTATTTTGTAAAACGGTATGTTCATTTATGTACCAATCCGACCCGGGGCCAAATTCGAGGTTAGAATCAGAAATTTGCTTATACGCGATCATGGGTGTTCCACCTACCATTCCATCAAACCACCTTCATAAAAATCACATTCTCCAATGGAATCCATATTTCCCCAGTTACAACCATTTTCCCCAGTGGAATACCTATGATCGAATAGAAGCTAATTATTGATCGTCCCCTCTTATTTGGCTTCGGGCCACCCCAGGGGATCCTATTGGAAAGACTCGTTTAAGCCATTACCCACAAATACATACCCACAATCTACACCAAATCATCCATCTATCCACCCCCAATGAATGTTATTCCCCAGTAAAGAACGAATGCTTTTGAGAAGTCTAATCTTTATACTCAAAGCTAAGAATTGGGTTGATCCCCGTATACTACCAAATATTGTTGGGTTGAACGCCTCGAAGGAGCGGGTTAATCATCCCATTTGAGCTTTTCCCTACTTCTTCGAGGAGAGTAGGGGGTTCCTCGGATCAATTTGACTCTAAGTTGCGAGTCATCTCATAAGTTTCTCAATTATATCCCTCTTTACGGGAAATAGCATCCATACCCGCCTTAGTGGCACCCAAGGAGTCTTACTGGCCGGATCCCTCGGTCAGAACTACGTAAGGGTTTTGATCCAGGAGTAGATTCAAGACCTACGATGAATGGTACGTAGTGCAGTATTTTGCAATATCCAAACCCGCCGGTTTATAAATGAACATACTGTTTATAAATAAACTCTTTTTTTCTTATTGTGTGAGCATGTTGTGAGACAATGTGAATATTTATGTGTTCTTTTAGTTTTTCTAGGCATAATGTAACCAACCTCAAGCTTTCATATGGGATACAACATATTAGTAAAGAGCTCGTACTCAGTACGGAGGAGGAGACGGGTCCGAGGACGTCCCCACCTTCTAATCTAGACTCCGAACCAAGATCTCTGATTCGCAGACCAGTCAAAGAATTTTCGTGCCTTATCGCGATGGAGTCAACTTTTGGTTTTCTTAAATGGTTTTCTTTAAAATCGTTTATAAAACCCTTTCTTTTGTAAAAACCCTTCCTTGTTTAGGTCATAACAAGGTGGCGGTTCTTCTTTTGTAAAAACCCGTCCTTGTTCGGGCCATAACAAGGTGGCGACTTCGAACCTTAAGATGATTCCTTGATAATTGGCATCTTCAATCGGCCAATTTCTGTGGGACGTGCCTCTGGCCCGTAGCGCGACGGTTTTCGGGTCCTAATCGAGGAAAAACCCGAGAATCTGGCCCCAGAGGCGGTACCTATTCATGATGTTATGATAGCTTTACTTCGTCGCGGAGATCTACAATTCCTACGACCCTACGAAGAAATTTTGCCAGAAGGAGGAGACCCTTATCTTTATTGCAGATATCATAGATGCTTCTGTCACCTCACTGATCAATGTTCTCGCTTAAAGTGTGACATCCAAATGATCGTTAACTTCGGAGCCCTCTCTCCTCCGAAGTCCTACATATTCAAGATTCCAGTGCATGTTCATGAGCCGCAGGAAAACCCACACAAGTTGACATAAGGATTGACCCAAAACGAGTTAATATGCTTTGCGTCCGAAATTCCCGTGAGGCTTTACCTCATCCATTTGAAAGATGATGTACAGGAAAGAAGAAGATGATACCTATAGAGCCTGGAACTAGTTGGTCACCCGCAAGAGATAGAAGAATCGAGTCTGAGTCCCCAAGTTTTGTCGAGTTAGGGTCTTAGCTAAATCTTTAGGTTGAGTCTGGAACAGGGGGTGTTCCCCTTTTACTTTTCTTTCTAAGTCTATTTTCTTTTTGACGGGAATTAGAGACCCTCTTCTCTAAAGACATGTGTGCTTATCTCTTTTTGCAAATCAATAAAAATTCCTCTTGCTCATTTCTTTCCTTGTTTGGCTATTGATAAATCCAATGAATACAAAGTTGCACAAATCATTAACTAATCAATTTAAGCAATATGAGTAAACTTCGTAAAGCAAGAATGCACATTTTCACTTTTACATGAATTTGAGTGGCTGAACTCTCTCAACAATGCCGCTCCACAAAGAAGAAGCGAGCCAGCCTTTGGCAACAACCTCGACACAGAAATGACTTTGGCTCCGATCGAAGAGGATCCTTGGTACCAAGACATTTTCAACTACATCACCAAAGGAATATACCCTCAAGATGCACCACTAAGAGCTGAATGGGCCATCCGTCTCTTAGCGGCACAAAACATAGAATACAAGGGGGTTCTGTACAAAAAGTCCCACAACGGGGTCAACCTCAGATGCGTAAATTCCGAAGAAGCCGCAGAGATTATGGACGAGGTACATAATGGTGTGTGCGGGCCACACATGACTGGTCGAATGATCTCTAGAAAGGTCTTACGGTTGGGATACTACTGGACTACTATGGAAAGGGATTGCTACGACTATGTCAAGAAGTGCAAGAAATGTAAGATATATGCCAACCTGCAGCATATGCCACCCTCAATACTCCACAGCTTCACATGCCTTTGGCCATTTTCCGCATGGGAAATAGATATCATTGGTAAGATCGCCCCAAAGGGCTCGGGAGGACATGAATACATCCTAGTAGCCATAGACTATTTTACCAAATGGGTCGAAGCCAAATCCTATGCCGTCCTTACCTCCAAACAAGTGTAAAAATTCATAAGGAACAACATCATTTGCCGATACGGCGTTCCGCATGAAATCATCAGTGACCATGGATCACACTTCAAAGCCGAGATAGCCACCCTCCTCAAAAACTATAAAATCCAGCACCACAAATCATCCCCTTACCGTCCCCAAACCAATGGCGCAGTAGAAGCCGCCAACAAAAACCTCCAGACTATCATTGAAAAGATGATAGAAAACTACAAAGATTGGCCCATCAAACTCCCATTTGCCCTTTGGGGATATAGGACATCCATAAGATCCTCTACGGGAGCAACACCTTATTCCCTAGTCTATGGAATGGAAGCAGTACTACCCATAGAAGTCCAATTACCCTCCATGCGCGTAGCCTTAGAAGGAGAAATTCCTGAAACCCAATGGTTACAAGCCCGCTACGAAGAGCTCATGTTCACGGTTGAAAGACGCCTACGGGCCTAGACCATTCCAACATGTACCAACAACGCATGGCAATAGCATTCAACAAAAAGGTTCGACCTTGGAATTTAAAGGAAGGGGATTTAGTTTGGAAAGAATTACAAGCCCCAGTTATCGACCCCAGAGGCAAATTTCGACAAAACTGATCTGGCCCATTCATCATCAAAGATATTCTATCAGGAGGTGCAGTCAGGCTCATGGATATTGATGGCATCGAGTTTAGTCAGCTCACCAATATGGATCAACTAAACAAGTGCTACGTCTAAAAATAATAAAATAAAATAAAAATTCCAAAAAAAATCCAAAAAAAAAACAAAGAAAGACCTTCACAACTTGAACGAACTACGCTGGCCTGATTCCACACTGGATACGTATGTAACCCTTTTAAGGGCCCGGCCAAAATCAATCCAAATTTTCTTCAAACTCATGTAAAAGGGATAATCTTTATTCAAACTGAACGAATAAGCTTACATAGCAAGAATTAAACTTCCTAAGGTTACAATAAATAAATAAATAAAATAAAAATAAAAAAATAATGCAACTATGAGGGTTTAAGCTAAACAAATTATTATTATTATTTTTTTCAAAACTAGACTTGCTTTCCTAGAAAACTACTTTAATCCTTCTTCCCTTTAGAAGGCTTCGTTGAAGACTTCTTCTTTGAAAGACCTTGGCTTGAGGATGACCTATGACCTCTCCCTTGACCTGGGGGCTTGCCTCTTTTCAGTACGTGATAGCCTCCCACTTGAGGCCCTTCCTTTCTTTTCTTGCTTCCTATTTTTGAGTCATACTCAGGCTTTAGCTGGTCCCACTCCTCATGACGAAGGGCTCGTCTCGTTTCTCCATCACCGCGGGAAAGCCAGTTCAGATACGTCTCAGAAACTCGAGTTGGGGCAATCACCCGAGGTACAGTCCAACGGTCCCGGCTACGCCAATATTTTCCCCAATCCATAGCAAACTCAGTGGTCAAAGCTACGATAGTTGGTCTCGTAGTTTCTCGACGAGGAATAACCTACTTCAACCCATATTGCCTCATGACCCTAGAGGGGAAGAAGAAAGTAGTCCTGTACAAACCCAGTATGGTAGTATGAGGAACCAAATTGTCACAAGCCACTAAGGAGGTCAAATTCCACCAAGACACATGCCAGCGGATAACAGGTCCCGCATGGAAAAAGGCATCCCATTCAGCAAGGGACTTTTCAGAATATAGCCTTTTTCCTAACCAAGAAGCTAGCAGCGGTATAGATGTTCTTTGACCAAGCCCGAGGAACATGAACTATCATATTATCTGGTGAGTCTATTAGCCTCATATGCTCACATAACCAAATTTGAAGCAGCAGGGGGCTGCCAGAAAATGCTTCATGAGGAGAGATTTTCAGCCTGTCAAGCCCAATAATAGTTTCCCCTACAACCAGATGCAAAGGAGAATGCCCTTCAATAATTTGATTAACCACTCGCAGCAACGAGGCTCTGCCCACTTGCAGGTTCAACAAGCAAAGTACAAAAGCCTGACAGCGACAACGCTTGAATATTGCATTCTTGTCAGAAGAAATAGCAAATTTTTCGCAGAGTTGAACCAAGTCCATATCGACACCAAGAATCATGTTTTTGGCTTCTACAGATGACAAACCCAAGAATTTCTTGAACTGATCCCTAAAACCATCTCTCACATAAGGCATAGCAATGGGAAAAACAACAGGCATATTAGTGATCGCAGCAAATTCTTCAACTAAAGGGCATAATTCAGAGTTACCAAAACGGAAAACATGCAAGTCAGGGTCCCAATAGTTCAGAGCGGATCGAAGAAGGGGCCACAATATTTTTGTTGGTCTTAAGGTCAGCACGGTAGAGACATGGAACGGAGCTAGTTCAGGTTTATCTTCTACGGTCAAATTTTTGCACCAGGCATCAAACAGGTTTTTAAAGGATTTCACCATGATAGAAAATTTGGGAAATTTGGGAGAGCTAAGGTCTGAAAAGTGTTACAACATCAAGTATCCCGTAAATCCTATTTATAGGCAAAAACGCGGGCCAAAGAAGTCAGAAATCCACAAAAAAGCCCAAACCAGAGCTGTCAGCGGCCCTGGTCAGCGCCGCTAGCGGCCCAAACCCTGGCCCGGTCCGAATTTTCCTCTCGCTCCAGCTCACACCATTGATCCGGTCTGCCCGATTTAAGCCCAGTTTTGATACCCGCGCTGAATTACAAAGCCCACGACTCTCTTAGTTTTATCTTTTTCAATTTTTATTTTATTTTTTTTAGGGGGTATAATATGTGTAATTTTTGCTTTTTCTTGCAATTTTTACCTTTTTTCTTTATTTTATTCCCTAAAATTATGGCTTTTCCTACTGCATAACACATTGCATACTTAGAGATCAGACGGGCATAATCGAGTCATCATATCATATCATATATATCATAAAATTGCATAACAACAGGAGGTCGTAATCTCAAGATCAATGTCTACAAGGAGATCCAACATCGCTCAGCCAGAGTCGTCATCACCGTTGTTGTCAACCTCATCATCAATGGACAGCCCCTGACCGTAGTTCCCAGTTGAATAGTGAAGATAAGAGCTATAAATGGGCCTGCTGTTTTCGGGCCTCATGTCCCGCCCATCATATGCTGGTGCACGCATAGGGGTACCTGCCGGGAACCCCGCGGCAAAGAAACTCTCTGTGGCCTGACTAGCGAAATCCATAGCCATATCCTGATGCAAGGCCCAGTATCAGGCACATCCCATCCAGGGGCATTCGCCCAACCTCCAACCGTGGGGGTAACAATAGGCCTGCTATCAAGAGAAGGATGGAAACCCACAGGGGAGAACATCTCCGGAATGTACGGCATAGATAGGCCGGGTGCCTCATGAACAGGAGGCCTGGTCACAGCTACAGGAGGTGAACGAGCAACAGATGGTCTGCTCGCCGAAGAGGCCCTCGCAGCAGAAGAATGTCGAGGCCCCACCGAACACGAGGACTGGGACATCTGCAAACAATCAAGATCGAGATGTTAAGTTAAACACTTCACTTAGCTAAACAAAGGATAAAAGTCAACTTACATCAACGGTCCGAGACCGAGAACTCTTCCCCTTGCCCATTACTCGACCATAGCCTTTCTTCAGTAGGTAGATGAGCTTGAAGATCTGAGAGGTCTGCTCCCGGTTCAACTACAAAAAGAGAGCCACAAGATAGAGTCAGCACTCAAAGCAAACACAAACACAAGAAGGGATAAAAAGGACCTCACCCCCGTACAACCATCAGGCAAGGTTAAGCCCTCCACAGCCTCTCCGTCATGCATATGAAGAGGGAACTCCTCTACTATGCGTCCCCCACTCTCCCCAATGTACCTCACCTCATTGGTCGGCAAGGTCACGCTTGGGGGCTGACCCCGAGGAACTCTAGAATGAGACCTCCTAGGACCCTGAGGAGCTAGACGATCCGCCTGCAAGACACAAGAAGTGAGTATATCACACATACAACTAAAAAGATGCAGAAGAGTTTCTTACCTCAGAAGTAAGGTCTGGCATCAAGCGATCCAAGCAGTAGGCCAGGTACACGGTCGTGCGGTCCAAGCCGACAA
Organism: Tetragonia tetragonoides; assembly: GCA_038025085.1. NCBI lineage: Eukaryota > Viridiplantae > Streptophyta > Magnoliopsida > Caryophyllales > Aizoaceae > Tetragonia > Tetragonia tetragonoides. Next base: position 26,649,123 of record CM076141.1, read on the forward strand.
CCTTCGGCATAAGAAACTCCGTGGCCGCCATACCACGGATCACGACCCCCAAGTCCCGCGCACTCAGACCACGCAGATAGAACATGGTTAAAGGAGGATCCTCCGGAACCAGGTGACTACCCAGAGAGGGATAGACCAGCCGAGTCAAACAGTCCCCCAAGTACAATACAAAGCCAAATGGCCCCTCAAAGACCACCCGCAGAGAAGACACTCTAAAGGGCTCCAGGGTAATATGGGGTGGAACCCCAGGGATACCATCAAAAGCAGACCATGACACCTGCAGGTTACCAGTTCAAAAGTTCATTCACACCAAATGGACCAACAAGAAAAATGCACAAGTCAACAACAACATACCGTAGATGCGGCATGGCTCTCGAAGGTAGCCCGAAAATGCTCCAGAGAGGTAAACGAGTGGTTACCCCTACCAATCCACCGTGAACCTAATGGGAACATCCTCAAACCAGGACAGTAAGGACCGAAAGCCGGAAAATACTCAAAGAACCACAGCTGCCATACAAGCAAGAAAATAAGCTCCAAGCGCAAAAGCAAGCACGTGCAAAGGAAAAGAAAAAGAAAAAAAAAAATCAAATAGGCCTACCTCTAGTATCCTCCATGGGCCCGAGATAGATGTCCTCTCACTCGTCTCCTTAGGCCTACAAGCCCGACGACACCATCTCACCAAGGAAGCATAAGCGGAAGCACCAAAGTTGTACTCATGGACTTTGGACAAATCTTCCAAACATGTCAAGAAACCGACTTAACATACACTCTTCTTCTGAGCAAAGATGGTAGAACCCAACAAACAAGCTAGGAAAACACGGCCTCTCTTCTCCTCAGTAAGCCCCTGCTCCGCTAGAGCCGCCCACAACCACGCCAAAGAAACCCGATCCTTATCAAAGTGGACAGACACGGGCCTGTAAAGCTCAGGCAAATTGTCACTCTGTCGCCAATAGTTCGCATCCTACCGAATACGACGCCCTCTATAGGATAGCCCCGTCAGCACAGCAAACTGATAAGGGGTGGGGAACATCTCTCCTACAGATGTAAGGAAAGTGTTCGTGGAATCCCAAAACCTCTCCAATAACCCCCGGGCAATGATCCTAGAATCCCCCGAGTGACAAGCAGGGATAACAGTCATGAAATGGTCCAAACCCGAACCCGGTACCAAGTTCCTAGCCCCCACTGAAAAGGTCTCCAGCATCCTAGCCCAATGGGACGTAGCCCCATGAGCCTGCAACAAGACACCAACACCCTAGCCAACAAACAAATTTTCCTCAATACCCCATACAGCTAAATAATTACTTGCAAATTATATGCAGCTGACCACCAATCCAGTACAAGTCCCAATTTGTTCGTGTGCTGAAGCACTAACAGTTCCAGTTTTCAGTTCAAATATACTGAACAGAAAAAAAGGGGGAAAATCAGAAAACATAACATCTCCAAGTTAGACAGATGACTCTGCCTATCCGGTAGTAGAACACTGCGGTTCCAAACCCTAGTCGGGCGCCAGTCCAGCCGCATGAAAGAATCCTGGTACAGCCGAGCTCCATCTGCGTGACTAGTCAGAGGTGCTCTAGTTGAAGGTAACCCGGTGCGGAAAAGGCTCCGGTCATACTCCTCCTCATTCATGGGACGTTTTCCCTTATCCACGGGAGCCATGGGAAAATAAAAGTTTCAGATTCGCAAGAAACAGATACCCATTCAACAATGAAACCCAAAATTCAACAACTACGCGGAAAAATAAGCAAGTTCAAGACAAAAACCGAAGAAATCGGTCAAGAATCGACTTACCTCAAGCAAAGTGGAGCACTCAACAATGGAGGAAGCTCGAAGGTTTGCCCTCGACAAAGTGAAGCTCGACAATGAAGAAGAAGGCACGAGAAAATAAAAGAGAAGCGCCGAAGCGCTTTTACATGGCTCAAGCCCAGCGCCGCTAGCGGCCATCCTCGAAGGCCCAGTGGCGCTGGCTGGCCCGGGCCGCTAGCGGCCCAGCAGACCTGCACACGCGGGCCCACTTGCTGTCCCACGACCCATTTTTCCAGTCCAAAGTTCGTTACTTCAGTTCGTTTGCGGCGAATAACAGTACCAAGCGCGGGAGCAAAGTACTCCGGCCCACAAATTCAAATTCGACAGTTGGCCCATTTTACGGAACCAACTATTTTCAGGTAAAAGTAACCCGTTTATTTTTTAAGGTCCCAGATACTGAAACTCGGATACACTACGACAATCCTTACCGCCCAGAGTGCCAAAATTTTTTTTAAAGCCCGGAAATTCTATCAGCCTTACAGCTCAGTATCACAAACTTCGGGCCAGTCAAAGATCGTTTAAGCTATTGCGGTTAAACTGTCCTTCTGCGAAATTACAAATTTTGCGGTCAGTCAATGGTCGCTTAAGCTATTGCGGTTAAACTGTCCCTCTGCGAGGTTACAAATTTTAGGGTCAGCCAATGGTCGCTTAAGCTATTACGGTTAAACTGTCCCTCTACGAGGTTACTTATTATGTGTCAGTCAATGATTGCTTAAACTGTTGCAGTTATACTATCCATTTATTTTCTATATGTTTCAGTCAATGATTGCTTAAGCTATTGCATTTAAACTGTTCATATGTTTTAACCATTTTACAGCCGTCATTTTGATCGCGCTGTCTCGTCGACCATTTTGTTTCTTGTGCAGAGACGGAATCTCGGCATCCACCGAGTGGTGTTTAGTCACTGTTTGCTCGATAAAGCATTTATACTATTCACTCTCACGTTACTTCCCATTTTACAGCAGTTATTTTATTCGCGCTGTCTTGTTGACCTTTTCGTTTCTCGTACAAGGACGGAATCTTGACATCCGCCGAGCGGTGTTTAGTCACTGTTTGTCGAAGCACTCCACGTTGATCATTCTCAAAGTATTACTAACCTTTTCATTCACTCTGAATACAGGTCCCCAGCAGACGTTTAGATTATCTACGAGCGGTGTTCTATCCTGCTACCATAACCTCTATTTTCTCTTGTGTTCACAAAGATGAAATCTTAGCGCGCTACGAGCATGTCCCAACTCAGGTTTGTCTTCATACGCATACATACTGTACACTCTCACCCACCGTGTGCACATCAACATCTTGCATGTCGCCTTCGGAATACTTTGATCTTCGCTTTTACTCAAGCTCAATCAAAGTGGGGGCTTCTAGAGACGCCAAAAAAGCGTCTTCAGATTTCTCCGCAAAAGCCCGATGATGAAAGGAGTAATTTATAAAGTTGAACTGCTATTTTTGCTTTAATAGTTAAGATAAGGTCTCAGGTTTTTCCTCCAAACACTCCTTCATTCCATTTCATTCAAAAGCCCCGTTCAAGAGCTTTCCAACGACACGTCTCATGCCTCTTTCCGACTCCCGGTCGCCAAGTTGCAATTTAGGGGTAAAACCGTCTTTTACCGTTCAAGGGTAAAACGGTATTTTCACATTTTTTCGGAATATTTAAATTCCTCCGGAAAATAAAAATGGACTGGATAATGTCATTATGTCGACATCCAGCTGGCTGCTGACAGCCGTCAGCGGCCCTGGCCAAGGCCGCTAGCGGCGCTGACCATATTCCAAGGGTCGCTAGCGGCGTTGACCCTGCTTCTGGCCCGACTCTTTTTTCTGCCCAAATCCAAATTTTGGCTCCTTTTCAGCCGTCCAACCCTACTTCATGCGCCTATATATACGACTCTCCACACTTAGTTCAAAACACACAGTCTACAGTTGACAACCTCTATTCTCAGAAGTATTGACTCTGAGCTTCCCCCTCTTTCTTCCAAACTTGAGATCTTGTTTTACTATTCTTGTCAAATATAGCCTACAGTTCAGGTACAAATTCCTGAGGGCTCAAATTAAATTAATTGCTTAACTGTTTATTTTCTAGTAGTCATAATGTAGATATCATGCTGAGATAGCGTTTTATTGCTTCCAAAATATTGTCCGTATAATCGTTGTGCTGCTCAACTTGTCAAACCGAATGCATGTCTAAATAACGGTTAATAATAAATGTTGTGATGCTTGTGATGAACCAATTAATAGTCTAAGTCTAGGTTGTTAATCTGGTTTTGCATGGGAATTATGTGTTTAAATTATTAAGAAACTTGAGTTAGTAGAGGTCGTCATAATACGGGCGAGTTGGGTGCCTAACACCTTCCCACCTCGTACCTTCGCCCCCGAACCTATTATTTTTGGGTACTCATATGTTCTATATGAGCGGGAGTCTTTCTAAAAACATGATTAGTTCAGTTTTCGCGCTATTGGGTTGTCCCTTCAGTTTGTCCCTTCGATAAATTGCCGATAGCAGATTTGTGACCTCTTTCATGTTTTTTTTTTTAATTCAAGTCTTTACAAAATCCTTTCTAACTCGATGGTCCCTTGAACTTATCTAAACTCCCAACTTACAAATTTTCTATAAGGACGCACTCCGTGGAAACAAATACTCATATAAAAAAGATTGGACAAAAATTCCGGGTCCTTACAACTCGCGGTAGTCTATACACAATCTCATACTACCATCCTTCTTACGAACAAACAAAACAGGAGCACCCCAAGGCGATACACTAGGACGTATGTATCCCTTCTCCAGTAGTTCCTCAAGTTGTGTCTTCTGTTCTTTCATCTCGGCAGGAGCCATACGATACGGAGCTTTCGAGATCGGAGCAGAACTTGGAGCTAAGTCGATCGTAAAGTCGATAATGCGTTGCGGAGGCATTCCGGGAATCTCGTCTGAAAAGACGTCAGCCTACTCCGACAACTGAATAGGTTTTGAGACTTCGGCTTCTCGACTTGTATCCACTACATGGCATAGGTAAATCGCTTCACCTTTGGTCGTATACTCCTTTGCTTTTATGGTCGCCACTACCTTCAACTTTGGCTTGACCACGACTCCTTTATAGGTAATCCTCCTACCCTTCGGTCCACGCAACGACAAACGTTGTTCAAAGCACTCTATCTTAGCCTTATACTTAGCTAACCAATCCATTCCCAAAATCATGCCAAAATCCTTCAAATCCATCTGAATCAAATCCGCAGGCAAATCGAAACGAGCTATCCTAATCGGACACTTATCATACAACGCTTTACAATTAACAATCGACCCATCTGGCATCCTAATGTTTGCACTATACACAGAACTAGGTTCTAAACCTATCTTAGATGCAAAGCTCTTAGAAAGACCAGAATGCATTGCACCACTATCAAACAAAACAAAAGCAGGTTGAGAGTTAATGAGAAAAGTACCAGCGATCACATTCGGGTTCGCCTCAGCTTCATAGCGGTTCAGCACATAGACCCTTCCATTAACCCCTCTATTGTTGTTGTTGTTGTTGTTCTGCACGGGGTTGGGAGGTGCGGGAAGTAGTGCTTGATTATTCGCATCAAGAGCAGCAGTATTGTTGCGGTTGTTGTTGTTGTAACCCCCATTTCCACTGTAGTTACCACCATTTCCGCGATTAGTGTTTCCATTTCCACCACGATTGTAGTTGTTATCGCGGTTCTGACCATTACCGTTCTTTCCACGACTCCAGCATTCAGAAGATTTTGGACCAGGCTTGTTGCACTCGTAGCATTGAAGCACATCGCCACGACAATTCTTGCCAGGATGCGTCTTGTTGCAGCGACTACAAGGCATATTCCCCCTAGCTAAGATGGTAGCTCTATGATTATTTGAGTCACGATTCCTGTTCCCGTTGTGGTTCTGATTACCACCCTGATTGTTGTGATTGCCGTTGTTCAGCCTTGGCCTCGTATCTGCGCCATTCGACTGGGAAGAACTCCCTTCGTCACGTTTATGCTTTCCGAGCAACGAATCACGGCGATCCACAACACGCTCTTGGTTCAAGGCTTTCTCGTATGATCCTTGGAACGTCAGCGAGTTTCCCATAACAAAATGCTGAATATCCTATTTTAGACCATCTTCAATCCTCTCGACACGCTCAGATTCGGTCGTTACCAAGTTAGGTGCAAAAGCAGCAAGCTCGTTGAACTTTGTTGTGTACTCAGCCACACATAGCTTTCCTTGATAGATGTTCTCGAATTGCCGTTGCTTCTGGCGACGGATAGCTCTTGGATAGAACCTCTCACGAATAGACTTTTTGAATTCGGTCCACCCGTATTCTTCAATGGCGAGTAGATCAATGCCCACATCGCTCCACCACTTGTTCACTTGACCCTTCAGGTAATACGTAGCGGTGTTGACCTTCATGTTGTTGGGCCGACTAGTCGCCCTAAACAACTTCTCGAACTCTATAATCCAATTCTCAAGCTTGGTGGGCTCGGAGCCACCCTCAAACGTCGGAGGTTTGAGTGCATCGAAATCCTTAATGTTGCGCGTCTCAGGATTCTGCGCATTGTGGTCTTGCTCATGGCACTCTAGCTGGCGCGTAATGTGCTCGACCACGTTGGTAAGACATACTTCTAGTCTTGCGAGTCGGTCGTTGGTTGCCATTATAACAAATCTGAGACATACAAGAGCAATGGTTGATAACCATTTCAGCAAAGTTGGCACATCCGACCCATATTGAGGTCTAGTTGAGAGATATAGGTTATAATTGAAACCTTTCTCTTGACATTTACCAAATAGCATATAAGTTTCAATGATCGACCTTACCTTGTAGGTCTAAGCAACATACATGCTTTGAATGTTCTTAGTTTTCATGCATAGTATTCGATATGCAATAAGAAAGTAGACAGATTGGTCTCACACGATTTACAAGCACTAACATTCACAATTCACACATCGAGGCTCCATACTATTTACTAAGGCAATAAACAATGACATTTGATTGCATACAATACACGCTTAGCCTTTGGCTCACAATTAATATAATCATGTTTAATGAAAATTTTTCCATAATTCCGACATGGATTTACCATCATGTCTAGGCAATACGAGATAGCATTACAAAGCTATTTGTCAACCATGCAATTATGCAATAAAACGATCATATAAAACAAATTCTCAATGATATCATATAATCAAATGTAGTCTTGTAATGAGACAAATTGCAAGTAAATAACAATCATAAATATATGTTGCCTATGCAACTACACCAACATAAAACTTGACCACGCAGGGCCATCACAATAGCTAAAAGTTCAATAAAACCCAAATAGAACAACAAAAACAATCAACTATTCTACTTGACACTCGCACACATCTTCTTCGCACTAGAGGACTCATCATGATCGTCCTTCCTCCTAGGCTTCACCGCTTCCTAAAGTCTTTGGCATGTTTGCGCTTCTTGGTCCAGCTGTACTCGCACATACCCTTTGGCGCAGGTACTAGCACGCGGTTCACCTTCCACTCGAATTCAAACAGGCATAACTCAGCTGCAATGCCTCTAAAGCAGAAAGACCATCTCGTACCTTCACCATACTTCTTCTTGTGTAGGTGACCACTCTTGGAGACTACGTTGTCGTACTTCTCCTTGAGTCCCATCGCAGGATGGATGTTAGGCAGACCAACTAGCAGTAGCTCTACCCATAAGCCTTCGTGTAGACTCGTGCGATTCTCGTACTGGTAACGCTCGATCGTAGTATAAGCACGTCGTACGTAGATACAAATATCCTCGAGCTCAGCATCAGTAGCGAAGAATGGCTCCACAGGAGGAGACCAATTTGCAGCAGGGATAGGTGAAGCCGTAGGTGCAGGAGTAGGCGCAATGTTGTTGTCGCCCTCGGGTACCTACTGCAACATTTATCAAAATGAACCGTCCCAAACTCGAGGGTAGCTACTGCAACATTTATCACTAAGGAGTAAATGCTAAGCATAAAGAAAGACTAGGCATCAAAAGGAGCTTACAAAGGAAACTAAATAAACTAAAAATTTAATATCGGAGTTGTCTATATAGTGAGCTAAAACCATTAAACCAAATTATTACAACTTGCCTTCAAAGGGCTAAATCCAATAAAATCCCAACGATCTAAACTGAACAGAAACAGTTCTAAAAACGGACGCCAACTCTAACTTCCAAGCTGTACGTCCACAATCAACTAAACCTGCACTTTGGTTTCCGTGACGGACACAAAACACAGAAGAAAAGAAGAGAAACAAAAGAGAAACAAAAATCAGATAAACTTAATAAACGTCATCCGTACCCAGTAAAAACATTTAGCAAACCTTACCTGAGGTTTTAGAAGAACCATTGAAATTCATTTGCATACGCACATAAGCATATAATCAAGCATACGCATAACGACATTCTTTTACATACAATTCTTGTATAATGATCATACGAAATACGACATAGACAATCCGTCTTGATTAGAGAGATGTAAGAGAGTAAATAGAATAGCGATTACCCATACTGTTCATCGAAGACAATCACGTCATGGACTTAATGACTCTAGTGTGCACACTACCTCTAGTACAATTACACAAGCCTAGAGGACTTAATAAATGGGGAATGATCCGTCCCAGACACACTGCGACGTGTCCATAAGTAACTTGGGAATAACTCATTCCTTGAACTACACCATTAGGTGTAATCCCAATTGCTCGACTACTCCTAGGGATCCATTAGGATTCTTACTCTCATTTAATTCAATTCACATAATTTGCATTGGTTGACATAGTGGTACTACAAGTCCACGACATAGTGATCTTGACAATGAATAGTAAATAACGACGATGATTATAATTCGATACGATGAGAATTAAACATGCTTTAATTCAATAACGACGATAATTCAATAATGATGACAAGCAATGTCTAGCACAATTTCGGCAGCACTTCGGCAAGGTAATACGATATCCAAAAATTCACAAATCATCCTGTGGGGCCAGATTCTCGGGTTTTTCCTGGATTAGGACCCGGAAATCGTCGCAATACGCGCCAGAGGCACGTCCCACGAAAATCGACCCATTGAAGGGGCCAATTGTCAAGGAATCATCTTAAGGTTCGAAGTCGCCACCTTGTTATGGCCCGAACAAGGACGGGTTTTTACAAAAGAAGAGTCGCCACCTTGTTATGACCCAAACAAGGAAGGGTTTTTACAAAAGAAAGGGTTTTATAAACGATTTTACAGAAAACCATTTAAGAAACCCAAAAGTTGACTCCATCGCGATAAGGCACGAAAATTCTTTGACTGGTCTGCGAATCAGAGATCTTGGTTCGGGTTCTAGGTTAGAAGGTGCGTACGTCCACGAACTCGTCTCCTCCTCCGTACTGAGTACGGGCTCTTTACTAATACGTTGTATCCCATATGAAAGCTTTGAGTTGAATTACGTAATGCCTTGAATGATAAAAGAAAAGCACATATATGTACACATTGTCACTTAGCACACAGAAAAAGTCGGTTTTGAACCGGTGTATTCGTTTACGTAAGGTGGGTTTGGATATTGCAAAATACTGCACTACGTACCATTCATCGTAGGTCTTGAATCTACTCCTGGATCAAAACCCTTACATAGTTCTGGCCGGGGGATCCGGTCAGTAAGACTCCTTGGGTGCCACTAAGGCGGGTATGGATGTTCTTTCCCATAAAGACGGATATGATTGAGAAACTTATAGGATGCCTCGCGACTTAGAGTCGAATTGATCAGAGGAACCTCCCACTCTCCTCTAAGAAGTAGGGAAAAGCTCAAATGGGATGATTAGCCCGCTCCTTCGAGGCGTTCAACCCAACAATATTTGGTAATATACGGGGATCAACCCAATTCTTGGCTTTGAGTATAAAGATTAGACTTCTCAAAAATATTCGTTCTTTACTGGGGAATAACATTCATTGGGGGTGGATAAATGGATGATTTGTGTAGATTGTGGGTATGTGTTGGTGGGTAATGGCTCAAATGAGTCTTTCCGATAGGATCCCCCGAGGTGGCCCGAAGCCAAATAAGAGGGGACGATCAATAATTAGCTTCTATTCGATCATAGGTATTCCACTGGGAAAAATGGTTGTAACTGGGGAAATGTGGATTCCACTGTGGAATGTGATTTGTATGAAGCTGATTTTATGGAATGGTAGGTGGAACACCCATGATCGCGTATAAGCAAATTTCTGATTCTAACCTCGAATTTGGCCCCTGGCAGGGTTGTGTACATAAACGAATACACTGGTTTTAGAAAACATATTTAACATAATATACATCACACAAGTGAGAGAAGTTCTTTTTATTTTATTTTCCGTGGAAGCATATGAATGCAAATGTGCAAAATGTAATTAAAGAGGCCTCGGAATAAACAAATTACAAATCAATATTTACAATACAATATACAAAAAATGTCTAAAAATCCTAAAAAGGAGAAAAAGACTTGATCTTCATGTACATGGCGCCTACGGAGCTCGATCTTCATCTTCGTCTTTAAAAGTTGGACTTATTCACAAAGGATTGGTTCATTTACAAAAGAATTGATTTATTTACAAAGAATTGGTTATTTACAAAAGACGGTTTGAAAGAATCGACAAGAGATTAGTCCAAACGCGACTTATTAACTCCAAATTTATTTTTATAATTAGTGGAACACACTAAAGGAATAAACTGGGGAGTTTCGTATTTTTTGGGTTCATTTGATGACTAAACGAAAATCGTTTATAAAACCGAACAAAACCGTTTTTACAATAATCTGGACAGAACTTCTCAAAATTTATATCTCGGTCATAACTCAACCAAATCGAGTGCTTCAAAATCCTAACTTGGTTCTTTTTACTTCATGTTTCCACTGTAAAAATCTCAAGTCAAGACAGTTGACGATCGGTGAGTTATTTACGATTTACGAACTTCTGGAAGCCTTTGATTTATTGTCTTTCATTTAACGAAAATAAAGAAAAGCCCTAATGTATGTACACAAACTATTGGGAATTGGGAATTATTTACAAGTGATCTAGGTCTAATATTTACAGAACATAGACGAGACTCGAAGATAGGTATGTACACAAACTTTCATGAGTTTTAGACGAGTATAAGTCATTTAACGAAAATAAACAAAAGAACTATACAAAAAGCCCTAATGTTCTAAGTTAACCAATTGTCTTTCATTTTGACAGAACCAAAGTCGGTTTGATTAATTCATTACAAATCGAAAACACATCTGAATGGAGTGATTCTGAAGCCTATATTGGTTCTTCAGGAGCCTATTATCCAAATAAAAGTTCATCTTTCATTAAAGAGGTGCTAAGCACCGCAGACTTTTCCGTTAAGTCAACGTTATCATTTTTGGACATATACTCGGTTGGTTAATTTTAGAATTAAATCTACTTCGTTAAACTTGAATTATTCTTTACAGATTGAATAAGACACACTAGGGACTTCAAAAAATAAATTATCAAAGAAAACAAACTATCCTAAACGGTTAAAGTGAGTCATTTATTTACAAGGTCGAAATCTGAGAAAATCTTCAAAGGGACAGCACTTCTTCGTCTTTTCAAAAATCATTTAAAATTCATTTGGTATCCAAAATGGACGAAATATGTGACTGTACAAATCTAGGGAAATCCTTTTCAATTTACTCAGAATAGACCAAGCTCAAAACTTAACCGTTTATTAGTTATTTACAGATCTATGGACGTTGGTCATTTTTAGACATAGAATTTTCAAAATTCAATTATAGACGACTGAACCGTTGGACCTGGATGATTTTCAACTCATTAAAAATCTCTCTGGACAAGGTTTCCTATGACACTAATTTAATCAAATTCCAACCGTTGGATCTTCCTATAGCTACAAATGAATTCTGCTCTAAAAACTGTCAAATATCCGAATTATTACAACTTTATACAAAAAATAAATCCGAGGCCTCTATATGCAAAATGACCTTTTTTCAAGTATAAAAAAATGAAAATGGTGATGAGAAAGAGAGAAACATTCATTGATCACACAATTTTGGCACAAGCAACTCTCTTCCTCACCGCAAAAAATCACTCTGTACAAGCTGGATCTAAGTCCCCCATGGAGACGGGTTCGCATGGGCACTTGAACCCTTACCTAAGAATTTTTGGCCGCTCAAAAAATAGGATGGTTCATGCCCACACCTATAAAGAATCCAACCGGTGAAAATGGGATTATTAAGGGGGGTTAATAGTGTTTATTAGCAATTTATATACAAAATAAAATGGTTAGTAAAAACACTTAGAAAATAAATAATTGAAGGAGAGAGATAAAAGATTACCCTTGCGTAGATCTAGAAATCTCAATCTTGAAAATTAAATTAGTTAGTACAAACGCACTAACTAGATAAAAAAACGAAGTTTTAGAAATAGAAGAAGTTTTTAGAAAACCTTCAAAAGTTGAAGTAAGTTGAAAAGATGGTAGGAAAACTAGAGAGAGAAATAGAGATTTTAAGAAGTAGAGATGAGGAAGAGGCAAAGGGCCTTTAGGTTAGTTTTTTGGGGGGTATTTATAAGGGGGGAAATATGAGGAGTGAATTAGGGTTAGGAAATGGAGGGTGAGATTTGGTGGGAGGTGGATGGTGAGATGGGGGGTGAGAGAATGTGGATGGGAGAGTGACAAATGTCATCTTTGTGGTGATGGAAAGAAGATGGGAGAATCTTGTGAGGTGGAAGTGAGTAGGAAAGAGAAAGGATGAGATAAGGTAGGAGAGAAAATAGAAAAGGGAAAAACAAAAAAAAATAATAAATAATAAAAAAAGAAAAAAAAAACGTGGGGGGGGGGAATAAAAATTTCTTTTCTTTTTCTTCTCTTTTTTCGGTTGTGAGGGGGGAATTGTTTTTGATTTTTATATAAAAACGTGGGGGGGGGGGGGGGGAAAGGGAAGGGTATTTTGGTATTTCTACTTGATACCATTATTCCCTTTTGTCTTTAGCTATTGGATGGGAACATGGGAATATTGTGATGTCATGGAATGATGTCATGCATAACATCATAATTCCAATCCTTATTTATTTTTGTATTTTCTCTTTTATATTCTTTTTTGGATTTTTGATTTATTTTCTCTTTTGGGCTTTGGGCTTTAGGCTTTGCTTTGCTAATGGATTGGGTCACCTTATGGACCCTAAATGCCCTTTTTTGCCAAATGACTTATTTAATTAGGGTAATTACAGTTAATGCTAATATTAACTGTAATAATTATTTAAAAGAAATACAAGTCAAAATTCGGCATCTATACATCCAAGACATTCAACGACAATAGATAGGTGCTCACTGGCACTCAATAATACCCATACCAATTAGCATATAATTAATAACATAATAATACTAATAATTCACCATTCAACAATTGTCCAATAATCAACATATGGACTAATTAATTTCCAAAACATCCTAACATCAACATGCTAATTATAAGCGATATTTACAGGAGTGAATCATGCTTAATAAATCTCATAATACCGACGATATAATTTAATCATGCCTTGCATATTAAATTCACAATAATTTCCCAATTGGCACATAACACATCAAAATAGTTTTGATAGGGCTTTGGAAGAAGGTAGGCATGAGCGCTTACCACTACAACGCTACCAAACAGTACGTAAGCTCCAAGTACAAAGATTATCACGCTTTCTCATTAGGCCGTAACTAAAAACAATTACCGAAGCCGAATTTATTAAATACGAAAATCCAAACAGTAGCGAATTAATTGATAATTTTATTAAATTTCTTGATTTATTTCAACCAATATAGGCTTTTGAAAATTCAAATTCGAGTTCAAAACGAGTGCAAAAAATTAAAACAAGAAATCAAAAACTACTGAAAATCGCAAAAAACCTGCACGACGGTTTCAAAACTGCGAAAAACAAAGCACTGCGCGACCCACAACCACCACCACGACCACCGCCCACGGTGGTCATGAACCCACTGGTGACCCACCACCACCGGCGCCAGTGGTGGTGGTGGCCCACTGTGGTGGTCATGGCAAGGCAACCACGAAAGAGAGAAAAAGAAAGTGAAAGCTAAAGGGAGAGAGAGAGGTGGCAGGGCTTGGCCCGTCAGCCTGGATACTCACCGGATGAGGAGGAGGCGGCAAGGGACGACAGCCCTGGTGGTTGTCCGCTGGAAGAGAAACATAAATCGAAAAGGAAGAGAAGAAGAACGTGAGAAAGAGAAGAAGAAAGAAAGAAAGAGAAAGAGGAGGAGAGAGAAAAGCTTACCACGCCATGAATGGCAGCGACGGCTGGAGGATTCCGGCGATCAAATCAGGAGAGAGAGAGAGAGGCTCGGTGGAGAGAGAAAGGAGAGAGAGATCCGACGGTGAGAGAGAGAAAGAGAAGAGAGAGTGAATGCTTGAGGGTACCTTCACCATACTTCTTCTCGTGTAGGTGACCACTCTTGGAGACTACGTCGTCGTAGTTCTCCTTGAGTCCCATCCAAGGATGGATGTTAGGCAGACCAACTAGCAATAGCTCTACCCATAAGCCTTCGTGTAGACTCGTGCAATTCTCATACTGGTAACGCTCGATCGTTGTGTAAGCACGTCCTATGTAGATACGAATATCCTCGAGCTCAGCATCAGTAGCGAAGAATGGCTCCAGAGGAGGAGACCAATTTGCAGTAGGGATAGGTGCAGCCGTAGGTGCAGGAGTAGGCGCAATGTTGTTGTCGCTCTCGGCACTATTATCTTCCAAGTCTGGCATATCATCGTTCTCTTCTGGTGGTGTATACTCAGGCTCGGACTCGGAGGGATCGTCCTCATCATCAACTACACGTGCGGCGGATGCGGTACCTGCTGCGGCAACAGGCGCGGCAATCGGCTTGGGGCGTGGGGCCACGTCGCGTGTGGCAATCTCGTTGTGCCACGTTTGCATTGTTTCCGGTTGACTCGCTATCCGATGAAGCGACATACTCTACTGGTTGTGCCACGATGAGCTAGGGCGCGTGCCCTTTGGTGTGCAGTAATTCTTGTCCTTACCATCTACAGGTAGACAATCAAACAATAAGAACCTTATAAATCACAAGCAAAGTGATTTCAAATAATTCCTATCTTCTAAGACTACTACGCTCAACGACTTTAATTATATTTTATTTTCCCCAAAATGAAACTAATCATTATTAATTCATTAATTAATCTTAAGCAACATTTTTAAACCTAGGGCTCTGATACCATTTGTAACACCCCCGAATTTACAACGATTTTCAGGGAACTATCGACGTCATTGTGCGCGACTTGACACCGCTGAACCGTCCCAAACTCGAGGGTAACTACTGCAACATTTATCACTAAGGAGTAAATGCTAAGCAGAAAGAAAGACTAGGTATCAAAAGGAGCTTACTAAGGAACCTAAACAAACTAAATAGTTAATATCAGAGTTGTCAATATAGTGAGCTAAAACCATTACACCAATTTATTACAACTTGCCTTCAAAGGGCTAAATCCAATAAAATCCCAACGATCTAAACTGAACAGAAACAGTTCTAAAAATCGACGCCAACTCTAACTTCCAAGTTGTACGTCCTCAATCAACTAAACCTGCACTTTGGTTTCCGTGACGGAAACAAAATACAGAAGAAAAGAAGAGAAACAAAAGAGAAACAAAAATCAGATAAACTGAATAAACGTCATCCGTACCCAGTAAAAACATTTAGCAAACCTTACCTGAGGTTTTAGAGGAATCATTGAAATTCATTTGCATACGCACATAAGCATATAATCAAGCATACGCATAACGACATTCTTTTACATACAATTCTTGTATAGTGATCATACGAAATACGACATAGACAATCCGTCTTGATTAGAGATATGTAAGAGAGCGAATAGAACAGCGATTACCCATATTCTTCATCAAAGATACAATCACGCCATGGACTTAATGACTCTAGTGTGCACACTACCTCTAGTACAATTACACGAGCCTAGAGGACTTAATAAATGGGGAATGATCCGTCCCAGACACACTGCGACGTGTCCATAAGTAACTTGGGAATAACTTATCCCTTGAAATACACCATTAGGTGTAATCCCAATTGCTCAACTACTCCTAAGGATCCATTAGGAGTCTTACTCTCATTTAATTCAATTCACATAATTTGCATTGGTTGACATAGTGGTACTACGAGACCATGACTTACTAATTCATTTCATGCTCTTGACAATGAATAGTAAATAAAGACGATAATGATAATTCGATACGATGAGAATTAAACATGCTTTAATTCAATAACGACGATAATTCAATAATAATGATAAGCTGATTTAATAAGACATTCAACGATAATAGATAGGTGCTCACTTGTACTCAATAATACCCATACCAATTAGCATATAATTAATAACATAATAATACTAATAATTCACCATTCAACAATTGTCCAATAATCATCATATGGACTAATTAATTCCCAAAACATGCTAACATCAACATGCTAATTATAAGCGATATTTACAGCAGTGAATCATGCTTAATAAATCTCATAATAACGACAATATAATTTAATCATGCCTTGCATATTAAATTCACAATAATTTCCCAATTAGCACATAACACATCAAAATAGTTTTGATGGGACTTTGGAAGAAGGTAGGCATGAGCGCTTACCACTACAATGCTACCAAGCAGTACGTAAGCTCCACGTACAAGGATTATCACGCTTGCTCGTTAGGCCGTAATTAAAACCAATTACCGAAACCGAATTTATTAAATACGAAAATCCAAAAAGTAACAAAATATTAATCTGATAATTTTATTAAATATCTTGATTTATTTCAACCAATTTAGGCTTTTGAAAATCCAAATTCGGGTTCCAAACGAGCGCAGAAAAATTAAAACAAGAAATTAAAAACTTCGTAAAATCGCATAAAACCTGCACGACGGTTTCAAAACTGCGAAAAACAAAGCTCGACCGCACGACCCACAACCACCACCACGACCACTACCCACGGATGTCATGGACCCACTGGTGGTCCAACTACCACCACCGGCGCCGGTGGTGGTGGTGGCCCACCGTGGTGGTCACGACAAGGCAACCACGAAAGAGAGAAAAAGAAAGAGAAAGCTAAAGGGAGAGAGAGAGGTGTCAGGGCTTGGCCCGTCAACCCGGATACTCACTGGAGGAGGAGGAGGAGGCAAGGGACGACAACCCAGGTAGTTGTCCTCTGAAAGAGAAACAGAAACCGAAAAGGAAGAGAAGAAGAACGTGAGAAAGAGAAGAAGAAAGAAAGAGAGAGAAAGAGGAGGAGAGAGAAAAGCTTACCATGCCATGAACGGCAGCGACGGATGGAAGATTCCAGCGATCAAATCAGGTGAGAGAGAGGCTCGGTGGAGAGAGAAAGGAGAGAGAGAGCCGACGGTGAGAGAGAGAGAGAAAGAGAAGAGAGAGTGAATGCTTGAGGGTTTGATCAGTTATGCAAACTGATCAATTGTCTCATCTTTTTCCTTATATAGGCCCTCAGTCAGTCCAAGTCAAAGACTACTAGGTTTAGAAATTTATTTAATAATTTTCTGATTTAAATAGCTAATTAAAACTAATTAAAACAATATGAATAATTCTTATTCATATACTCCCTCCGTTCCGTTCAAACGCTCCCATTTGCTTTTGGCACAAAAAATAAGGAAAATTTATTTTTCCATCTACTTTCCCCATATACCCTCAACATTAACATGGGTGGAGAGAGACTTAAGGAGAGAGAAAGAAGAGGGTGGGGCTTGGGTTTTAATGGGGGTAATATTGTAAATGACTAGTAAATTCCTTACCAACTAAAGAAATGGGAGTGTTTGTATGAAACATCCATTTTAGGCAAATGGGAGCGTTTGAACGGAACGGAGGTAGTATAAATCATTTTAATTAAAACTCATCAAAATTAATAAATGCAATTTATGAAAATCCCATAATAATAATTAATATTATAATGGCTTAAATTGAATAAATCAAATCCTTGTATATAATTACGATTTAATCTCCAAAACTATTTATAAATCATTTATAAATCAATATAATAAATATAGAAAATATTGGGGTATCACACTCCACCATGTCACATGCCAACGGATAACAAGTCCTGCACGGAAAAAAGACATCCCATTCAGCAAGGGTCTTTTCATCATATCGCCTTTTTCTAACCATGAAGCTAGTAGCGGTATAAGTTTTCATTGACTAGGCTCGAGGGATACGAGCTATCATCTTCTCCGGCGATTCTATCAACCTTAGATGCTCACATAACCAAATTTGAAGCAGCAGGGGGCTGCCAGAAAAAGCTTCGTGAGGCAAGAGTTTCAACCTGTCAAGCCCTATAATAGTTTCCCCTACAACCAGATGCAAAGGAGAATGCCCTTCAACCATTTGATTAACCACTCGCAACAACGAGGCTCTACCCAAGTTGGAAGACTCTGCATTAGCAAACAATAGACGATTCAACAGGCAAAGTACAAAAGCATGCCGACGACAACGCCTAAATATCACATCCTGTTCAGAAGAAATAGCAAACTTTTCACAGATTTGAACTAAGTCCACATCGACACCGAGAATCATGCTTTTGGCTTCTGCAGATAACAAACCTAGAGATTTCCTGTACTGATTGCTACAACCATCCCTCAACTAAGGCACAGCTGAGGAAAAAAATCACACATGCTAGTAATTGCATCACATTCTTCAACTAGAGGGCATAGTTCATAGTTACCAAAACGGAAAACATGCAAGTCAGGGTCCCAATAATTCAGTGGAGATCGAAGGAGGGACCACAAAATTTTGGTTGGTCTTAAAGCCAATAAGGTAGAGATATGGTACGGAGCCAGTTCAAGTTTATCTTCTATGGTCAGATTTTTACACCAGGCATCGAATAGGTTTTCAAAGGATTTCACCATGGTAAAAGCTATGGGAAATTTGAGAGAGATAAAGTCTGAAAAGGAGAGACGGCATTGGACATCCCGTAAATCCTATTTAAAGGCAAAGAATCGGGTCGAAAGAAGCCAGAAATCCACGAAAAAGGCCCAAAACCAGAGTCGTCAGCGGCTCTGGCCAGCGCCGCTAGCTGCTGTGACTAGCGCCGCTAGCGACCCTCATCTCCAGCCCAGCGCCGCTAGCAGCCCTGACCTTAGCCCATTCGATTTTCTCAATTTGCTCCAGCCATCCCACTTGTCTATTCTGCTCGGTTTAAGCCCAGTTTTTCAGATGCACAACGGAATTACAAAGCCCAAGACTCTCTTAGTTTTTTTTTTCCATTTTCTTTTTTTTATTATTCTTTTTTTAGGGGGTATAATATGTGTAATTTTTGCTTTTTCTTGCAATTTTTACCCTTTTTCTTTATTTTATTCTCTAAATTGTGGCCTACTCTTTTACTGCGTAACACATTGCATACTTAGAGATCAGACGGGCGTAATCGAGTCATCATAGCATACATATCATATAAAATGCATAAAAACAAGAGTTCAAAGTTTCAAGGCCAATGTTTACAAAGCTATCGTACATTGCTCAACCGGAGTCATCATCGCCATTGTTGTCAGCCTCATCTTCAATGGACGGTCCCTGGCCATAGTTCCCAGCCGAAGAGTGGAAGGAGCCTTGAGTACTAAACGAGCTATATATGGGCCTGCTGTTGTTAGGCCTCATATCCCGTCTATCATATGCTGGTGCATGCATAGGGGTACTTGCCGGAAACCCCGCTCTAAAGAAACCTTTTGTGGCCTGACTAGCAAAGTCCATAGCCATATCCTGATATGAAGGCCCAGCTTGTGGCATGTCCCATCCAGGGACGTTCGCCCAACCACCAACCACAGGGGTCACAGTAGGCCTACTATCGAAAGAAGGCTGAAAACCCACCGGAGAAAACATCTCAGGCACAGGAATGTACGACACAGAAGGTCCGGGCGCCTCACCAATAGGAGGCCTAGTCACAGCTACAGGAGGTGAGCAAGCAATAGACGGCTTGCTCGCCGAAGAGACCCTCCCAGCAGCAGAACGTCGGGGTCCCACCGAGGACGAAGACTGCGACATCTGCAAACCAATCAAGACCGAAATGTTAAGTTAAGCACTTCACTTAGCTAAACAAAGAATAAAAGTCTACTTACATCAACAGTCTTGGACCGAGAACTCTTCCCTTTGCCCATCACCCGACCATAGCCTTTCTTCAATAGGTGGATGAGCTTGAAAACCTGGAAAGTCTTCTCCCGGTTCAGCAGCAAGAAGAGACAGAAGATATGGTAAACATTCAAAAGCAAACACGAAACACAAGAACGGATAGAAAAAACTTACCCCCATACAACCAGCAGGCAAGGGTAAGCCCTCCACGGTCTCCCCATCAGTAGTATGTAGAGGGAACCCCTCTACTATACGTCCCCCACTCTCACCAATGTACCTCACCTCATTGCTCGGCAAGGTCACGCTTGGGGGCTGGCCCCGAGGAACTCTGGAATGGGACCTCCTGGAACCAGCAGAAAAATTTTCTCAACACCCCACATATTACCAATACATCCAAAATAATTCCAGACAAATTATAAACAGCTGACCACCAATCCAGTACAAGTCTTAATTTGTTCGTGTGGCGAAGCACTAACAGTTCGAATTTTTAGTTCAAAAAATAATATATACTGAACAGAACCAAAAAAGGAAGAGTCAGAAAATATACCTACTGAAGGTTAGACAGATGACTCTGCCTGTCCAGTAGCAAAATACTACGGTACCAAACTCCAGCCGGGTGCCAGTCCATCCCCATAAACGAATCGTGGTACAAACTAACCCCATCTGCATGTCGAGCAAGGGGCGTACTAGTGGAAGGAAGCCCAGTACGAAAAAGGTCCCGGTTCTACTCCTCCACACCCATGGGACGTTTTCCGTTGTCCTTGGGAGCCATGGAAGAAGAATGAAGCTTTCTCTCTTTACAAGTGAAAATTTCAAGTTTCAGATTCGCAAGAAACAAGCACCCATTCAACAATGCAACCCACAATTCATCAACTAAGCGGAAAAATAAGCAAGTTCAAGAAAAAAATCGAAGAATTTGGTCAAGAATCAACCTACCTCAAGGAAGTTGAAGCACTCAACAACGGTGAGTATTGCTCGAAAATGGCTCGGCGAGAGAAAGAAAAGAATGATGCAAAACGCGAGAAAGAAATTCGCGAAAAGCCTTTAGGCTGCTTATGTTTAGCGCCGCTAGCGGCCCTCACCAAGAGCCAAGAGCCGCTAGCGGCGCTGGCATGGGCTGCTAGCGGCCTTGCCAGGCCTACACACACGGGCCCCCACCTGCTGTCTTACGACTTTTTCGAGCCCAATAGCCGTTATTTCAGTTTCGTTTGCGGCAAAGATCAGTACCAAGCGCGCGGGAGCGAGTCTCGTTGGCCCACAAATTCAAATTCAACAGTTGGCCCATCTTACGGTACCAATTATTTTCAAGTAAAACTAACTCAATTATTTTTGCAGGTTCCAAATACCTAAGCCCGGATATACGCCCCGGCGATATTTATCGCCCGGAGTGTCCAATTTATTTTAAGCCCGGTAAATCTGCTGGCCTCATCAATATCAAAAAATCCCAATGTCCCAAAGTCTCAATATCCTAAAATCCCAATGTCTCAAAGTCTCAATGTCACGAAATCCCAATGTCCCAAAATCTCAAAGTCCCGAGGTCCCAACATCCCAAAGTCGGGTCAGTCAATGACTGCTTGCGGTTAAACTGTCCTTCCCTAAAAAAGTCCCGATGTCCCAACGTCACAAAATCAGGTCAGTCAATGATCGCTTAAGCTATTGCGGTTAAACTGTCCTTCTGCGAGGTTACTTATTTTGTGTGAGTCAATGATTGCTTAAACTGTTGCAGTTATAATGTCCTTTGTTTTTTATATGTTTCAGTCAATGATTGCTTAAGCTATTGCATTTAAACTGTTCATTTGTTTTAACCATTTTACAGCCATCATTTTGATCGCACTGTCTCGTCGACCTTTTCGTTTCTTATGCAGGGACGGAATCTCGGCATCCGCCGAGTGGTGCTTCGTCACTGTTTGCTCAAATAAAGCATTTATACTATTCACTCTCACCGGTGTTACTTCTCATTTACAGCCGTTATTTTTAATCGCGCTATCTCGTCGACTTTTTCGTTTCTCGTACAGGGACGGAATCTCGGCACCCGCCGAATGGTGTTTAGTCACTGTTTGTCGAAGCATTCTACGTTGATCATTCTCAAAGTATTACTAACTTTTTCATTCACTCTGAATACAGGTCCCCAGCAGACGTTTAGACCATCTACGAGCGGTGTTCTATCCTGCTAACCATAATACTTTGATCTTCGCTTTTACTCAAACTCGATCAAAGTGGGGGCTTCTGTAGACGCCAAAAAAGCGCCTTATGATGAAAGGAGTAATTTATAAACTTGAACGCTATTTTTGCTTTAATAGGAAAGATAAGGTCTCAGGTTTTTCCTCGATCACTTCTTTATTCCAGTCCCATTCAAAAGCCCCGTTCAAGAGCTTTCCAACGACACCTCTCATGACTTTTTTCGACTCCCGCTCGCCAAGTTGCGAATCGGGGGTAAAATCATCTTTTACCCCCCAAGTGTAAAACGGTCTTTTCATATTTTTCGGAACACTAAATTCCTCCGGAAAATTAAAATAGACTGGATGTCGTCATTATGACGACATCCAGCTGGCACACCATAGTCGTCAGCGGCTCTGGAATAAAATCCAGAGCCGCTAGCGGCGCTGACCTGAGCCGCTAGCGGCGCTGGATAAGCTTTCAGGCCTGGCTATTTTTTCAGCCAAAATCTGATTTTCGGCTCCTCTTCAGCCGTCGAGCCCTACTTCCTGCGCCTATAAATACGACCCTCCTCCCTCAGTTCAAATCACACAGTCTACAGTTGACAACCTCTATTCTCAGGAGTATTAACACTGAGCTTCCCCCTCTTTCTTCCAAACTTGAGATCTTGTCTTTTACTATTCTTGTCAAACATAGCCTACAGTTCAGGTACTAACTCCTGATGGCTTAAATTAAATTACTTGCCTAATTGTTTATTTTCTAGTAGTCATAATGTAGATATCATGCTAAATAACGTCTTTTATTGCCTACTAAATATTGGTCTTCCAAGCATGTCTAGTCGTCGTAATGCTCAATTTGCCAATCGAATACATGTCTAAACCAGGGTTAAAAATAAATGTTGTGATGCTTGTGATGAACCAATTAATAGTCTAAGTCTAGGTTGTTAATCCGGTGTGTGTGGGAATCATGTCTTTAAGTTATTAAGCAAACTTGAGTTAGTAGAGGTCGTCATAATATGGACGAGTTGGGTGCCTAACACCTTCCCACCTCGTACATTCACCCCCGAACCTATTATTTTTTGGGTACTCATATGTTCTATATGAGCCGGAATCTTTCTAAAAACATGATCAGTTCACTTATCGCGCTATTGGGTTGTCCCTTCGGTTTGTCCCTTCGATAAAATGCCGATAGCAGATTTGTGACCTCTTTCATGGTTTTTATTCAATTCGAGTCTTTACAAAAGCTTTTCTAACTCGATGGTCCCTTGAACTTATCTAAACCCCCAACTTACAAATTTTCTATAAGGACACACTCCGTGGAAACAGATGGATGAAAATCCCGGGTCCTTACAAGTTCCTCAAAAAACTCCAGTTCACTGAGTCGTAAGCTTTCCTAATATCGATTTTTATCATGCATCTAGGAGAAATTGACTTTTTGTTATAGTTCTTAACAAGTTCATGAGCCATAGCAATGTTATCATAGATGGATCCACCTTTAATAAAGGTTGCCTGTTCCTTGCCTATAAAAAACTCCAAGAGAGGTTGCATTCTATTTGTGAGAACTTTAGTTCTAGTTTTATACAGTACGGAACAACATGCAATTGGACGAAATTATGTGACTGAAGCTGGAACTTCACACTTTGGGACAAGTGTAAATAGAGTAGCATTTACCTGCTTCAAGAGTTTGCCAGTCCTGAAAAGGTGAAGAATTGTTGCACATACATCCTCTCCCACACTTCCCAAGCTCGCTTAAAGAAATGAGAAGAAAAGTCATCCTGCCCTGGAGCTTTTGTATCTTCAATGGAAAATAAAGCTTCTCTAACCTCATCTTTTGTAACTTGCTGAGTGAGTTTAATAAACATGTCTGCAGAAACCCCTGGCCCCTCCTCAAGAACTGAATGATCAAACTCTGTCACCGAAGATTCAGTCCCCATCAAGGACTTATAAAAATTCTCGAATGCGTCACAAACTGATTGAGGTTCAGAATGAGTAACGCCCTGCTGATCAGAAATAGAATGCACGCATGATTTAATATTTCTCTCCTTGACTCTAGCATGGAAGTAATTAGTGTTTTCATCCCCTTATTTTATCTCCTTGATTTTCGCTCTCTGCTGAAACATACTCATTTTAGCCAACTTCAGTTTTGTGTAAGACTCAACAAGTATTTTCTCTTCATTGTGCAACCTTAGGTCATGTGGGTGAACCTAAAGTAGTGTTTGAATCTGCACCAAATGGTCCCTGCACGCAAGCACCCTCGCTTAGGTCACCCCCTTCGTATTCACACAATCAGTAAAATCTCTGATGTCACCTTCCGAGGCAGCAGCTGTACTAAGCCTTTCAGAAGAGTTCAATAAAATATTAAAGTGCCCCATGATGAGCCATGGTCTATCCATCTCCTCCCCCCAACTAACCAAATCCTTCCATAGATCACGCCTGCCAATATTGTCATTCAGAGCATAAACCATAGTTACATAAAACGACAAACCAATAGCACCCACTCTGCAATGGATTGCTTGGCTACTCTTAGCACAAACTTGCACCTTGAGTTTCTCATTGTTCCATAGAAGTCATATTCGTCCATTTCGATGTTCTCAATAATTGGAGCAATGCCCCCAAGACCTAATCTGTCTCCTTAAAATACCTCTTGCGTTATGTTCTTTGCCCCTAGTTTCCAGGACCCCCATGAAATCAATTTTATTTCGCAACAAAAAAGCTTTCACCTCTTGTTATTTTAGAGGCTTATTACAGCGTCTAATGTTCCAACTAGCAACATTCATTTAACTTGTTTATTAGGTGGTCTTCCTCTATCCTTGTTCTGAGTATTGCTACCCCCACGTTTTACACTATTCCCAATACCTTTGTCACCATTCAAAACCTGAAATCTCCCACCACTAACACGTATCCCACCAGCAATTCGACCTTTATCACATTTTTTCCTCGTGGCTGAAGAAATCTCAGAAGGTTTTGTACCTCTAGTATCAGGTATATGTTGATGTGAATTCGCTGGATTAGCGCCTCCACTCTTAGGCCTATCATCAATTGGCCGCCCAAAACTATCATCCATAACAGGCGCTAGCCTCGGGGGGGGGGGGGGGGCAGATCTCAGCACCACCTTCTTTATCTTCATGGATCTCAGTAGTTCTCCCCTCACTAGCCCCAGAACAAGCTGCACTAGGCTTCTCCTTATGTCTCCCAAGCTTGTAATGACTAGCTTCATGCCCCAATTGACCACAAGAATAGCAAAAAAACGGAATCCACTCATATTCCACCCTTTGTTGGAATCTCACACCAAAAGGGGATGCAAGTGTAACATCATCTGGCAACTTTTTAGATACATCGACATCGATCAAAACTCTTGCATAGGCAATCTTTTCTTTTGTAGAGGTGCACTTGTTAACGAAAACAGGATGGCCAATCTTACTTGACACCTTACTAAGTCCTTTTGCAGACCAAAAATACACATCCATATTTGGAAAAAGAACCCAAACTGGAACCCTGCTCACCAGTTGCTTCTCCACACCAAACCTTGGAGACCAAGTTCTCAACAAGAAGACCCTTCCTCCAATAGTCCAAGGACCCTTCTTCAAAATCAGGTCCCTATCCTCACAAGACTGAAACATATTGCAGGGAAGGTTTGGTAACATGATTCCATTGCTTAGCAATAAAATCTTGAATAAACTGCATTTTAGGATTTTCTCCTACTACAAAACCACCAGTGCATTTTCCCAATAGGTAATTTTAGAAATAACATCCTCCACATCAATTTGAACACAATCCTCTTTCTCAATTTCAGCACCACCTTCTTTATCTTCATGGATCTCAGTAGTTCTCCCCTCACCAGCCCCAGAACAAGCTGCACTAGGCTTCACCATATGTCTCCCAAGCTTGTAACTACTAGCTTCATGCCCCAATTGACCACAAGAATAGCAAAAAAACGGAATCCACTCATATTCCACCCTTTGTTGGAATCTCACACTAAAAGGAGATGCAAGTGTAACATTATCTGGCAACTTTTTAGATACATCGACATCGATCAAAACTCTTGCATAGGCAATCTTTTCTTTTGTAGAGGTGCACTTATTAACGAAAACAGGATGGCCAATCTTACTTGACACCTTACTAAGTCCTTTTGCAGACCAAAAATACACATCCATAGTTGGAAAAAGAACCCAAACTGGAACCCTGCTCACCAGTTGCTTCTCCACACCAAACCTTGGAGACCAAGTTCTCAACAAGAAGACCCTTCCTCCAATAGTCCAAGGACCCTTCTTCAAAATCAGGTCCCTATCCTCACAAGACTGAAACATATTGCAGGGAAGGTTTGGCAACATGATTCCATTGTTTAGCAATAAAATCTTGAATAAACTGCATTTTAGGATTTTCTCCTACTACAAAACCACCAGTGCATTTTCCCAATAGGTAATTTCAGAAATAACATCCTCCACATCAATTTGAACACAATCCTCTTTCTCAATTTCAGCACCACCTTCTTTATCTTCATGGATCTCAGTAGTTCTCCCCTCACCAGCCCCAGAACAAGCTGCACTAGGCTTCTCCTTATGTCTCCCAAGCTTGTAATGACTAGCTTCATGCCCCAATTGACCACAAGAATAGCAAAAAAACGGAATCCACTCATATTCCACCCTTTGTTGGAATCTCACACCAAAAGGGGATGCAAGTGTAACATCATCTAGCAACTTTTTAGATACATCGACATCGATCAAAACTCTTGCATAGGCAATCTTTTCTTTTGTAGAGGTGCACTTGTTAACGAAAACAGGATGGCCAATCTTACTTGACACCTTACTAAGTCCTTTTGCAGACCAAAAATACACATCCATATTTGCAAAAAGAACCCAAACTGGAACCCTGCTCACCAGTTGCTTCTCCACACCAAACCTTGGAGACCAAGTTCTCAACAAGAAGACCCTTCCTCCAATAGTCCAAGGACCCTTCTTCAAAATCAGGTCCCTATCCTCACAAGACTGAAACATATTGCAGGGAAGGTTTGGCAACATGATTCCATTGCTTAGCAATAAAATCTTGAATAAACTGCATTTTAGGATTTCTCCTACTACAAAACCACCAGTGCATTTTCCCAATAGGTAATTTCAGAAATAACATCTTCCACATCAATTTGAACACAATTCTCTTTCTCAATTTCAGGAAAATACTCTAATTTTATACCATAGGCAGGATTTCTAATATCAACCAACCCTCTCTTCTTACCATTCCAGACATGTCCATAATTACCCATTTCATTCACATGCAAAGGGGAGAGAACAATTTCATTTATAACAGGAATCTCAGAAGAGGGCATGTTCATAGGAACAAAATTCAAAGAATCAGACATAGGGTTTCCAATTGAATCATGAAACACAGAAGCTTCATCACTTAATTCAAATGAAATGTCATCAAAAAAATCCGCAGGAATTGGGTTATCACCAACAAAACCCAGATTAGCAAGTTCAGAAATATTAACCGGTTGTTGCAATTCACCATTAACGGAACTTTCCGCCATTGATTGCGAGTTCGAGGTTTGCAATTTCTCCAGTTTTGGGCTCAAGAAATCTCCCAAAACAACAGGCGATTTAGGACTACGAGGTTGTTCTTCCACTTCTTGAACTAGGCTAGTCTTCTTTGTCACGTTCGCAAGTTTCTTGGGGGGCCTTCCACGCTGATCTTCTCCTCCAGCCATGACAAAAGTGAGTACAAGAAAAGGCGAGTTCGCTTCTCCGTATCCACCAGAGCAAAACGAGCTCTTCACCGCCTATTTCTCTCTCTTAAAATATTATAATTTTTTTATTGGATTTAACATATTGAATACAATTTAATGATGGAGGATAGTGACAATATCTTTGGCAATATGATGGATGATAGCGATCACATTTTTGGCAATGAATTTGAGGTATTATAGTCTCATTCGTGGGTTAACTATTGTAATTCGCAGGTTTCGTAAAAAAAAATCCGCAAATTGAAGGAGATTCATGAAACTCTGATGAAGCTCACAAATATACTTCATGAGATCCTTATGAAGCACATTCATGAGCTTCATGGGTTCCTCATGGAACGTTTTAGCTTCTCATGTACGAGTAATAATTAATGGAATACAACTATTGATTGGATGAGCTTCACGAAATACTCAGAAAGCTCATGAGCAAGCTTTGTCAACATTGCATGAAAATTATTGGTAAGCTTCGTTAGGGTCTCATGAAGCTTACTGATAAGCTTCGTGACGGGACAAAGGGGGTGGTGGTGCAGTGCTACGACGGTGAGGGGTTGTGCTTTTTTTTTGTTTTTTTGGGTTGGGGACCTGGGGTTAGATGAGAAAGAAAGAGGGGCATGAGAAAATGGAAAAGGGGATAGGGGAAAATGAAAAGGGTAGATTAGTCTAATTTGGACGAATTTAATGGTGTTTAGTAATTTTCTTGGTGTCATTTAGCAAACATGTTTTTAATTAACTTTACGTTTATATCTTATGAACTATTAGACCATTTCAAATGAACCTTAGTTTTAGGGCAATGTTATTGACAGGTCATAAAACACTTTTGCTAGATCATTTTATGCCATATTTACCATATATGGAAATATGGAAGAGCTAGCATTTTGATATTAGACCCGACAATAGTGTTTATAAATCTGGCAATAACATCGCCCTATTTTTATAGATTATGAACTATTAGACCGTTTTAAATGAATCTTACATTTATATCTTATGAACTATTAGACCATTTTAAATGAGCTTTACGTTTATCACTTATAAACTATTACATTATTTTAAATGAACCTTACGTATATAACTTGTTAACCATTTGTTTTAGAATTTATTGGTCATAATTAATATATCAAATCTTCATTAAAAATATACTAAATGTTCATAATTAATAAGTTAAAAGTTCAATAAAGATTTATTTTTTGTTTGAACAATAGTTTGGCTCATTGTTATTTGGTACAATAACTTCTACGACATCAACTTGGGTACAGTAACTTCTACTCCTTTTTCGTGTTTAGATTAAATACACAATCATATTATTTCTTGCGCACCAAAATCCCTCCCTCCAACACCCCAGGTGTAGCCTATTTCATCGCTTCTGGTCACTTTACATGGTTTAGTCACCCTTGCGGAACTTCATCACCAACATCTTCAGGCAGTCGCTTTACGACAACAACCACGACGACCACCTCCTGAACCATCGGACAGGCCACCTCGCTCTGTCACGTATCTTTCGCATGGGTATCGATCCCTCGACCCCTCCACGCACATCTATTATTATTGATGGATCTTGGTATAAGCACAACCTACACTCTAGAATGTCTTTCTTGCCTTGAAGCTCTTAATTGGGCAAACCAGCATCACTAAACCTTTTTGGATTTACAAGCTGACTAAAATTTACAAGTCGATTCTCTCTCTCGACTTCTACGAGAGAGAGAATCGACTCAAAAAGGTACTTGATGAGCTCTAAAATGGATAGGAATCTATCTATACAAATTTAATGAAATAAATTTTAGTTTGAAGCCTCAAAATATTCATTGAAATCCATCAAAGTTTGAAAAGAGCGAGAAAGAAATAATTCATTGTACAATGCAAAAGAATGTGAGAGGAGGGAAAGGAGATGGGATTGACACAGAATCACAAAAAACACCCCCCGTGTCCAATAAATCACCAAGGAGCCATCGAGGCGAGGCCCGGCCCAGTTGGTTGGACTTAGGTCAATTATAAAATTATTTTATAAGCCAATATCTATAAGCTTCACAGCTACACACGGGCCCAAGTAATGGGCTCTTAAATTTCTCGACTCACGGTAGTTGCTGTTTAAAGAAGAAACTGACCTTGGACGTTAGAATTTACCCGCACAAATTTTGTGCAAGAATATTTTCCGATAACTGCAAAAAGACTACTGACGGAAACTTCGAACTTCAACATAGTAGTAGGGGCATGAATCGTCACAATGCTGTGGTTTGCATCCTCATACCACACTCCGGCACGTTAAATCAATTCCTGGATATCGTAACTGCATTGCAAAGTGCAATTACCACAGCCCACAAGCAACAACTATATATAAAGATGTATTATAAAACATAAGCTTCTTATACCCATTCAAGGATCAGGGAAGACTTTCTCCAAGAAGTCGAAGAAACGCCTAGCATAAAACTTAGGTTCAACAACAGAGATCGAGACAGGATCTATAACCACTGATTTGCTGACATGCTCAATTTTCTTTTTCAAACTGTAGTCTTGTAATATATCGATAATGCCGAGATAAAGAACGACATCATAAACCTCAAAAAGTTCAACTTCCATTGAATCTGCCTCAGTTTGTTGAACCTTGCGATTCGCTAGAGCAGGCATGTTTACACCTAACTGCACTCTAAGCCTGCACAACAATGTGTACCTCATGTAAGATCACTAGATGGCTAGAAGCAATAAGCAGTATGACACTAATTAATGCTATAAGAATACACCGATACTTTGTTTAGACAACCAGAGGGAAGTGATGACAAAATGAAAATGTAGTGCAAGTGATACTATGACAAGGAAGTCACTAGGAACTAGTAGCTGTATGGTCAAAAATAAACAAAATGGACAAATGGAAGTATAAAAGTAGTGGCAATGGACTAATTAGAATTGAAAGTGCTTATTCACCCAATGGCACACTTATTGATTGTTCAAGATTCAAATTTTGACAATATAAAGGGATTAGGGATAAGGGAACTACATGTTTTTCACAATGCTAATTGGACAGAGGGACCACTTCTACATAAAGCTAGCACGTCTCAAGTTACAAGTATATATGAATACTTCCTTCAAGTCGTCAAAGTTGGTTATAACTTTGGTTAATACATCACATCAGGGGTAAACGTTGTATAACCTCCACATCTGAGCAGTTTCAGTTACACAAACTGCATTAAATGCTACTGAATTATGGCAACCCGGCTCTTGCACTCATGTCCATCCTCAGTTCTACTCCCCATTAGAAATTTTGTACTGGTCCTTAATTAACCTAGGCTCATCCAAACAACAGATCATCTGACAGGAACAAAAGAAAAAAAAAAAGAAAAGAAAGAAAGAACAAGTGCATGTCTCTTTAACACTAAGGGCTTGTTTACTTACTAGTAATGTAATGCAATGCAATCATTTTATAAGGTAAATGTGAGGTACAAAAGGAAGGAGGGGAGGAGGGAGATGGGAAATGTGAGAAAGTAATCATCTATACATGAGATGAAGTTGAGCAATTGTGATTACAATGATAAGTGCAATCAACCTCACTTTTCCCCTCTATCTCCTCCCATTTCTTTACTTTTCACCCCACATCTACCCTGTAAAATGATTACATTGCATTACAAGCAAGTAAACAATCCCTAAGGTGGTATTTACTTGCTTTCAATCAAATCTAGTAAACAAGCCCTAAGGTGGTATTTACTTGCTTTCAATCAAATCTAGTAAACAAGCCCTAAGGTGGTGTTTACTTGCTTGCAATCAAATGCAATGCAAACATTTTACAGGGGAGATGGGAAAAGTGAGATTGATTATACGATCCAAAGTAATCATCATTACATGGGAAAAGTTGAGCAATTGTAGTTACATTGGATGATGCAATCAACCCCACTTTTCTCATCCCTTTTCTCCCACTCGTTCACTTTTCACCCACATCTACTCTATAAAATGATTGCATTGCATTTGAATGCAAACAAGTAAACGAGCTCTAAAGGTCTTGACACTTTTAGTTTGTCAGGCAGTATTTGTGACCCCGACACTTTTATTTCTCTCAAGCAGTATCCGTGACCCCTAAAGGTCTTGACACTTAGGTGGCATTTACTTGCTTGCAATCAAATATAATGCAATGCAATCATTTTATAGGGTAGATGGAAAATGAAGGATGGGGGAGGAAGGAGATTGAAAAAGTGAAATTGATTACAACATTCAAAGTAATCATCATTACATGGGAAAAGTTGAGCAATTGTGATTACATTGAATGATGCAATCAACTTGATACGAGTGTAACAAGCAACTCAACTGAGCACAAGGAAGAAAGCATGGACGATAATCAACTCTTTGCAAGCATTAGCACCATTGGTTATGTAGAGGCTCTTAAAGGATAATCCTAGTTGTTCTAAGGGTTATACCTTAATTACTTTGCTTAATTAGTCCTTAATTATGCTTGTAATAATGCTTAGGCGTAGCTCTAACTTCTGCATTTTGTTTTGTTAAATATGCGTACTAATTAGGCCGTACAAAAGGAGTTTGTTCCTTGGCTTAGTAGTTGATAAAAATAGCTTGAAAATAGCATGGAGTGGGCAGCAAGGCAGCAGCATATGAAGATAAAAGGTACAACAGCAACCCCTAGTGGCTTCGTACAAAGGAGGTGCTCCAAATTGTACTATCCGAGTATGCTTATGAGTTGGCGCCAGGACCACAAAAACGGCTCCTTTTGAGAGCCTTATCTCATTGTGCCACCTTAGCTTGCTTCTAGAAAGACCTCTAGGGTTCTTGGTCTATAAATAGCTTGCTTCTCATTGTACGAAATCAGATTTGATGAATGAAAACACATGATAGAGCACTGCCTTTGTTCACAAGCTATGCTTGGGTATTTACGCTTCTACTAATTCTTTCTTAGTGCTTGATTGCTTGGGAGAGATTAGCAAGGGTAGGGATCCTCTTAGGCGACTAAACTTGTGCTTAATTGTTGGGTTTTGGAGTTAAGAGTTAATTGCTTTATTTATCTAAACACAAAAACACAAAAAGAAGTCACCCTGTTTCATTCCAACGAGCTTGCTGTTTGTTTTCGTATCAATTTGGTATCAGAGCTTTGGTTATTAAGCTTGTTTCTTCTGGGATTCTTGTTATTTGGTCTGTTATCTTTCTTCTCGTGGTGGTTTCAAGTGAAAAGGAGGAGTTTTGGACCTTCAAACAGCTTAAATTTCATCGCTCTCGCTGGACGAGCGACTGGAGCAGTCTTGGGATTTCTCTTATATCTGAAGTTCTAGAGGTGAAGTTTGTGACTTTCTTAGTTCTTTGGATTCCTAAGACATAGATCTACAAAACTCTCTTGGTGGAATTTTGATTTGGTCTTAGAAAGTCGTGAGATAATTCATGTTATTTGGCTCTGTTTTATATGCGTTTGAGCTGAAGCTAGTTGTTTGTTGTTGGAAAGTTATTTGCTGGTTATGTTGTGATTATTTGGGTGATATAAGCTTGTAATCTTCTTGTCTTAACCTTTCTCTTCTTAGTCTATATTTCTATCTCTCTCTCTCTTGTTCTATTGAAGCAAGAAGATCAAACCCTCATTTCTCTAAACGTTTACATTGAACGTATTGAAATCTTAGGGGCTCATTTGTGATTTGCTTCCCAAAACACAATACCTTCTACAATCTGTCTAAGCCAGCCACAAAACAAACCCTTAAGCCAAATATTTGCCAACACCACAAAGAACCTAGCTACAAAATGGCCGGAGGTTTTCAAAGGGGCATGACTTTCGAACAAGCTCAACTTTCAGGACGCCTTAGGGCTCTTGAGGATAAGTTCAATCGTGTCCTTGCATTTATGGAGAGACAAGGAGGTGGGAATCCTTTTCACAATAGAGGTGGTCCTCCCGATGAGAGTGGAGACTCTAGCTCATCCCACGGCGAGTCTAGTGAGGGCTCTCGTTCTCGTTCTCCTCGGAGAAGAAGGGGACACAAGGATGATTTGAGGGATCTCAAGCTGGAGGTTTCGGACTTTGAGGGTACTCTTGACCCTAGTGACTTTCTTGAGTGGCTACGCATTGAGAGGCTTTTTGAAGCCAAGGGCTATGATAATGAGAAATACTACAAGGTGGCATCCCTTAAGATGAAGAAGTATGCTTCTCTTTGGCTCGACAATATGCAGCAACAACGAGCAAGAGAGGGCAAAAGCAAGGTTAAGACATGGAGTAAGCTCAAAACCTTGTTGACAAGGAGGTTTATGCCCGAAAGTTACAAGCAAGACCTATACCTCCAACTCACTCAACTATCTCAAGGGGCTATGGAGGTGAAAGAATATGTCCAAGAGTTTGAAAAGCTTGTGATGTCTACCGGTGTCATTGAAGCTCACGAACACACCATAGCACGGTTTGTTCATGGCCTAAACCCTAGCATTAGGGAGAGGGTCGAGCTACAGCAATTGTGGACCTTAGAAGATGCCATCAAGTTGTCTCTCAAGATGGAAAAGCAACAAAAGGATAAGAGGTCTTACCCCAAGCTCTTTCCTAAGACCCCAACTACCTATTCTAACGGTAGTACAAGTGGCACTAAAGACTCTAATATCAAGCAAGAAAAGAAGCCCGAGGCGAGCAAGCCTCCCTCTATGGAGAAAAGATGCTACAAGTGCCATGGTTTTAGCCATTACAAGGCGGATTGCCCTAACAAGAAGGCCTTGACAGCCAAGGAGGCCGAAGACATACCCACGGATATTGAGTTCGAGGGTGAACCATTGAGTGATCCTCACTATGATGATTATGAAGAGTATGTGGAGGTGGATAGAGGTGAACTTCTAGTCACAAGGAGAGTCCTCCATGCCCAGGAGATTCCTAAAGATCGGGCTCAAAGGGAAAACATCTTCCATACTCGTTGCACTATACAAGGGAAAGTTTGTCAACTCATCATTGATGAGGGTAGTTGTGCAAATGCCGCTTCTACACTCCTTGTAGATAAGCTTGGCTTGCCTACCTCCAAGCACCCTAGCCCTTACAAGCTTCAATGGCTTAACAAGGGCGAAGAAGTCAAGGTAACTCGACAAGTTTCTATTCCTTTCTCCATTGGTACTACTTATAAAGATGATGTGCTTTGTGATGTGATTCCTATGGATGCTTGTCATGTTTTGTTGGGTAGACCGTGGCTGTTTTATAGGCATGTATGGCATAATGGGAGGGCTAATACCTATTCCTTGTTCTTGGGTGAAAAAAAGATTATTTTAGCTCCTTTGTTACCATGTGACATTGTTGAAGATGAAAATGCTAAGCATGGGAAGGGCTTGTTCATGAGTATGTCCGAGGTTGAAAAGGAGTTGTGTGATAATGTTATTGTGTGTGCTTTGCTTGTTGTTGAAGAAGGAGAGTCCTTGGTTGGTTGTGATGTTCCTATGTTGGTGAAACCTTTGCTTGAGTCTTATTGTGATGAACTTGAGTGTGATGCAAGTGGAATTGGCATTGGGGCTGTTTTGATTCAAGAGAAGAGGCCGATTGCTTTCTTTAGTGAGAAACTGAGTGGTCCTAAGCTCAATTACAGCACCTATGACAAAGAATTCTATGCTCTTGTTCGTGCTATTGATCATTGGGCGCACTACTTCAAGCCCAAACAATTTGTGCTCTATTTCGATCATGAGGCCTTAAACTACATCAATGGCCAACTTAAGCTCAATCCACGGCATGCCAAGTGGGTAGAGTTCTTGCAATCATTCTCCTTTGTGTCCAAACACAAGGAAGGTAAGACTAATGTAGTGGCCGATGCTTTATCAAGAAGGTACTCAATGCTCTCTATCTTGGAGGCTCGGGTACTTGGTTTTTCTTTCATCCAAGACCTCTACTTAGAGGATGATTTCTTTGCTCCTATTGTCAAACGAGAGGTCCCTGATCCTAAGAAGCAATACACCATGCAAGAAGGGTTCTTATTTAAGAACAACAAGCTTTGTGTCCCTAAGAACTCTATAAGGGACTTGTTGATCAAGGAGGCACATGGAGGTGGTCTAGCTGATCATTTTGGCTACACCAAGACTTATGAGATCTTATGTGAGCATTTCTATTGGCCGTGCATGCTTGGTGATGTTCAAGCGGTTGTGGCTCGTTGCTCTTCTTGCCAACAAGCCAAGGCTCATTTTCACAAAGGCCTTTACACGCCTCTCCTGGTTCCTAATGGTCCTTGGGAAGATTTGAGCATGGATTTCATTATGGCTCTTCCTAGGACACAACGAGGCAAGAACAAGCTCATGCCTAGGGCTAATGGTCCACTCAA
This sequence comes from Tetragonia tetragonoides, assembly GCA_038025085.1. Classification (NCBI taxonomy): domain Eukaryota; kingdom Viridiplantae; phylum Streptophyta; class Magnoliopsida; order Caryophyllales; family Aizoaceae; genus Tetragonia; species Tetragonia tetragonoides. The sequence continues at coordinate 26,685,156 of CM076141.1, forward strand.
GGTGCTTGAACGAATTGGAGGCAATGGCCTACAAGGTTGAGCTACCAGGAGATTCAAGCGTTTCTAGTACTTTCAACGTTGGAGATCTTATGCCATACTTGGAAGATGAGTACTTGGACGACTTGAGGACAAGTCCAAATCAAGAAGGGGGGAATGATACGAGTGTAACAAGCAACTCAACTGAGCACAAGGAAGAAAGCATGGACGATAATCAACTCTTTGCAAGCATTAGCACCATTGGTTATGTAGAGGCTCTTAAGGATAATTCTAGCTGTTCTAAGGGTTATACCTTAATTACTTTGCTTAATTAGTCCTTAATTATGCTTGTAATAATGCTTAGACGTAGCTCTAACTTCTGCATTTTGTTTTGTTAAATATGCGTACTAATTAGGCCGTACAAAAGGAGTTTGTTCCTTGGCTTAGTAGTTGATAAAAATAGCTTGAAAATAGCATGGAGTGGGCAGCAAGGCAGCAGCATATGAAGATAAAAGGTACAACAGCACCCCCTAGTGGATTCGTACAAAGGAGGCGCTCCAAATTGTACTATCCGAGTATGCTTATGAGCTGGCGCCAGGACCACAAAAACGGCTCCTTTTTGAGAGCCTTATCTCATTGTGCCACCTTAGCTTGCTTCTAGAAAGACCTCTAGGGTTCTTGGTCTATAAATAGCTTGCTTCTCATTGTAAGAAATCAGATTTGATGAATAAAAACACATGATAGAGCACTGCCTCTGTTCACAAGCTATGCTTGGGTATTTACGCTTCTACTAATTCTTTCTTAGTGCTTGATTGCTTGGGAGAGATTAGCAAGGGTGGGGATCCTATTAGGCGACTAAACTTGTGCTTAATTGCTGGGTTTTGGAGTTAAGAGTTAATTGCTTTATTTATCTAAACACAAAAAGAAGTCACTCTGTTTCATTCCAACGAGCTTGCTGTTTGTTTTCGTATCAACTTCACTTTTCTCATCCCTCTCTTCCCATTCTTTCACTTTACACCCCACATCTACTCTAAAAAATTATTACATTGCATTACATTTGATTGCAAGCAAGTAAACGAGCCCTTATAGTTTTGGCAGAAGATATTTCAATCCAACTAGATTTTGAACTACTTAACCAGAAAGAGGACCAGGAAGGTCGACTAAGCATATTGGGTAGTCACTAAAATAACGAGAAGCTTTCCTTTTGTATGGCAGAAGACACTTCACTAAGCTAAACTTCATTCATTGCAAATGCTTAGACTTCAATCTGCATATCCTGATCCTCTAATATGTGTCTCCTGCATCTTGTCTTCTACTGCGCAACCCCTTGATTATGCAATTTAACATACCAAGTTACCACTTACCAGCCTTAACATTATCGTCATTTAACCAACGGACATTTTATACCCTATAGTATGGAAAAATTACAATAGAGAACCAGATTTCCATTTTATACACGGGTGCCCCAGAAATCTACTCTGTGTATCCCTTGATTATATGGTTTGTCACTAGAATTAGGTCTGAGGATACCTATCAGGAAGCATGCTCGTCAATCAAGATGTTGATGAATCGAAGACAATTCTGAAGAAATATGTTTTTCTTATCTCCAAGATATATGTAAACTTGTAGGTACAGTAGTAAATAGTTACTATTTTGATTTAAAGTGCATACTGTACTGACCTGGTTGTTAAAATAAGGCAATATTGTAAATTCAATGGTTATTGCTGGTTTAGTGTGCCATAATGGAATCATCTTCTTTATTAAATAATGACTTGCTAACTCAAAAAAATCAAAAATAGTTTATGCATGAAGATAGGTAGAAAAACAAAACATAGATACCTGGTATATGCATAAGATTAACAGAGAAAGCAACAATGACAATATTGCAGTCTATAAACCAATGATTAGAAGAAGGTACCTTCCAGTGCCAGGGAGGAGAAGATCAACTTCCTTGCCACCTACAGAGTATGCCTTCAGTGTACTTCCTCGAATATGGGGTCCTGGAGCGGTGTTTACTGAACCTGGCTCATGCGTAACCAACATAAGGCCCGTTGGAGGAACCGAAATCCCTGGTGTCGATGTCATACCTAAAATGGACATTAGGCAGCAGTTATTGATACAGAACTAAAAGGAAATAACAGCAATGCAACCACAAAGTAATGCATGAAGGTTCAGTTTGCCGATTAGTAGATGTGGACCTCTTCGCACTCCCAAATGCAAACAGATGCCCACCCCTTTTTTGAGAAACATCAAACCACAGTTTGTGCAAAGTGGAAGTGGGGGAAGGGACGAGGGTTTGCAATATCAGCAGGAAACCTGATAATAAGACTACTTTTTGAACTTTTCCACCAGAACTTTTTATGTGATACAGTCACTTACTACTATAGAAAACATGCAAAGCTGTCTGGTCTAGTAATATTTATCTCCAGTACAACCGACCCCCAATTATGAGAAAAGATGCACCTAGTCTTGATCACTACTTCTTGCTCTGAAACAAATTTGTTTTAACTTCAAATCTTTGATGCCGATAGGTATATTTCCGGCATTAGTGGTCCTGGAAGTGACGTCAGCAGGTCCACCATCAGATGTGAAAAGTACCGGAAACTACACCGAGGTGACAGTTTCACTCATTTCTTTACAGAACATTGTAGATCAAAACAACCATTGTCTTCAGCCACCTAAAACCACCGCCATTTTGGAGGGCCACTAGATCACGTCAATGATTAAAAACCCAAGTATCACTGACACAGAAAAATACAAAGAGAAACAATCTAATAGTCTACAAGATTTTGGAAGGAGGCACTCAATACATGGAGGTGATGCTTCAGTTCCCTAAACTAAATGTCTCATTTTGGATTTCAACTTGCGCCAGATAAGTGGTTGTTTGGTTAAATATAAGGAGTTGCAATTCCCAGTAAGTTGAACTTCCCTTAGCACTTCGTAAAAGTGTCCAAAAGTGCTTGATTGATAAAAGATAGGAAATTTTATTTACCTTAGCGCTGGGGGGAACTAGGGTAAGCAACTTCCTTCATTTTGGGGAAGTAGGACTTCCACTTCTTCAAAATTTGTCAGCAAAATATATTTGTAGCTTCCTACTTCCCGGCAAGTAGTACTCCCGTGATTTCTTTTTGTCAACCGAAAAAAGACTAATTACCTTTTATTAACAATTTTTTTTATCATTGAATTTATTTCCCCTACAACTATGTAGCTCAGACCCTCCATATCATCTTAAGTACCCATGTCTAATCCCTAACACTCCACGTGGGTATGGACACTAGACACTTAAATCAAGGTTAAAGACAAAAAAAATCAAGTGTTGAACTCGTAGCCAAGTGGAGTAACAAAGCTCTATTACAATTGGTAGTGATTGTTTTTATGTTGTTTCCCCATGCAACCCATTGTGGTACCCAGTGCTTACTATAAGCCTAAGGTGGATTCACAATGTTTTTTCCAATACTAACAAAATTTAAAGTTATATACCCAAACATTAAAGAAGTACCACCACATCACATATGTTTGTCCAGTGAACATAACAAGCTAAAGGATGCTCAAAGGTCAAAACAGATAAAACAAAAAATCTAGCAGTGTCGCGTACCATCACCGCCAGAGTTATTCTCATTGTTATTCAATGTCTCAGGTGGTTCTAAGAGGGACTTCAGATGCTCAGGAGCTCGAAAATGCAAGCCTAGCAGAAGACTATAGTCAATTATTTGTTGAGATTGCAAAAACTCGCAGTCTAGCTCGATTTGTCTGCAAAATAGGAACACCAATTTAATAATATTTTCATAGAATATATACCATTCGAACCAAATTGAAAAGGGTAATATGCTCATACATTACTATCTATATTTATCTAGAAGTAATGAGTACTATTTGCAAAACTCAAGAATACCCATACTAACCAGCTTAGAGCACACTAATAATGGACTAGAGAGGTGCATACATAAGGAACATACTGGCACCTATATTAATACAAGTACAGAAACAAGTAACGTTGCTTTATGAAAAGCACAAAAGATACAATGACCCAACTCGATAGCATATAAGCTACTTTCTCCATTCAGTTTTTGAATCCTCCTAAATTATGTATATGTCAGACCAAAAAACAAAAATATTTTACACGAGGAGAAGCTATGAGCATAAGGCCAAAGTCCCCCTTAAGGTGTGAGCTTTTGTCTGGACCTTGGCTCTCGGTAAAGTAAACCCTAATGAAATGTTGCAGAGAAGGAGGTCTTATTGGATGTTGTGCCCAAATATTTGTGTGATGTGTCTACAGAATAGTGAGTCTGCTGTGCATTTGTTTTTACATTGTGATCTGGCTCAATTGGTGTGGCAGAGACTCTTTTCTGTTTGGGGGAGGAGTGGGTTTGCCCTGGTACCATCACCCAAGATCTTTTGACTAAGCATGTTGGAGTTGGTAGGGCAAAGGACAATAAGAAGTTGTGGGGGTGTCAATGATGGCCAGGGATGGGTAAATTTTTGTATGTACTCAGGTGTATGTAGCACAATATACCACACTTGCTTAGCCCATATTTTATTCAGGCCAAGCCCAACATCATTAATGACGTGGCGCCTATGGGCAAATCAAGCACCATATACCCTAGTGCATTTTTCACGCGTTGGGATGGCTGTAACTTCTCTATCCTTCATTAAAAAAAAAATTACCTACAAAAGAACGAGTGTCGTAGTTTCACAGGAATCACAGCCTGTTGTTCTTAAGAACATTTCTAATTTTCACAACAGCAGCTCTAATTAACTGACAGAAACAAAGAAGATAATGCCTGTTAATTTGGCATTGAATACAAGGTTGACACACTGGTCCCTCCACATCCCCTTTCCCATTTGTATACAGCTCTACGTAAAGAACCCAATGCATGAATTAGGTTGGTGGAGTTCTATATTTGCCAAAACTTCAGGAATGCCACAACAATTAATCCCCAAATAACACCAGCCATTAGTTTCAGGGATGACGACGAATCAACTGCTTGTAGAAACATGATTTATTCCATCAATCACATTCAATTGAATGAATCTCGCAGTCTCACAACAGGTTAGCAAAAATCATGAAAGGATGAGCTTATTGCTACTGTGGATCCCCAGTACCATTACCCTAATAGCATGTTAAAGAAGTAAATTTAGGTACCACTATGACTTAAGTCATATATTACATAATGTAATGCTGGAAGAATGATCATTTCGAATAATAAGGAGAAAGAGAAACTTACTCGAATAAGGCATCACGCAATGATCTGTCCATATAAAATTCATAGCACAGATCAAGATCTTTTAGTGTGGTATTTTCACACATTTTGTCTTTACTTGTATATCTTCCATAAGATGACCCCTTCAAGTCATAACGTCGATGAATCCGTAATTCAGTGTAGAACATATTTCCCATAACCACAAAACGCACCTGTCAATAGAATATACAATTATTGAAACCATACAAATCTTTCCAAGAATGCATGTGTTGATATTTCATCAAGGAAATCTGACAAAAATTGTTTCCTCTCAACTCTCAAGCAACCTTCTTCAGGAAAGGATATTATATGAAAGATATGAAAGCAAACGAGTCTCAAATGGTTTTAAAATTATGCACTTGTGATGCTAGATATATTGTACTACGCCTTTCTGGAAACAAAATATTACATCTTATTCCAATACTAACGAACAGTACATCTCATATTAAAAGAAAGAAATCCAATATAAGTATACTCAGATAAAGTTTAAAAGTATATTTGGGTACCATCAAAAACACAGAGTTTGTTGAAGCACCTGATGATCATGGGGTGTGTTTTATTCAGGCAGACTGTATGCCAAAATGGCATCGATTGTGACATGCCATCTGTTAAAAGCGCTGGAAAAGGCCAGAATTATGATGTAATGAACAGTTGTTACGTAAATAAAAACGAAAATGCCCTGGAATGAGAGAATTGGCTACTCTACCTTCTTTTCGAGCTCACAGACACTATCTTTATCAAATTTAAATAATCCTCCACCACTTTGCATCCAATGAACTTATCATAGTTCAAAATTTGGATTAAGCTTTTGTGGGTAAACTAAGAGAAAATGAAGTTGCAAATTTATTCATCTCTTTTTGTGTGTACTTGCACTAGTGATAAGAGTCCAAACTGCTACATAATCTTATATTTCAATGAATAACTTATATTTTTCAATAACGATTCATATTAAATGGAAGGGTATAAGTGTAACTTGTCATAGTTTATTAAATATGCATGAGTTTTTAAAGGGAACACATTTTCAGACAAAGGGATCAGCTCTCAAGCCCCCCCCCCCCGGAAGTATGATATATTTTAAACCATTTTTCTCTATTATTTAACAATTTGTACCATGCCATTATGGGTCTTCTTTATTAGACAAAGATGTCATGTAGCCATTTCTTTATTGTAAACTAACAGCAACAAAAATAGGGTATTTATATAAAACAAACCTCAAACAAAATAAAATAAAATAAACAATAATACATGTTTCGGATGTCAGAGTACTCATGTGGGTAATGGACTACGGGTTCGGTTCTGGGAGGATGTGTGGAGGGGGGGATCTTCCTTTCTCTTCCACATATCCCCGGGTTTTTCGGCTGTCCACTTTACACGAGGCCCCTGTGGCTGAGTTTTTCTCAGTTGCGGGTGGTTCTTGGGACTTACATTTACGCCGACCTCCACATGATAGGGAGATGGAGGAGCTTGTTTCCCTCCTGAGTGTTCTTAATTCTACTCTACTCGTCCCTCGGGATGATTCTAGGACTTGGACGGGGGATCCTTCTGGGGTCTTCTCTTCTAAGTCCTTCCTCTACCATGTTAGCCTTCCATCTCAATTTCCCCACTTTCCTTTATCTACTTTTATTTGGAAGTCTAAGGTTCCACTGAAGGTGCGTGCTTTTGTGTGGACTTTGGTGCTAGGTCGGGTGAACACCTATGATATGTTACAGCGTAAAAGACCTAATTGGTCCCTTTTACCTGGATTTTTTGTGATGTGTCGGCATAGTGGGGAGGATTGTCTGCATTTATTTGTGTACTGTGAATTTGCATGGAGTTTATGGGCTAGATTGTTGTGTGGGGAGAGCTTTGTGTGTCCATCCACGGTGGGCGATTTTTTACAGATATGATTTGTGGCGATGAGGAAGAGTAAGGAGGGGAGGTTGTTGTGGCGTTGTGCTTGTATGGCTTTACTATGGTGTATTTGGTTAGAGAGAAATTCGAGGATTTTTTCCGGGACTGGGAAAACTATTGATTACGTTTGGGATCACATAGTTTATTTGGCTTCTCCTTGGGCTAAGGCGGCGGGAGCCTTTAAGGGTTTTCCGTTGACTTTAGTTCAACGCCATTGGCGTGATGTATAGATAGTTTTCTTTTTATACTGAGGATACCTTATCCTCCATTTCTTTGTATTCTTTATTATTTGATTAATAAAATTTTCTCTTATCTAAAAAAAGATTGCATCATAGGCCAACAACTATGTGGAATTTGACTATTTTGAAATACTCCACAGTTATTATACAATCAAAAATCATCGCAAACATAAAATTTGTGTATAAGAGTGAGACCAATTACTATATCAAACCCTATGGAAGGGTGGGGGAGAAGGTCAATTCTAGGAAGCCTTACTGGCTGTCTCTACACCTGGCATATAATGGCTAAGCTAAGATGCTATTTCCATGAACACCTCAAATGGGAAAGTATTAAAAACCTTGACTTGATCATGATTGAGAAGGAAAGATAATTCAAACTATGTTTGCTTTAGATCATCAAGATCTAAAGCTTAACTGATAGTAATTCTTTCAACTCCAAAAATGGATGTAAAAGGGTGAGCCAATCTAAGAATTGTTATTTGGACACCACTACTTGGATCCCAGGATGGCATCGTTTTATTTCTATTTTATTTTTTTGGAAAAGCAATAAGATCCGGTGCTTGATATGAATGGACCCAACTTGCACTAAGATTGTGAGGTATACCTTTCTTCCACACTTCAATCTTATGCGATGAAGCCCAAAAGATTTCGTGATGAGCGTATTTTCATGCAACCGCACATGATTATAATAGCTGGGAAGCATTTTGAGAAAAACCTACAAAACAGGTTACACGGTCAGGAAGTTCATTAGTGATAGAAATTAAATAGGCAGGAACAGTTGACGCGAATACATTCATTAACCTTCAATTCGGATTTACGTAAAGTCTTTATCACAAATCTATCATCATGAGATAGATAAAAGATGCTGCCACTTTTTCCGGGAGAGGAAATCTCTCTAAGACCATTATCACCGCAAATAGACATCATGTAATCTGCAGCATCTAACTTGAACATCTCTCTCAAATTCCTGACATTATAGTTATACATTGTCGAATAAGAGCTTCAAAAGATGGCATAAATGTGAAATACAAATTATACAATACTAGAAGACCCATACTGAAAAGACAAAGTCAATTCTAATGAGCACCCAATTTAGTTAAGTTATTATCAATTTAATGCTAGTGTCCACCATTTCCAGTGGAGCCAAAAGCTTCACTACTTGTTGGCTTGGGGATATAATGGACTAAAGCAAAATGGCTCATAAAAGTGTCGGCGCTTCTTATTTATTGTGAAGTTGCCGATGGTTGTGGCTCTTCAGATCTCGGGTCAAAAGGAAACAACCTCTCTGTGAGACTCTCACAAGGGTAAAGCTGCATACAACCAACCCCCCCTTACCCTGCCAGGAAGGAGCCTCTTTGGAGGAACTGGGATAATGTTAATGCTTAATGATTATTATCAATTTAATGCTGCTGCCAGAAACATTAGCTGAAGCTTAGAGGTACCCACAAAGATGATCAGTCATGAAGAAAATAAAAGACTTGCTGCAGAAGATCACTTTAAGAATGAAACATTGAGGCACATGATAGCTATTGAGCTAGTTTGGAGGAAATATTTCTGAAGTCCCTCGACACAATCAAGAAAGATATGAAGTTGAATAACAACTTTAAAATTTACAGTATCAAGTGGGGGGGCAAAGAAGAGTTTTCGGGCCATGGGCTCTTGGGAAATCTTGTTCCCAGCACTGTACTATGTTTTTCTCCTTTGGTAAATTTTTTCTTTCCCAATCTAAGAAAAGAGAAGAGAATATGTTTAAGGCAGATGGACCAAAGACAGGAACAGGATGGTCTTAATCATGTAATTCACTGATAGGCCAGATTTTGATTATATAAGCTCATTCGAGAACTATAAAACACACTTTAATTTCTAACATTATTGTTATCTTTTTTCAACAGGACGTATTTGTTAAATTGTTTACAGTACATATTTACTTGTACCTGGGGCTGATCGGGATTTACATCCCTTTCCCCAAAATGAAGTTGGAAGTATGATACTCCTCCTAGGTTATATGACCAACTTATTTTTGAATAGTCATACAGTTTCATCTTGAGTCGTGACATGACTATTGACATTTATTACATAAAATAGTAAAGGTTCGAAAAATTTATAAGAATCTCAATCTTTTTTTTTTTGACCAATATAAGTATGTCAGTCTTAAGAGTTATGTTTTATCATCTTCTAATTCATATATGTGAATACAGATATAGGACCATCAACTTTAACATGTTCTGAGCCTTGTAGAGGGTGTTTGTGACGTAAAATGGAACAGAGAGAGTAATAATTAATGTACTTATCATTTTTACTTGTTATAATCATACTAGTTACAGTCGGCGCTCTTGTGTAAAACGGTTTCATGGTACGACGGTTACAAGTAACACTTTTTGTTCAAAATGTAACATCCTTTGCCGGAAAGGGACACGTTTTGTTAAATGGACAGAATGTTTAAAATAAGGAAACACTTTTTAGTCCAAAAGTAACACTAATTATGACAGTGGTCCCACGGTAAGACCCCATCTTATATGAGTTTTTACAAGCTAGTTAATATACTTTCAGTGACAAGGAGTAAGTAGGGATGGCAACGAATCAGATTCAGATCGGACCCTGCAGATTCCGAATCCGACTCCGACTCCTCTGCCTCCCACTCTGATCCGAGGGGGAACTAGCTAACTCCGAGTTGACATGCCAAGTAAGGTAACATGGTATAAGCTTGTAGTGAGTGATCAACCAGCAAAGTTCCGCAGGGAATCATTTGCAGGTACAAGAGAATAATGAATTTCCTCAAATGAGAGGCATGGCAAGTTCAAGCCAATAATGAAAGCTATCAGAAGCTCTGTCAAGAAAAATACGAACCTGAATACCATAGGGCAATAATCCTTCCAGTAGAAATCCAAAGAATAATGTGGAGGTGTAAGTTGAGAACCCTTTCCAGGAAAGAACATTTTTATTCTTGCTTGTTTACTAAAATCAGTAGATCTAACTTCACGAGCAGGAACTGGCGTTATCTTGCCAACAGTATACCTGGTTTTGCACATGAAAACATTGCCTAAGCCAACATGCCAGAAAGAAACAGAAAAAATAGACTGAGCGAACAGAAATAAAAACCGCACATATGACTACTGCATAAAATTAAATCCACTACAATGAAGCAATAACAATGATAAATCTAACAGAAAGAAAGGTAAATACTAATAGATAAAATATTGATAATTTCATATTTCACCAGAGGGATTCACTGCATATTGTATATTATTTCACCCCTCAAAGGGATGGGCACTAGGCCTTCTTTTCATCATGATCCAAGCCGTGTAAGCTAAGAGGATGTAGAAGTTTGCTAATACCTACAGGCCTGACCAAAAGAAATGACGGAGGGGGGGATGGTGGCTGGGTGGGGGTAGTATGATATGCAGTCACAAACATGAATATCTGTGTAATGGAATCAAGAAAATGGTTATATATATAAATATCATGTATTTACCTTATACCCAGTTGGAGGTTAAGCATAAAATAATGGCTCTGGTTGCCTCGAGATATCTTGATGCAAGAAGTTCTTTTGACTTGTTTTGCGGAAAATTTACTGCCAGGTTTGGCTTTCTGCGATTTTCCAGCATTTTTCTTGATACGTTCTCTAATCAAAACACCTTGCATATATTCTCTTTCAAATACTATATTACATTCCTCCGGCTTGTCATGTTGCTCATTAATGGGCTTACAAAACCTGCATGAGATGTCCTGGGTTGGCAATTCCCTGGCAATATCATCAACAATCTGATCACGGTCAAGAGGAGCCCTTGAAGTATTTTGACTTGAACTTCTTAATTCACCACTAGAAAAATTTTCAGAAATGCTACGTTTAATCTTTGGTCGCGCAGCTCTAAGCTCTTCCAAATTCAGAGACGAACTATGGGATAGATCACGTTTTATGCTTCCATGACAACCTGCATACTTGCACAACTTCTTCAGAGATATATGCTTATTACCAGCAGGGTAAAATGTTCCTCTTCCGTCTTTGAAGCCCCTGCTCCAAGTCCCACAATAACAGCCCCCATCAGCAAATCGATAGAAACCCGATCCATCTCGCAACCCCTCTGACCAAAAGCCATAGAAAATATCACCATTTGTCCACTCCATAAGCCCTCTGCCACACATCTTCCCAACATTCCATGTACCAACATATGCAGTTCCCGAACTCCAAGTATACTTCCCACTTCCTTGACGAAGACCTTCTATCCATGAACCTTCATAAAAGTCAGAGTTATTATACTTTTTTCTTCCAAAACCATGCTTTGTGTTCATCCGCCAAGCCCCATCATAAGTAGATCCATCAGGACCACAAAAGGTCCCTTGACCATGAAGGTAACCCCCTGAGAAATCACCCTGATATATTGATCCAGATGACCAAACAATTCGTCCCTTTCCCGTCATTTTTCCTTCCTCCCAATCACCCTCATATATTGTCCCATCTGACCATGTATATTTTCCCTTTCCATGTGGAAGCACACCCGAAAAATCCCCCGAATAAGCATCGCCGTTATTAAACAACTTCTCCAGAGGTCTATAGAAATATAACAAGCATACATCAATACAGGCCTATTAACTACAATGAAAGACAACAAACAAAAAGAGCCAGTACAAGCAGAATGGGACATATCAGGAAACCTGGGAGGAATCAATCACCTTTCAGTGTTCTCCATATCCACAATAAGTGGAGATTAGCGAATTTTATCTGGTTTTCTGAATATCTTTCAAAAACCTGAATCAGAAACGCCATAATATGAGTTCAATCTAATAGCCATGAATACAGTATAGTAACATAGATAACTCGCAAGGTAATCTAAGAAGTCACACCTTGCACCAACAATGCTTTCATTATAACACTCATATCCCCCATTTTGGCTGCACAAAATTTAAAAAGTAAAAATAGAAAACATTAGATAAGAGAAAGATCAAGTTTCCTCCACTCTTTCATAACCCACTTAAATGAAGAATTGAAGATATAGATTACTGCGCATATGACTTGGCTGATAACCAACATTTACTACATGAGATGGTTCAACCATTGATAAAAGTTAGTAGCCAAACAGTCTTTAGCTTGCGTGGAAACTGAATTGTTAACAGGTAAGTAGGCTATCCAGTGCTAATTGTAACGAAATTTCTACACAGCCTAGAATACATAGCCAACAACCAACTTAACTCTTCACATTGTGATGAAATTGCTCAAAAACTATGACTTGCCTAAGGACCATATGCAAGGTTACAGAAGACACTGTATCAGCGAAACCTTCAATCGCATCTCCAATGGATTTTAATGTCATTGGACAATATCAGTGTTCATTGTCAGGTAGATTCAGTCTGCAACTCCATCTTTTGCACAGGAGTCAGCAGCCTACTACGTAGGTTAGATCAGATCCAGAAACCTTTACATTATGTTGGTTTCAGATGAAGCTTCCTTAGAGTACTCAAGAGACCAAAATGGACGCTGGATAGCAGGTTTTACAAACCAAAGCCCTGTATACAGCATTCTTCAAGCTGAGCAACTGGCCATCAACACAGGACTTTAACAGATTCACAAGCACAACTGGAAGAACACTTCTATCCAATCAGATTCACTCACAGCAGTCAATCTAATTTTCAAGGAATTTAAGATCATGGATAACTTCTATAACATCATTCTTGAATGCAGGTAGCTATTGATGATAACTGAAGAATTGCATTGGAGCACCGCTTTAGGGAGGCTGACAGTGTAGCTGATAACATTCCCGAAATCTTGATTAGCTTCAAAAGGGTATTTGTAACACACTACTAAAAAGTACTCCCATCCCCTTCCACCGCAACTGTATGACAAACTTAACAGTGATACCATGGGTACTAGTTACCATAGGCACGGCTTATGATCTTTTATTTATTTATTGCATGCTTTTATTATCCCCCCCCCCCCCCCCTCCACCAAAAAAAAAACAAAAACAAAAAAATGAAGCTTCCTTCATTTCAGCAATTAGTTCGTGAAACTCCAGAATAGGCTGCAAAACTCCATAATTCTCGATGAACATTCAACTATCATGTGATTTGCAGCAACAGATAGAAAAAGTAACTATATTTGTTGAGACAATACTTTCGATTAGGCTTGTAAAAAATTTGCCAATTTGCAGGTTTTCTATTAAAGAAGCAAGAACACTAGGGGTGCAGAATAAAAGAGGAGGAATCAAGCCTAATAAGCAGCGAATTTTCGTATCTTTACATATTTTCCTAGGGTTTATCATTGAAATTTTTCAAGAGAAATAAATTAGTAACATCAATGAGGAATACACAAAATATGGATTATAAGAAGTAGATACTAGATACTATCTTCTCATTTCAAGGATCCTAACAAATTGCCCAGATTAGTTCTCATAAAAAAAAAACCCAGATCAGTAATCTGCGTACACTCTGTTAACCATTACTGCAATCAATCAAATTACCCTCCATTGCAAAAAAAACAGAAGAAACTTTTCAAATTGCTCAATAACCAAGTAACCCCACATCAGCAATGTCACAGAAACACAAAAGAATATTTTTAAACTACAAATGCAACACTCTACCAAAATAGAAAAAAGGTAGGAAATCTTACTGATTTTGTGTCGCAGATTGCATCATCACCTTCTATAAAATAAACAGGAGACAAGTACAAGCAATTAAAATCAAACCCACATAGCAAAACGCACAAAATTGAAAAATTCCCAGGCAAATTTCATCTTTTTTGCATTGGAATCAAGAAAAGCATAATCTGAAAATGAAAGGCAAAGCAAACAAAGTATCTCCAAATAGTCCTCAAATAAACTCACATCAGTACCAAAGAATATTACTACTGTATTGAAAAATGATTCAGCAAAACAAATACTTACCAATTTAAAAGCACCTGCAAATCATAAGGAAAACCATATGCCCTTTTCAGGTGTGATGAAATTGTTCTTGGCTTTGCTTGTAGGATTGTTCTCAACCCTATTTTCTCTCTCTTGTTTCTCTTACTTCCGTGTGTTTTCTGTGTATGTCTTGTACACTATGTGTGTCCCACAGAACCTGAGTGTCGTTACCCGTTAGAGTTGTTTTCAGTTGATATGAGCACTTGAGAATAAAGGGTAGAATTCAATCTACCTGGCACTCATGCATTGATGCACATTTGTGATACAGATTTTGTCCCCTGCAAAGCATCACCATCCATCACCATCACTTTTGCTGAGTTTTTCCTTTATTAACAATATAATACTAGGATGGTAAAGTAATATTGTAGGCTGTCTTTCATCTTTTTGTTTTGTGTTTTGTTAATTTTGCCTGCTTTTTGTAGATTTTATCTTTTACTTGTAGTTCGGAAAAAAGTTTTCACTCACATGTCAAATTAGGGGTGTTCATTCTCACCAAACAAAAAAATTTGGGGTGTTCGTTTCCCACTTTTTAGAAAACTAATAAGGTTGCCGATGTGTATATTTTTAAAAACCTTAATCTCAGGAGTACTTTGCTCAAGTATATTTTTTGGTGTGGAACTTTGCTCAAATATATGATACAACTAGGGGTAAACCTGTGCTACGCACGGACGATCAATTTGTCACAATATATATATATATGTATATATATATATATATATATATATATATATATATATATTATTTATTTTTCTTACAAATTTTTTGATTCTTTTTTCAAAATAATACCAATGGAAAAAGGTGGAAAGTGCAACCGATGGGTGGTGGTTGAGGCCAGTTGGAGGTTTCCGGCGACGTGGGTGGTGACCGGCGACAGGTGGCAGTGATTGTGGGTGGCTGGAGAGAGAGAAAAACATAGAGGAAGAAGTGGGTTGTTGAAGTGGTTGATGGTGGATGCCGGCGGAGCCGGAGAGTCCTTCAATGGTGATGGCTGCTGGATGGAAAGTGTGGTGTTGGACTGTTGGGTGAAAGACTGAAGGTGAAGAAGTTGTAGAGAGAGAGGGTATGTGTGTGTGTTGGGAATTGGGGTGGGCCTGGGAAGGGTGAGGAGAGAGAGAGAGCCGTGTAAAGAAAAAGGGGTAAAAAGATGAGATTTTTTGGGGTATTTTTGACATGTTATTAAATCAAATAATTAACACAATTAATTGTTTAGAAGAGATTTCAGTAATTACTAAAGCTTATCCTTTGCCTTTAGGGCAATGGTTAGCAAAATCGTACTTATATAGTCCTTTGGTTAATTCTTATACAATACCTACAAATCACCACAATCATCAATCTCAATAAAAATGGTGACTCAAAATGTAATTGTTGCACATTATCTAGTGCACGTATATCAACAAATAAGGATTAGATGTGCTTGCATACCCACAAATAAAAAAATTCAAATATAAATGGTGACCCAAATTATAGTACAAAAAAGGGGTAAAAACGGTAACTCAAAATGTAACTCTTGTCACAGTACTTGCGCTTATCCTCACAAATATTAGTCGCATGTCAATTGATCACATATGACATAACTTTCAATTTGACCCACAAATAAACAAATTTAACGATACATAGTTAGTTCAAACTACTATTTAACATGTGGATCTTTAATCGAAAAGTAAAAGGTGAAATGCTAAAAAAATAAACCAGTAAAGAAAATTAAAAGAAATGATAAACTAATATCTTTTATATTTATAGTGTACTAATTTATACAATTATATCATTTTTAATGTGCATTTGTTATTTATATCATTAACTATATCTAAATTATGCCAAAAGTTAAATTCAAACTATTTACCTTTCCTATTAATTTGCATCACTAATGTTAATTAAATATTTAATTATAACCCCTCTAAAAAAAGGGAAAATAAGTTTTAACTAATAACTTGGGTATAAGCCAACCGGAGAGTGACACTTCTCACCTCACCAACGCTTATACCCAAAAATCTATATATATATATTAGATGGAAAGATTGGATTTCAATTTATATTTGGAACCGGGTGTAGATACACCTGAGTACATATAAAAATATATGTACTTGACGAGATAGATGGAAAATTATAATCCTTTCTTATATTGAATTAGTTTGTATTCATGTTGATGACTTAAAATTCCTTTTTTTATTATCAAATGTTAATGTTCCTTTCTAATAAGATAAAAAAAAAAGTAAATTATAAATATTTAAAATGAAAAAAATATATACTCTTATTTTAATTAGAGTTGTAACATTAGTCTAGTTACAACTCAATATTAAGAACAAAACACTAGTTTTTATCCCTATAATTTGCACGGGCTCGTAAAATATTTTTACAAATATATCTAAAAAAAAAATTCTTAAAATATATGATGTGAAATTATGAATGTTATTTGTGAAATACATTTTTATTTTATTTTATTTTTTGCAAATATTTTATCCCTACTATGCATGCTAATTCTTGAAAATAATATAATTTCATACCAACTTCATACATAATTAGATTGGACTGAATTTAGTTAGACAATAAAAATAATATATGCACACTTTTAATACGGAATTGCTTAACGTAACTCCTAAATTACTAAACACAAATTTTTTTGCCGTAATAGTTTTGACAGTACCATTTTTATTTTCATACCACCTTTCTTTTTCTTTTTATTTTCTCTCAACCATCTCCCTTATTATATTCCTTCTACACATTGAAAGAAAATCTACACTCTAATAAAGATGGATGATATCCTTGATCAAGACCAAATTTTTGATGAAATTAATGATTATATTTAGGTAACAAAAAAAAAAGTTCGACTTTTTTTTTCTTTTTTCAATTATACGTTATCTAGGGTTTGATGGGTGGTTTATGGCGGTGGCTGGGTGATTGCTGGGAGCATGGGGTTTCAGGGTCGGGCTGGGTCGGCGTTCGGGGTGGAGGTGGTTGGAGTTTTATGGGTGGTGTTTTTTGTGGTGAGGGTGAGGCTCTCATGGTGTGGTTTCGGCTGACGGGAGGGTGAGGGTGCGACTACGGGGCGAGAATGCGACTGCGGAGGTGGGGCTTTGATGGCCGTGGGGGTCCGATGGAGGTCGGGGGTGGGACGGGGGAGGCGCTGACGGCCTGACGGGTGGGGCTGTCCCCGGGGTTTTGGGTTTCTCTGATTTGTCCCCGATCTAGCCCCACCCCTGTTTCAGCCCCCACTGGCAGTTGCGACCCCAACTCCCTGTCAGCTCACCCCCGATCTGGCCCCACACTTTGTCCCGACGCCCCGGCGCCGTGCCTACTGCCACCCCACCACTCAAACCACCAATAAATTCCGGTCAAACTCTGGTTAGACTAGATAGAAGAGAGAACTGATAGAGAGAAAAGGTAGGGAGAGAGGGAAAAACTGAGAAACTAGTTAGGGGCATCATGGGAAAACAGGATTTGCGTTTAGTAATTTGCGATTTACGTTTAGCAATCCCCATTTTAATAAGTAATGGCCTATGCGTGACTATGATCCTTCTATGAGGCGCCTCACGCATTGTCACCACATGAAATACATCCAACAACTTTATGTAATACACATCCTAGATGATACCGCATGCCCATTTTATACCGCACAACTAATTCTACATTTGACTATTTTAATATTTTTGGTATGAAATGTCTTTTTAAATCAATCTAAACACATCTAAAATATGATAAATGTAAAAAAGATTGATTTATGAACATATATTGAGCCAACTTAAAATTCCAAAAAGACAAAAAAAGATCAAGAATAATAAACATTTCTCTAGTTAAATCAATCTCTTATTGCAATTGGATTTGGGTAAGGAATAAAATCAATTAGTAGTAAGCGAATTTTTTTTCAGTTTCTAAAGTTACAACCAACAATTTAGTACTATAGGTGTATTAATTGAATCTTACTCTTGGGTTCTTTGGCATTTATATTACATATGTATGTTTGAAGTGTTATATAAAAGTCTCAAAACTTGCTAAGAAAGCATTGGAGCAGATTATGAGTTGACTTTCTTGTTTCATCCTCACACAAAATGTCTATCCAAATGGCCTCCTCATATGAAAAATGACCCTGTTTTTCTTAAAAACAAAATTTAAAATATTTATTACAAAATGAAATAAAATGTTTAGAATATCTTTTAGTTAGTAATATTCAAGTGTGATTTACAACTAATATACTACAAATATGGCTATCCTAAGTGTCCTATCCAATTAGCTTTTACCAAATCTTAAAGGACATATAAATCTTATTTTAGAATATTTTTCAAAACCAATCTAATGAAGTAAATTTTTTTTTAGAGTTACGTAAATAAAATAAGTATTATTTGTAGTTTGAAATAATATGAAAATAAATCATATAATAAAGTCGAGTAATAATGATCCTCTGACACTTGGATAATAATTTGTTAAGCTATGTGCAAAGTTATGCACATGTGGCATCTACATGTCATCTTCACACGAACATTTCCTCTTATGTGGCGTCCTACATGTCATCGCCGCACAGAAAGGACCCAACTTTTATAAGACATATTTATCTCATTTGGAATTTTTTTATAAATCCGATCCATTGAAGTAAGATTTCTAATTTTTTGACTAGAGTTATTTTTATTTTGTAATATGAAAAAATGCTAATAAATATGTAATGAAGCCAACTAATTAATGATGAGCCATTAATGATTGACGTTTGAATGATGAGTTATTGTTAGGCTTTGTGGCAAGTTTTGCTTACTTAGCGGCTTAGCTGTCATCGTCACGCGTATTTGAGCCTCCTACGTGTCGTGCCCACACGAAATGGACTCACTTTTAAGTATATACTAGTTTTGAGATCTAGGCGATGCCCTAGGTTAGTCTTTTATTTATGTATTGTAATCTCTATATTTTCTAAGATTTAGATTGGGGCAATACATAGAGTTCTCTCAAATAATTCCACAAAATTGTTTAAGAAGTTGGGTTATAAGTGGACTCCTCAAAGTGATCCCATGTCTAAGTATATACTGATATTATATTCTATACTTTTTAGTGTTGTAATTCCTCAAAGCGAACCCATTTCTAAGCATATACGAATTTTGATTTCTTTTCTTTTTTTAATGTTGTAATTCACAATGAAGACATTTTGGTTTGTTAGTGGTTCCACCCACCTACATTGGCATGGGTTGTGTTGTGCAGGTGGTAGACTGGATTGTTATAGTTGGTATCAGAGAAACCCTGCGATCGTGGGCAGAGCCTATGGACTGGAAAGCCTGTGTCAGCCACCACGCAGGGGTGAAATTTGGGCCAGATGATGGTGTAGTCGCAATGAGGATGTTGCGTTCTTGAGTAGAGGAGTTTATAACACCTCATATCCCGCATCAGAAGAAAAGGGGAAGGCCTTCTTGTTTAGTATGTGGGTGAAACCACTAATAAACCATTCTCAATCCTCACATGCATTCTTACGATATGAGACATGGGGAGTTTCTTTTGCTACTTCTCCCCTTTCGTACGGCCCTTGACATTACTGTTTTATAATAATTTACATGTTCAAAATGAGCAGGTAGGTAGCAACTAATTGGTAGAATTTACTTTTTTCTTCATTTTTCCATCAAGACAATAACATAATTAATGAATGCGTAACCATGAAGTTTATTATTAGTAATTAGATTCTTCTTTGATCAGAAACTTGAACACTCTTTCAACACTTTCTAAAAGAACATCAATTATGTAATAAATTTATGCAAAAGAAGATACGATACTTGTGAGTTGTGACCCAATCTGATCATCTAAAGGTTGCCTATTTTAGTTAGGAAAAGCAATCACTTATTGATGCGGCCAAACGTATCAAAGCACATCTCAATGATTAATATATCATTAGATTAAGTGGTTGGTGTGAGTGGTTTGGCACTCTCATCCCTTAAGCAAGGTCGAGGGTTCGAATCTTGTGAATGGAAAAACTATTTAGTGGCAGCATTTTACCCCTTTGTGGGCCAACCCGGTGCGAACAGGATTAAGCTTGGCCCAAAGGGCTTAGGTGAACCTATTGTTAAACCAAAAAAATATATTATTCGATTTGATATTATTGCATTAACTAATCAATTCAAAAAGATGGCAGTGTGATTACCAAAAAAACAAGATGGCAGTGTAAAATGATAGTAGAAAATGTGTCATTTTTAAATTAAGAATTATAAGTAATCACATGTAAGATCTTAATTGGCCGAGTATGTAGTATAGATGATCTGAATAAACAATTATCGACTTTCCTTACTATTAAATTTTATTTTAAGGTTCTTTACTTATTTTATCGTTAAGTTCTTTTTGCAGTTTCAATTTAATTCTATTTAGCTAAGGAAAATTCAAAGTAATTACTTTCATCAAAGTTATGCAAGTTACTTCAATCATAGTTTTGTTCAAAATTAATTTACTTCAATTATAGTTTTTTTCATTTGAACAGATTAAGAACAAAACTTTTTTTCCTGTCCGTAATCTTTATCCCTTTATGTACATACATCATCAAAAATACATTTAAAATACAGTACATGGCCCATTGAAAGCATGTGTTAGTTATTAGAAGGAAAAAAAAACCAAGCATGTGTTGAAATCCTTCAAAAAATATGTGTGATTGTGAATGTATATAGGGATTTTTTTTTAAAGTAAAAACAGATAAGTCGTTAAACATGCTTATGGGCCCTAAATCCAATCCAAGACATTACTGTCGTACTTGTAGCAAGACAAGCACAAGGCAAAGATTGATAAAGAGTACAACAAACATACTAAATTATATTATAAAAGTGGAGATTACATAGTTGTATTGTTCAAAGACTATGTCACTTGTTATACTACTAAGTCATATGGGGTTCTCCTCCACCTGCGGAAGCCACGGGGTCAAACAACAGCAAAAACATGAAGTAAGCATGCACAAAAGGATTCCTTCCATTCTTCACTCTCTCCCTTGCCCAAAATCTGTCAAAATGATACAATAATCCACGCAGGAAGAGATGACACGATAAAACAAAAGAAAATTAGCGAAAGTTAAGCAATACTCATCCCACTTTGTAAAATACGTTTTGTTTATAGTCAAAATACATTTAGCATTAACAACCATCAATCACGATAATAGTAGTACTTATAATAATATCAATTGTTATTCTTAAAGAGATTGTATGTCCTTATAATCATAGTTAACTTGTTCTTTTACGTACAAAGCCATGCATACGTATGAGATTTACATGCAAGAGCATTAGGCAACCAATATCATACACAAACTCATAATCACTCAGAAAATGACCTTTGAGGTCTATTAAGCTATAAAGTAACTCAAGTGATAACATGCAAAGAATTAGACTCCTATGTTAGGTAGTGAGGAAGAGCATAGCAAAACTCACACTCGGGTTCAATGACCCTACAAATCCTAATTCATTCATTTGGCCTTTTTGGCATAATCATATCATCTCGGGTTTATACCCTACATAAACTCAGATTAAACCATGATTAAGCGAGACACTCAGGATTAGTTAATCCCTACAACTTAATCACAATGAGTTTAACCCTGCAACATTTTATTAAAGTGTGCACACTAGGCATGCTCTTCAATATCCCAAGGGTACCAAGTTTGGGAGCACACTACAAGTAAGTTAGTAGACATGCTTGTCTTAATCTTAATCAGTCATATTCATCTCAATTAACATGATCATATTAATATAAATCATATACTTCCCAAACTTGTTCCTTTTCACAACAATTCTCTAAATCGAGTTCATTACTTCATATATTCGTATATGCATATATATACCCATAAAACTCTTTAGCAATTCATTATCATTACTTAACATCCATTCGGTCACTTAGACATGCAAGGCAAAATTGATCAACACTTATCCTTCAACATAGCCATAATTTAACATGCAATCTTTCAAGTAAACATTATCATCAATCTTGATCTCACTCAATCATCTTATACGCATACTCATAATAATTAGTAAAGCATTAAACAAACATCCAATAAGACTTGTTATCAAGATCATAATCCATTCGGTCATGTACATATAATCACTAAGCTTTAGATATCACACTTTAATTCTCATGTATAATCAAGTAAGCATTAACATGCAATATCACATCCATTCGGCCATGTCACGAAAATAATCACATGCAATCCTTTACACAACTTCACGATCATACCCATCATCATATATATATATATATATATATATATATATATATATATATGAAAATCCATGGTTATCTTCTTAGTTCATTAAATTGAAATAAGGGAGGGTTTTAGTGGACATGAGTATACCTTCTTTAAGCTTCCAAAAACGCACTTTCTCTCTTTAGCTTCCTTGATCACTCACTACTAGCACAATTCCCTAATTAATTAAACAAACATGTTTAAGTATTAGTAAATATTATTTTTATTTCTTCCTCCTTTTATTCCCTTTTCGGCCTTGAGCTATTTCATCCTCAAAATTACTCTTTTAATTCCTAAATATTTATTATCATTTCATTTGATAATTCCTCTTTTATTTTGCCATTTTAACTTTCGAAAATGCTAGGTTCGAAATTAAGAAAATTTAGGAAAATTAGAGATAAATAGTGAATAAATGATTTTGGTCATAGTGAGTTAAGATCAAGTTTACGTAAGGTTATAAATGGACATGCAACAAAAGAATTTGGGTTTTTTAGTCAAGATTATATAGATCTTAGTTTCTTAAACCTTTTTCCTTACACTTTTGGTGATAGTCACAATTATACTTGCTAGGATTTTATTACTTAATTATGAACCTTAGGTGATAATAACAACTTAAGCTTTTAGATAAAGAATAGTACAAGGAGTTAAACCTTGGTGGTGTCTCGTGGTGGCTCTCGAAGTTCCGGGAGTTTCGCGTTCGGGTGATGGTGGAGCTAAGTTGGTGATGGCGGTGGTGAAGAAAAGAGATGATGAACAAGTTAGAGTTTAGAATAAATGATGGAATAATTATTAGAAACAAAAGAATAAGTAAAGATGATTAATGCATGAGTTTATTTAAGTTTTCTTACCAATTCTTCTTCTCTTTTCTCTTCTCTATCTTACGGTTTTCCCCTTCTTCTCTCTACTTCATTTTGTTCTTGCTTACTTAGAAGAGTTTGTGAGGTTTAGATAAATGATGACAATGGCATTTGATGATAAAGAAATGGTAGACGAATATTCTTGCTTTTGGAGATATGGGATTCGGTTTTGGAAAGAAGAAAGAAAGACTTTTGTAAGCTTTTTGGTAGCTTGCAAATATGGTACAAATATTTGAAAAAGAGAATATGTAAGTAGCTTTTGATCTTAATTGGTTTATTTGCTTTGCTTTTGTTTAGTTTTATAAAGGTAGGAACCTTTCTCTTCTTCTCTTTCTTTCTCTCTTCTACCCATAGCTTCCCCCTTCCCCTTGCATGGTTTTATTTACTTCCTTTCCTTAGCTTAGTTGCATTAGGACACCAGAACATGGCATGTTTTCTAGTTTTAGGCTTAGTAAGCATAGGAAACATGGTGTTAAAACCTATACATGACAAGTGGAAAGAGAAGGTTTGGTTTGTTGACAAGTAAGCAAGTATGAATAATCTAATTAGGGAAAAGTGAAAATTTACTAATCCTAGCTTAACCTCTCCTAATTCGGTCATCAACACAAACAAAGGTCTAATTATGCCTAAGCAAACCGTAAACATAGGTTAAGCAAATTAATCAAGTATTTTAGTTAATTAATCAAGTTGGTTTTAACTTAAAACGAGATTAGCATATAGTTTAGTTAAATTTTACGTAAGTACACGCATTAGTCACGTTAATCATACTTAGCAAATTAAGCGAAAAATTTTATGCTAATTAATTACTCTTTTAGTTTAATAATTGAGTTTAAATTTTCGGGATACTACAATCTACTCAACTTAAAGAAATTTCGTCCCGAAATTTAAAACAAGGACTAACCATATTCGAAAAGGTAAGGGTATTGGGTCTGCATGTCAGTTTCAGATTCCCAAGTAGCTTCTTCTACGGTCTGACTACGCCAAAGTACTTTTACTAACGGTGTAACTTTATTCCGAAGTACCCTATCCTTACGATATAGGATAGCTATTGGCTTCTCTTCAAAAGTTAGATCCTCATCTAAACTGATTGGCTCAGGTCTGATCATGTGGGTTTCATTTGGAAGATATTTCCCAAGTTGGGATACATGAAATACGTCATGGATTTTAGAAAGTTCAGGTGGTAAAGCTAATCGATAAGCGACTTCTCCTACTCGATCCACAATCTCGTAAGGTCCGATATACTTAGGGCCTAATTTCCCTTTCCTTCCAAATCTCTTAATCCCTTTCATTGGTGAAATCTTCAACATAACCTTATCTCCAATCTGAAATTCAAGTGGTCTCCTTCTCCGATCATTGTAACGCTTCTGTCGGTCCTGAGCGACTGTCAACTTATCCTTAATCATTCGAATATGATCCGTAGTCTCCTGAATCATCTCTGGTCCTAATATCACAGTCTCACCAATATCATTCCAACACAATGGACTCCTACACTTCCTCCCATATAATGCCTCATAAGGTGCTTGGTCAATACTAGTGTGATAACTGTTGTTATAAGAAAACTCAATTAACGGCAACTGCTTTTCCCAAGTTCCTTTAAACTCTAAAGTACAAGATCTCAACATATCCTCAAGAGTACGAATGGTTCTCTAAATCTGTCCATCTGTAGCAGGGTGAAATGCAGTGCTAAATTTCAACTTAGTCCCAAATGCATCTTGCAATTTCTCCCAAAAATGCAATAAAAACCTCGAATCTCTATTTGAAATAATGTCCTGTGGTACTCCATGCAATCTCACAATATCCTTAACATAAGCTTCAGCTAATTGATTCATACTCCAAGTATCCTTAATGGCTATAAACCTCGCTACTTTGGTTAACCTATCTACTACTACCCAAATAGCATTCATTACTTTAGCAGTAGTTGGTAATCCAGTAACAAAGTCCATAGATATTGACTCCCATTTCCAACTTGGAATCTCTAAAGGTTGCAGTAATCCTCCAGGTCTCTGAAAATCACTTTTAACTTTCTGACAAATAAGACATCTGGCTACAAATTGAGCTACCTCAGATTTCATTCCTTTCCACCAGAAATACTTCCTCAAATTCTTATACAATTTATTTCCTCCAGGGTGAACAGAATAAGGTGTATTATGTGCTTCCTCCAAAATTCTCTTTCTTAATTCATCATTATTAGGCACACACCAACGTCCTTTAAACCTTAAACTTCCATCTTCATATTCCTCAAATCCTTCGTCTTTTCCTAATCTCAAAGCTTCCCTAATCTTCTGAATCTGCCGATCATTAACTTGCAATTCACGAATCTCATCAAACAAAGTAGGTCGAATGGTAAATCTACTAATCCTTCCATTTGGTACGCCTGACTTTACAATCTCCAAATTCAATTTCTCCATTTCTTCTCTTAATTTCTCAGGTACTCCTATGGAATGTCTAGTCTTTCTACTAAGTGCATCTGCTACTACATTTGCTTTCCCCTCATGATACTTAATCTCCAAATCATAGTCCTTAAGCAATTCTAACCATCTTCTCTGCCTCAAATTCAACTCTCTTTGGGTGAAAATGTACTTAAGACTCTTATGATCAGTGAAAACTCTGCACTTAACTCCATACAAATAATGTCTCCAAATCTTAAGGGAAAACACAACTGCGGCTAACTCTAGGTCATAGGTAGGATAATTAACTTCATATGGTTTCAACTACCGAGAAGCATAAGCAATCACTCTCCCATTCTGCATTAACACACAACCTAGTCCATTCTTAGACGCATCACTATAAACCTCATATTCTTCTCCTTCTGTTGGTAAAGCTAAAACAGGTGCGGTTGTCAATCTCTTCTTCAACTTCTCAAAAGCTAGTTCACACTTCTCACTCCATATAAATTTCGTAGTTTTCCTAAGCAAATTAGTTAAGGGTTGAGCTAACTTAGAAAAATTCTCTACAAATCTCCGATAATAACCGGCTAATCCCAAAAAGTTGCAGACTTCACCCACGTTAGTGGGTGTAATCCACTCCTTAACTGCCTTAATCTTACTAGGGTCAACAGAAATCTCATCCTCAGTAATAACATGTCCCAAAAATGCTACTTCTTCCAACCAGAGTTCACACTTAGAAAGCTTAGCATACAACTGATGATCCCTAAGGTCTGTAACACAACTCTCAAATGCTTAACATGATCATCCTTGTTCCTGGAATACACTAAGATATCTCCTATGAAAACTACAACAAACTGATCAAGGTAAGACTGAAAAATACAATGCATCAGATCCATAAATGCGGCTGGAGTATTAGTTAACCCAAAAGGCATAATAGTAAACTCATAATGCCCATAACGAGTCCTAAATGCGGTTTTAGGTATATCTTCTTCCTTAATCCTCAATTGGTGATATCCTGATCTCAAATCAATCTTAGAATATATCCCTACCCCTTTCAGCTGGTCAAACAAATCATCAATTCTAGGCAACGGGTATTTATTCTTAATAGTGACTTTGTTCAACTCTCTATAATCAATACACAACCTTAAACTACCATCTTTCTTCTTCACAAATAAGACTGGAGCTCCCCAAAGCGAAACACTAGGTCGAATATACCCTTTCTCTAGTAAATCCTCTAACTGCTTCTTCAATTCCTTCATTTCTACTGGGGCCATCCTATAAGGTGCTTTATATATAGGTGCGGTTCCTAGAATAAGATCGATAGTGAAGTCTATGGTTCTTTGTGGCGCCATACCGAGAATCTCATCAGGAAAAAATCAGGAAATTCAGACACAACTGGAATTCTACCTAATTCATTTGAAATCGGTTTCTCATTACTCACATAACACAGATAAACTGGATAACCCTTCCTAATTTGTGATTTAATATTCATTGCGGAAACAATCTTAATTGTAGGTTCAGTTATCACTCCTCTATACGAAACTCTATTTCCTCGCGGAGTTTTAAGTGAAACTTTCTGCAAATGACACTCAATTCTCGCAAGATACTTACTTAACCAATCCATACCTAAGATAGCATCAAAATCTGACAAGTCAGACTGAATCAAATCCCCAGGTAATGACAATTCTACAATCACAATAGGACAATCATTTATCATGTTTCGACACGACACAACAATACCATTAGGTATGGTAATATCCATTTCACATGAGTAATTTGGTGTTAACCCGTGTTTAGTCATGAATGATGTGGCTATAAATGAATGAGTTGCACCAGTATCAAATAACACATAACAGGGTAAGATGAAATAAGAAAAGTATCGGTCACAACATTCGGGTTTGCGTCTACGTCACGCTGACTCATAGTATGTATCCTTCCCTTGTTGCTACTGACTGCTTGGCTAACGATAGGTCGTGCAAAGGTAACACGTGAAGCTGGGTTCGCGTTTCCTCGTGTCGGATTATTATTGTTGCCATGGTTGGGGTTAGCTGACGAGTTGCCACTACGGGTAAAATTATCTCCAGAGGGAAATTGCCTTCCATTAGAACACACGTTCGCTCTATGCTCAGGCTGACGACATATAAAACAACTTCCTTGATTAGCAAGGCACAGACGACCGGGATGAAACCTCCCGCATCTACGACAAACACTATTCCCATTTCCATTCCTAGAAAAGAACTGTGATCCTCCATTTCTCCTACTGTCTCCTTGACTACTAGGACGATAAGAACTGATAGTCTTAGCTGGTGTATCACTCCTATATTTCTTTCTCCAATTACCTCCATTAGATCCTTCACTCTTTTCCTCTATGTAACGACGTTTTCCAATTATCGCAGCTCGCCTATCATGAATTCTCTTAATGTTGATAGCCTTATCATAAGCCTCATGAAAAGTACTAGATGATCCTGCCACTAACTCTTGAATATGCCAAATAAGTCCATCCTCAAACCTTTCAACTCTTTCCTTCTCATCCTTAACCAAATTCTCAGCAAATCGAGACAACTCATGAAATTTCGCAGCATATGCGGTCACACTCATATTCCCTTGGGTCAAATCCTCAAATTCCTATTGTTTCCTCCTTCTCAAAGCTCTAGGGTAAAATCTCTCCCTAATCCTTATCACAAACTTCTCCCAATGAAATTCCTTATCCTCTAAGTAAGCTTCCTTAGATACTTGCCACCAATCATCTGCCTCTCCTCTAAGGTAATATTGTCCACTTTTCACTTTCAGACTCTCGGGACAACCTATAGCCTCAAATAGTTTCTCCATGTTCCTAATCCAGTTTTCTAAAGCTAATGGGTCAGATCCTCCCTCAAAAGTAGGTGGTGAGTGGGAAGCTAAATTCTTAAACATAACAGATTGTGGGTCTTTAGCCTCACCTTCGGCCTTGGCTTTCTCTTTCTCGTTATCTTTCATTTGTTGCTTAATTGCATTGCTAAAGAATTGACACAGGGTCTCTAGTGATTCTAGGCGTTTATCTTGTCCTTGATCATCATTAGGGTCTACAAGTGTAGTTGGTTCTTCCCTTCTAGACATTTTCAATTATAGGAATAACAATAGTTAAGCATGGCATGATATGAGTTCCTCCTAAACATGATCTCTAATTACCTTTTCATTCCTTAGGTGTCTGATCATCTATTTATTCAAGTAACTACTACTTAAATCATGTATCATAGTCATAGAAAAGCAAAGAAAATAAGTTCAAGTAGCTAAATACATCCGGTTAGCCTACAAAAGTGCAAAACAAGTTAAGGCTAACATCACAACATACCATATAACCTATCTAGCTAAAGTCTTGATCAGAGGCTAAATATTACAACACCAAATTGCAAATTGTTCAAACATCACATAAGACAAGTTCATAAGCAATTAAATAACACAAAGCTTCACCCATGCATGATCACTTGCACACTTGACATCTAACTTCCACCCGAAGAATTTCCCCTATCATATTACACCAAGAATCCATTTGCAAGTCCCCTTGGTGGTATCACATTGAGTGGCACCGGCTGCTCCGGAGAAGTGGCTTTAGGCACAACTGCTGGCGGTCGGTACACGGTCTGCCGAGGTGGTGGTGGTGGAGTCGCGGATGGTCGAGCAATGCAGAAGGTTGGGTGTTACGAGGCCAATGGTGATAACGAAGCATTCGTCCCCTCCTATACTGCACTATGGTCTCGGGAATCAAGAGTACACTATTCTCACAACACATCCACTCAGTATAAGCTTGTTGCACAACACCCAACATATAACCTAGGGTCAAGTACCAATCATCCCCACCCATATAGTGATCCTAATTATAGTGAATCCCATCAGTCATAATACTCATATAGTTCAACTTCACACTTAATCAGGGTTCAATTGAAGGAAAAGTCCTCAAAAGGTTATACACTTGCCAACCAGGAAAATCAGCGGCTTCACTAGTAAAGGGAGCAAAGACTCTACAAGCAAGGTGAAAACGTTGCACATACTCAGCTATGGTTTCCTCAGGGTGCTTACGTAAACTCGCAGGGTGAGGTGGAGGGTTAGGGATGTTGAGAGGGTTCACGAGCACATAAGGGTCAGGTTGCTGCATCTATCACATAAGATAAATAGATAACAGATAGTGAGTCAAATAAGATCAAGCGATCACATATAAGCACACGCAAGTCAAACACAAAGAAGTTCAAACAATTCCCATTCTATTGTCTACCCATCTCTCTCGGTCAGGTCAAGGTTTAACTTATAGCTTTCCCAATTCTCTTTTAAGTATTTTATATGCTCTGATACCATCTTGTAACACCCCGGATTGGATAACTCTTAATTAAACATGCTTATGGGCCCTAAATCCAATCCAAGACATTACTGCCGTACTTGTAGCAAGACAAGAACGAGGCAAAGATTGATAAAGAGTACAACAAACATACTGAATTATATTATATTATAAAAGGGGAGATTACATAGTTGTATTGTTTAAAGACTATGTCACTAGTTATACTACTAAGTCATATGGGGTTCTCCTCCATCTGCGGAAACCACGGGGTCAAACAACAGCAAAAACATGCAGTAAGCATGCACAAAAGGATTCCTTCCATTCTTCACTCTCTCCCTTGCCCAAAATCTGTCAAAATGATATAATAATCCACGCAAGAAGAGATGACACAATAAAACAAAAGAAAATTAGCGAAAGCTAAGCAATACTCATCCCACTTTGTAAAATACGTTTTGTTTATACTCAAAATACATTTAGCATTAACAACCATCAATCACGATAATAGTAGTACTTATAATAATATCAATTGTTATTCTTAAAGAAATTGTATGTCCTTATAACCATAGTTAACTTGTTCTTTTATGTACAAAGCCATGTATACGTATGAGATTTACATGCAAGAGCATTAGGCAACCAATATCATACACAAACTCATAATCACTCAGAAAATGACCTTTGAGGTCTATTAAGCTATAAAGTAACTCAAGTGATAACATGCAAAGAATTAGACTCCTATGTTAGGTAGTGAGGAAGAGCATAGCACAACTCAGACTCTATGAGTCCTACACTCGGGTTGAATGACCCTACTTCATTCATTTGGCCTTTTTGACATAATCATATCATCTCGGGTTTATACCCTACATAAACTCAGATTAAACCATGATTAAGCGAGACACTCAGGATTAGTTAATCCCTACAGATTAATCACAGTGGGTTTAACCCTACAATATTTTATTAAAGTGTGCACACTAGGCAAGCTCTTCAATATCCCAAGGATACCAAGTTTGGGAACACACTACAAGTAAGTTAGTAGACATGCTTGTCTTAATCTTAATTGGTCATATTCATCTCAATAAACATGATCATATTAGTATAAATCATATACTTCCCAAACTTGTTCCTTTTCACAACAATTCTCTAAATCGAGTTCATTACTTCATATATATATATATATATATATAAAACTCTTTAGCAATTCATTATTATTACTTAACATCCATTCGGTCACTTAGACATGCAAGGCACAATTGATCAACACTTATCCTTCAACATAGCCATAATTTAACATGCAATCTTTCAAGTAAACATTATCATCAATCTTGATCTCACTCAATCATCTTATACGCATACGCATAATAATTAAGTAAATCACTAAACAAGCATCCAATAAGACTTGTTATCAAGATCATAATACATTCGGTCATGTACATATAATCACTAAGCTTTAGATATCACACTTTAATTCTCATGTATAATCAAGTAAGCATTAACATGCAATATCACATCCATTCGGCCATGTCACAAAAATAATCACTTGCAATCCTTTACACAACTTCACAATCATATATATATATATATATATATATATATATATATATATATATATATATGATCGGGCTCAAATGAGAGCATGTTTAGGGTGAGAGCGTGAGATCAAATATGGACCATTAGATTTGAGAATCGACGGTAAAGATGTGTTTTTACTGTAACACCCCCGAATTCGCAACGATTTCCTGGGAACTATCGACGTCGTTGTGCACGACTCGACACCGCTGAACCGTCCCGAACCCGAGGGGGTGTCACTGCAACATTTATCACTAAGGAGTAAATGCTAAGCAGAAAGAAAGACTAGGCATCAAAAGGAGCTTACTAAGGAACTAAACAAACTATATAGTTAATATCAGAGTTGTCTATATAGTGAGCTAAAACCCATTAAACCAAATTTATTACAACTTGCTTTCAAAGGGCTAAATCCAATAAAAATAATCCCACGATCTATCTTAACAGAAACAGTTCTATAAACCGACGCCAACTCTACCTTCCAACCTGTACGTCCTCAATCAACTAAACCTGCACTTTGGTTTCCGTGACGGAAACAAAATACAGAAGAAAAGAAAAGAGACAAAAGAGAAACAAAAATCAGATAAACTGAATAAACGTCATCCGTACCCAGTAAAAACATTTCGCAAACCTTACCTGAGGTTGTAGAAGAATCATTGAAATTCATTTGCATACGCACGTAAGCATATAATCAAGCATACGCACAACGACATTCTTTTACATACAATTCTTGTATAGTGATCATACAAAATACGACATAGACAATCCGTCTTGATTAGAGAGATGTAAGAGAGCGAATAGAACAACGATTACCCATACTGTTCATCGAAGATACAATCACGCCATGGACTTAATGACTCTAGTGTGCACACTACCTCTAGTACAATTACACGAGCCTAGAGGACTTATTAAATGGGGAATGATCCGTCCCAGACACACTACGAGGTGTCCATAAGTAACTTGAGAATCACTCATCCCTTGAACTACACCATTAGGCGCAATCCCGATTGCTCGACTACTCCTAGGGATCCATTAGGAGTCTTACTCTCATTTAATTCAATTCACATAATTTGCATTGGTTGACATAAGTGGTACTACGAGACCACGACTTACTAATTCATTTCATGCTCTTGACAATGAATAGTAATAACGACAATAATGATAATTCAATACGATGAGAATTAAACATGCTTTAATTCAATAACGACGATAATTCAATAATGATGACAAGTAATGTCTAGCACAATTTCGGCAGCACTTCGGCAGGGTAATATGATATCCAAAAATTCACAAATCACCAAAGACATTCAACGATAATATATAGGTGCTCACTAGCACTCAATAATACCCATACCAATTAGCATATAATTAATAGCATAATAATATTAATAATTCGCTATTCAACAATAGTCCAATAATCATCATATGGACTAATTAATTTCCAAAACATGCTAACATCAACATGCTAATTATAACTCATATTTACAGCAGTGAATCATGCTTAATAACTTCATAATAACAACGATATAATTTAATCATGCTTTGCATATTAAATTCACAACAAATTCCTAATTAGCACATAACACATCAAAATAGTTTTGATGGGGCTTTGGAAGAAGGTAGGCATGAGAGCTTACCACTAATACGCTACCAATAGTAAGTATGCTCCAACCAATCGACAATAATCACGCTTGCTCGTTAGGTCCTAATTAAAAACAATTATCGAATCAGTATTAATTAAATACGAAAATACAAACAGTAACGAAATCTCAATCTGATATTTTATTAAATTCCTTGATTTATTTCAACCAATCTAGGCTTTTGAAAATTCGAATTCCGATTCCGAATGAGTGCAGAAAAATAAAAACATTAAATCAAAAATACTGAAAAATCGAATTAATAATTACGAAAAATATAAAAACGAAACCCTAACTTCAAAACTAGGTCTAGGCCACGGTTACCCATGCATGGGGCCCATGAACCGACCCTACATCACCACCACCACCCACTGGCCACCATGTGAGGGAGGCTCGGTGGAAAGAGAGAGAGAGAGAGAGAGAGAGAGAGAGAGAGAGAGAGAGAGAGAGAGAGAGAGAGAGAGAGAGAGAGAGAGAGAGAGATTGCTTGAGGCTTTTGGCTCAGTTTGCAAAACTGATCAACTGTATCGCCTTTTTTCTTATATAGGCCCTCAGTCAACCCAAATCAAATACTACTAGGTTTAAGAATTAATTGAATAATTTTCTGATTTAAAAAGCTAATTAAAACTAATTAAAACAATATGAATAATTCTTATTCATATATAAAACATTTTAATTAAACTACTCAAAATTAATAAATGCAATTTATTAAAGTCCCATAATAATTAATATTATTATGGTTTTAATTGAATAAATCGAATCCTTAAATGAATATACGATTTAATCTCCGAAACTATTTATAAATCATTTATAAATCGATATAATAATTATAGAAAATATTGGGGTATCACATTTACAAATCTAGGACACGCGCGTCATTAATCAAATTATAATGGACAAGACCGTCCTTTCGCGTACAAAAATTAAACATCCCAAAACCCCAAACCCTATCATTCCCGTAACCCAGCCCCTCTCTCACACAACTCTCTCTCTCTTTCCTCAGACAGCTCCGCCGAATTTCCTCTCGCCGTCCACCATTACCGCGCCGGCGAACTCATTCTCTCTCCTCTCGTCTTCTCTCTCTCTCCTTTCTGGACGTGATCTCTGATCCACGGTCTTCCATGGCGACTTACGGCCGGCGAGATCAAGTTTGAAGATCACGAGCTTCGGCGAGCACGGTTTTGAAGAATTTGAGCTCTGGTGGGCTCGAGTTTGAAGATTTTGAGTTTAATTTCGAAGATTCGGAGCTCAGGCAACTTAAATTTTAGGATTTTAGAGCGACGTATTTGTAGTAGTTGTTTGAATCGTTTTGTATTCATTTTATTTTGGAAATTTCGAGCTCTGTAATGTTTATTTGTCAAAATTTCCTGATCTAATTGGCATAGTTTGTTATTTTAATTACATGAATAAAGTCGATTTTAGGTCTGATTTTGTTTTTATTTTAATTGCTGCGATTTCGCTCATTCTAGGTTAGAATTCTGCTTTTTTATTTTTCTATATTGCGTAGCTCATTTCCGTTTATATTCCTTTCATCGATTTTGTTGCCATTATATTGTTTTGTAATTTCGTATTGATATCAGATCTGGCATTTTTATCATTTTTGCGTTTGTTTTCAGTTCTGGTTCTGGAATTTTGTGTTCTTTAGATCAATTCTTTGTGTGAATTAGAGACGACTGTATACTGGTTGGTGGTTGGAGCTGCTGGTGGCATACATAACGGGGTAGGGAAGAAAAGAGAATTGAGGTTTAGGCTTGAGATGGGGTGGGGGTGGTTCGATGACACGCGTTATAGTCGTTTCCCACCAGTTTAGATGAAATCGGGGGCTAGGGTTCACCTTGCCCTACTGAGCTTTATTTTGACCTTAGGGTATCTAATGTTGCGGGAGTTGTAGTGAGTGCAGCGTCCCCAAACCCTAAGCCGTCACAACCTGGGTTTTAGTGTTAGCAATTAGGTTTACGGGTATGGTAACACGAGTTACAGTTAATGCCCACCAGTTTAGGTCGAAATCGGGGTTAGGGTTCACCCTGCCCTACCGTGCTCCAATTTGTCCTTAGGGTATCTAATATTGCGGGAGTCGCGGCGAGTGCTTAGGGTTTGGGGACGCTAGGGCCTAAGCCGTTTTAACCCGGTATTTAGGTTTATGAAAGGCTACGACGGGTGCTTAGAGCGTCCCCAAACCCTAAGCCGTCTTAACCCGGTATTTAGGTTTATGAAAGGCTACGACGGGTGCTTAGGGTTTGGGGACCAAACCCTAAGCCGTCTTAACCCAAGATTCGGGTTCATCAACGGTAACGATGGATGCTTGGGGCTAAGGGTTAGGGTTTGGGATTAGGGTTTAGATTTTGGGATTAGGGTTTGAAATTGGAGTTTTGTGGGGTTAGGGTTTGGAGGGTTAGGGTTTGGGGGCTTAGGTGTGGAGGGTTAGGGCTTGGAGGGTAAGGTTTGGAGGGTTAGGGTTTGGGGGCTAGGGTTTGGGGTGTTAGGGTTTGAGGGTTTGGGGGGTTAGGGTTGGAGGGTTAGGGTTTGGGGTGTTAGGGTTTGAGGGTTTGGGGGGTTAGGGTTGGAGGGTTAGGGTTTGGAGGGTTAGGGTTTGGGTTTGGGGGTTTAGGGTTTGGAGGGTTAGGGTTTGGGGAGTTAGGGTTGGGGGTTTAGGGTTTGGAGGGTTAGGGTTTGGGGTTAGGGTTTGGAGGGTTAGGGTTGTGGGTTTAGGGCTTGGGGGGTTTGGGTTTGGAGGTTAGGGTTTTAGGTTTAGGGTTAGGGTTTGGAGGGTTAGGGTTAGGGTTTAGGGTTTGGAGGGTTAGGGTTTGTGGAGGGTTAGGGTTTGGGGGTTAGGGTTGTGGCGGTTTTGGGTTGGGGGTTTGGGTTAGGGTTTGGAGGGTTAGGTTTTGGGCGGTTAAGGGTTTGGAAGGCTAGGGTTTGGGGGCTAGGGTTTCGAGGGCTAGGGTTTGGAGGGGTAGGGTTTGGGGGGTTTAGGGTTTTGGGGGGGGGGGGGTTGAGGGTTTGGGGGGGTGAGGGTTAGGTCCAAGTTACTGAAATGTCATTAATGAATTATGTGCATGTCACATGTGTGTATGGTGAATGAGTAAATCTGAACCTTAGATTGAATAAGATCTAATGGCTAAGAAGTGCTCTCATGCTCTTATGGTATAACTGCTCTCATGTGATCCCTTCTCACCTGAACTCTATTCGAGTAGGGATCTGGTGAGATGGCAAGCCACGATGAGATGGTGAGAAGTCGATCTCAGCCATCCAATCGCGCAGATCTAATCAGGTTCATTAATGGCATTTTGGTAAATAAGCAGAACTTTGTTTTTCCTTGCTTAACAAATTTTGTCGACCCTTCACACTACTGTAGCAAATTTTTTTGTAAAGCTTTCTCTCTCCTCCATAGCAATTACTTCATGAAGCTTTCTCTCTCCTCGCATAGTAACAACCTCACGAAACTTTCTCTCTCCATTGATTTTAAGAATCTCAATAACTCTCAATTGATTTGGAGGAATTTGTTCCAGTTATTTTTTCGCAATTAGGAAACCCTAAATTTCACCCCAATCAAGTTGTCCCTCTTCCATTAAAGCTCAACGAAGCTCTCTTCCAATGGAGGTCAGCCAAGCTTTCTCTCGTGAAATTTGGTATATGTTCGATCTTACATCAATTGTCAATAATTATATTCGTATTGTCTGATTTTTGATTTGATGATATGATTTTTTATTTCAATTAAATTCTGATATGATTTCGTTTTTGCTCCAGTTTCTTGATACAATTGTTGAATTTGATAGCATCAATCTTTGATTTTGTGTGAATGGGTAAAAATGGGTTATTTTTAAGTGTATTGCTTCAATTTGCAAAGATTAATATTGAAAGAAAGGGTCACTTTTGCCATGTATTATAGTCTTTTGTTGTTCATGAGTTTGTAATAAACTTTCAAGAGTCTTTAATTACCATGTTCGTATTGGCTATGATATTCTCATATTCATCTAACAGTTTGTTGTATTATTTTACTTGTGAAGAATATTTTGTATAACTGTAACACAACTACAGTCACTTTTATGAGAGTTTAGGGTCATTTTTATGAGAGTTTAGGGTCACTTTTAAGAGAAATTATGATGACTTTTAAAACTATAGGTTGGATTTTGGGTACTGCAATTAGTCAGGAGATGATACCTTAGCGAGTCAAAGAAGATCCTCATAGCACAATTTTTGACAGTTTTGGTTTTCTACTTTGAAATAGCAATACATATACACAGCTACTAGTTGCGTTTAACAATAGTAGAAGCGAGGTGTAGACAAAGTTGTGGGAGAGGATGAGTTGAGAGCATGGGGTGGTGGTTGGGTGGTTGATGGGCTTTGTTACTTCGAATAATATGGTGGGTGAAGATGCTTATTGTAAAGTCAAAGATGTAACATGTAGGAAACTTATGTTTCTGGTTAAAAGAGGGGATGCTTATTACATTTGCACTGACTTACCGCTAGGCACTTGATGGGTCACTTGAAGTGTATGTGTAAGGTATGTGATGGGTTCATGAGTAACTTTGATCAAGCTATTTCACCTGCTAGAATACTGGAAAATGGGCTAAAGTTATTATCATTGACATATTATGAAGGTCACTCTTTAGTTGAATAGGGTCACTTTTAGGTTAAACAATGGTCACTTTATAGTTAAATAAGGGTCACTTTATAGTTAAACAAGGTCATTCAATTTTTCACAGAACACACTTTTTCATCGACTTCCTAAAGCACAAGGGAAAAGATTTGTTGATGCACCTCTGAGGTTTGTTGGCAGGAAACCTTTTATCTTGAGGATCACTCGTAAGTGTTGTTGGGGTCACTCGTAAGGCTCTATGAGGTCATTTGTATTTCTGACTTGTCAATGCTTGATCTTGTCTGTTAAGGAAAGTTGTCTAATGGTTTCACATTTTCTCACGAAGCCAAAAGACGTTTGAAGCAAAAACATAGTCTGACTTTGTGCTCTATAAAAGTTTATTACAAAGAAGCATCAATTCATTGGAGTTATGTTATCCTTTGGCAGTGTAAAATTGCACTGAAGGAGGATTTTGCCAAGTTTCAAGCCGTCTATGAGAAATTCGGCATTGGAAGAGTTGAGCATTTGGAAGATATTTATCATTTTTTTTTCATTGGAAGAGTTGAGATGAGCATCAGGTCAGTTTGTATGTCATTTTATTTTGATTTTACAATAATTTAACCTAAATACGAGAAACATTCTTATGTCTTATTGGTATTTTATATAGAAGCCTATTAGCTCAATTGGTAGAGCAATGTGCTTTGCACAACAAATGTAGGTTCGAGTCCTACATAGGCTACTACTTGACAATTTGGGTCACTTTTGGTCGTATGAAGGCAATCCCATGGGCATGTATGTCTAACTGTTATAGTCTGTATGAAAATTCCCATGGGCACCTGTTATGATATGAACTGCACTATGTTTTGAGGGGTCATTTTAAGAAGGAAGAGGGGTCACTTTTAATAGTTTGCAGGGTCATATAAAGCACACACTAACTGAATTACTAATTGCTGATCGTTCAAAAGGAAGAGTGGTCACTTTTAACTATAATGATATCAAGAAGTCTATGTGATATTTGAACCCGCATCTTTTGTGCATTGCACAAACGCTCTACCATTGAGCTAATAGACTAAAAAGGAGGGTTCTCTTCTAACACTTTACAGGGTCACTTATAGCATATACACTAACTGGATTACTCATTGTTGAGCGCTAAAACCTTGTAAATATGTCAACATGTTAGCAGTCTTAGCACCTCATGGTTGAAGAGAAAAGCATAAAGTTACAGAGAGAGTTACTCAATAAACTTGCCTCAATAAAACTTCCATCGGGAATCATTGCATGACAAGCATCAGAATCTTTCCTATAGCGAGATATGAGGCTCGCAACACAAATCAAGCCAGCATCTGCAAAGAGCTTTGCTACCTCCCCTGCATGAATATTTCAAAATCTAGCAGCCAAGACATTTGAAAGAATCCTTATACATTCTACTGTGCATGATTATGTGCAAGATGCTGCAGGCACACATAACTAACTCTAGTATATACTGCATAAATGGCAGTTTAGAAGTAATATTCTCTCTGTTATTGGTCTACACTACTAGCCCTTTCCCTTTAGGAAACATTGCATTCTCATGACTTCAAATCTTAACACGAACGAATTTCTTTCATTCCCTACCGCTGGTAATTGAGCCTCTTGTGCAAAAGCTCCCTCATAATAAAAGATCATAAACAGCTAAAATCAAATATCTATCCAAACGGAGAATTGTCACGACGTGAAATACATAACTTGAATGCTTGACTCATGAGTTATTAGTTATTATAGCAAGCAAAGCAAGAAAAGAAACAAGTGCCATAAGATCATGGGGTAGGTTGAATGTAAGCTCGCGTAGATGGACTATACATCCTCTATTAGGATGATTGTAAGGGGAAGCAAGTAAGGAGAGCAGGGATTCAAAATTCCTATTACAATTACAACAATCAGATATAAAGGGAGAGGGGTCATTTTTCAGATGGAAAATAGTAACTTTATAGTCAAACCAGGGTCACTTTATAGTTTACATGGGTCACTTCATAGTTAAAGAGGGGTTACTTTTTAGTTAAACGGGGGTCACTTTATTGTTTAACAATAGTGAATAGATCTTAGGACGATAGATACATTACAGAACTAAAGAGCAAACACAACATAAAACATACTACCAGAATAATAATCGAAGAGAGAGATCATTTTTAAGACTATGATGGGTCACTTGTAGAATTATAATCGAACTATGTCAATAGCAACAAACTAAACCTTTATTTCGAACTCAAACAAGTCTAATGGCTCACTTTAAAAGAGAGCGAGATCTGATATCCCTGGAAAAAAAATAAGAGAACGCATATAGCATATAATAGATACCACACACATGCACAAGGTCTCTAGTTATCTATGAACTAAATTAAAATCAACAAGAAGTATGTACTGATCATAAAAAATTAAATACGAATAGGCCAGGCCTTGAACTTCCCAGTTCCCATCAATGAGAAGCAATTAGAGCACAAAGAGCATCACTATCTTTTTGATTTATTTTCCTCAATAAACAATTACACATCAAACCTAAAACTGACGGTAATCAATTTAAACCAGATGAGCATTGTACTATGAGAACATTTCACAACTATTTCAATTATCACTCATCAAACAAGATTATCATCAAATTGGCATGTGTTAGTATCTCAGTGTAAAATACAGACCTACCACATTAACCCCTCAGGCAAAATGAAACTTATTGGAAAAAAATTACTACTATTGCAATATAAACGATTAGAGTACTTAATACCTAAAAATCTCAATTAAGGACAACAAAGCACCAAAACTTCCATGGATCCTGCAAAAGGTACCCTAAATCCCTAAAAGCAAACTCAATTTCTCCTTCCAAACAAATTAACACGCATTACAAATATTTTAATCGAAATCAAGATTGATGATCGAGTTCTACTTCAAACTAAGATGGAAAAAAACCTACAGAACTGAAATAAATTGTACTCTACAGCAAAACAAAAAGTTCACTAATAATTAATACCTTATATGTATGGAAACTAGATTTAAGCAAGAACTCCACTTTATCCTTCAATTTATGAATTCGCACCCTGAAAAATAAAAAAGCTCGATTTAGGGATTTACAACTATAATTGGGGGAGAGAGAGAGCATACAAACTGTGTTGATGGATGCTTTGTGAAGACGATTACATGCTGTAGATAGGCATCTTCATTCGTGCTTCTTCCATGGATTTGAGGAGAGAGAAAGATGAGAGAGAGTGTACGAGTGCGCCTGTGAGGGGATTCGAGGAGAGAGAGAGAATTACATCAGGTTTGATTTGGGAGTTGGGACTGAGGTGAGAGAAAATGGAGTATGATCTGGTTCATCTATACTTAAAACACGTGGCTCACCTAATTAAAACACGCGTCCGCTTTTGGCCGTTAGATCTGGTTAATCCAATGGTCCTCCTAACTTCTCACCATCTCACTGTAGGTTGTCTTCTCACCTGAACTCTATATATATATATATATATATATGAAAATCCAGGGTTATCTTCTTAGTTCATTAAATTGAAATAAGGGGAGGTTTTAGTGGACATGAGTATATCTTACTTAAGTTTCCAAAAACACACTTCCTCTCTT
This sequence comes from Tetragonia tetragonoides, assembly GCA_038025085.1. Classification (NCBI taxonomy): domain Eukaryota; kingdom Viridiplantae; phylum Streptophyta; class Magnoliopsida; order Caryophyllales; family Aizoaceae; genus Tetragonia; species Tetragonia tetragonoides. The sequence continues at coordinate 26,726,490 of CM076141.1, forward strand.
TAGATTCCTTGATCACTCACTACTAACACAAGTCCCTAATTAATTAAACAAACATGTTTAAGTATTAATAAACATTCTTTTTATTTCTTCCTCCTTTTATTCCCTTTTCGGCCTTGAGCTATTTCATCCTCAAAATTACTCTTTTAAGTCCTAAATCTTTATTATCATTTCATTTGATAATTCCTCTTTTATTTTGCCATTTTAACTTTCGAAAATGCTAGGTTCGAAATTAAGAAAATTTAGGAAAATTAGAGATAAATAGTGAATAAGTGATTTTGGTCATAGTGAGTTACGATCAAGTTTACGTAAGGTTATAAATGGACATGCAATAATAGATTTCGGGTTTTTAAGTCAAGATTATATAGATCTTAGTTTCTTAAACCTTTTTCCTTATACTTTTGGTGATAGTCACAATTATACTTGCTAGGGTTTTATTACTTAATTATGAACTTTAGGTGATAATAACAATTAAGCTTTTAGATAAAGAATAGTACAAGGAGTTAAACCTTGGTGGTGTCTCGTGGTGGCTCTTGAAGGTCCGGGAGTTTCGCGTTCGGGTGATGGTGGAGCTAAGGTGGTGATGGCGGTGGTGAAGAAAAGAGATGATGAACAAGTCAGAGTTTAGAATAAATGATGGAATAATTATTAGAAACAAAAGAATAAGTAAAGATGATTAATGCATGAGTTTGTTTAAGTTTTCTTACCAATTCTTCTTCTCTTTTCTCTTCTCTATCTTACGGTTTTCCCCTTCTTCTCTCCATTTTATTCTTGCTTACTTAGAAGAGTTTGTGAGCTTTAGATAAATGATGACAATGGGATTTGATGATAAAGAAATGGTAGAAGAATATTCTTACTTTTGGAGATATGGCATTCGGTTTTGGGAAGAAGAAAAAAAAGCTTTTGTAAGCTTTTTGGTAGCTTGCAAATATGGTACAAATATTTGAGAAAGAGAATATGTAAGTAGCTTTTGATCTTAATTGGTTTATTTGCTTTGCTTTTTGTTTAGTTTTATAAATGTAGGAACCTTTCTCTTCTTCTCTTTCTTTCTCTCTTCTACCCGTAGCTTCCCCCTTCCCCTTGCATGGTTTTATTTACTTCCTTTTCTTAGCTTAGTTGCATTAGGACACTAGAACATGGCATGTTTTCTAGTTTTAGGCTTAGTAAGCATAGGAAACATGGTATCAAAACCAATACATGACAAGTGGAAAGAGAAGGCTCGGTTTGTTGAGAAGTAAGCAAGTATGAATAGTAATCTAATTAGGAAAAAGTGAAAATTTACTAATCCTATCTTAACATATCCTAATTCGGTCATCAACACAAACAAAGGTCTAATTATGCCTAAGCAAACCGTAAACATAAGTTAAGCAAATTAATCAAGTAGTTTAGTTAATTAATCAAGTTGGTTTTAACTTAAAACGAGATTAGCATATAGTTTAGTTAAATTTTTCGTAAGTGCATGCATTAGACACGTTAATCATACTTAGCAAATTAAGCGAAAAATTTTATACTAATTAATTACTATTTTAGTTTAATAATTGAGTTTAAATTTTCGGGATACTACAGAGACCATCTCAAGATACAGGACTACAAACATATGCTGAAATCTGAATTATGTATAGATGTTTGCAAATACGACAAGTTAAAGGCATATGCTCCTATCTGCATTATCTTCAAGTAGTAAAATTAGGGAGCTGTGGCAAGGGCAGGGAAAGCCGCCGCGGTTTGCCGTGCTTGACACTGGAGGAGAACAAGGTTGTGACTTATGCAACAAGTTGACATAACAATATTGGAGAAGTGAGTATTTCTTTTTTAGCTACAAGAGAGCTTGGAATAGCTTGCAAACTACATATACCGAGTAAGCCAATCCATCATAGTGGAAAATAGAGTCTCGACATAGTCCATGGGAAATATAGGATTAATGAGGTGATGGGATTACAACAACGCGGACAATAGTAGAAGGTGGTCATGAAAACTTAAGAAACACCAATGAAAAAGCATAGGACAAAGAAAAAAAAAAGTTGAAAGGTAAAAACTCAAAGAACAACGTGAAAGAGAATAGTAACAAATAGGTGTTCTCCTACTCTGCTACGCCTTGGAAAAATAATGGTAACTACTAACTACTCAACAACAAAAAAATTATCGTAAGAAATAAGGGTGATGTTATCGCCAAATGAATTTAACACTATTGTTAGCCACTAGGTCTAATATTTAGAAGGTTGAACTCTATTATGTTTCCATATGTTACATAAGTTACCTGATAAAAGTGTTTTATAACCTAACAATAATATTGCCTAATAGCAAGTCTTGGGCGAGAACAATTCACATTAAAATGAGGTAACTATTTAGATATATAGGGATCACTTATGGTGAAGAGTGACCCTTATTTTATTAAAAAGTAATTCCGGTCTCACCAAAAATTATGAAAAAACCGTCTTACAGAACTTTTTGTGTAATAGTAAATATCCAATATGATAGTGAGGGTACATGAGAAGAATTGATAGTTCTTAATCTATCTCGATTCTTAAGGGTTCCGAGTCCCAAATATTTGTTGTTACCTGGTTATCTCCATAACTAAGATGAAGCTAAACTTACAATATTGTTTGGTTGATTTTTGGCTAGTAGTTGCCTTTTAATTTTCATCTTGCCCAGCATAAAAAAGGTGAAGGTTTGACTTTCTTCCATATCATGATACATACAAGAGTAATGAATACTCAACATCTCCACTATTTAGTTGCCACATAACGGGTTTTGCTATATTTTTCCCAACACAGGTTGAATATAAACCACATTTCATCAAGTTCAGCAATATCGAACATACAGTCATAATACATCTACAATGTTGAATTCGCTTGCTATCTTTTTCACAGCTCATATCTTGCCGATCTACTACATGCCAGTCTCTCTTACTTCGCAGAAGATCCAGAGACTGATTATACGCTCCATCACATACGTGTTCATCGCTTGGTTCATCACATGTAACATTCAGGTTCATCTTGTAGCATTCAGATTCGTTACCTACATTGGTAGCGGCTATAAACCTAATGGTTACAGATGATGAACGCGATTAGTACAAGGGAAGAGCTGAAAATTATATATGGGGATGAATCTAATTGTTACATATACAGCTAATGAAACTGACAGCAGCACATGTGCATGGTGCACAATGCCCTATGTATGTCGATGCAACATATCACGATTGTCCACTTGTTTCCTTTGCAAAAGCCATAACCAATGCATCTCACAAGATTTATCTGACGCCGTGGTTTCGTCACCATTTCCATCATGTGAATGAGGTATCCCCCCCCCAACGAAAAAAAAAGAAGGTAAAAAAAGCATTCTCAACTGTACCGTTGTGGCCTTTTTCGAGTAAGGGAAAAGATAGGAGCTCTGTCTGCAAAAACTCTACGCCCGTCTTTGGTAGTGGATTCATAAGTCCATGTAGGACCAACGAACCATGAGACTGCTGCTCCCCCTAGCAAACCTCCCAACTGAAGTTGCACCATGTCATGTAAAACAACATTGAAATTAAGTCAGACAAAACATGGATGACTAGATCAGTTTTTTAAAAATGGATAACTACTTCGAGCCTGGTTACTAGTTTCGAACTACTATTCTATACTCATGCTACCATGGCTCTGTTCAGGGCACTGCAAGGGCAGCATTGGCTAAACATTTGTTTAACTAATTATTTTTATATGTTTTTCTTGTTTGTAAGTTGGAACCAAACAAAACAAACATGCACAAACTAGCTAAACAACGTTTTACCAGAAGATAGCTAGTATTTGAGCACTTAATAGTCAGAGCAAATCAAGAGCAAGCATCTCATACAGTCATATTATCATAGCCAACTTCTTCGTAGTTGGTTCAGCAAATGTTTTGCTACTGTTGGATTATTATAAATGTTGGTGTTTCTTTTAATAAGCAAAAATCAGTTGCATCAATAAAAACTTCTGCTGTCAGAATAGAATGACTAAGAACATTGATGACTTACATGGCCCCAATTGTCAATCCCTTTGGATAAGAGCCCAACAATCTGCAGAGAAAGATGGTCATAATCTGAGTTCTAAATAACGCAAGCTGTGGAACAGATAATAAAACTTTGAGTAGTATTGCAAGGTCATACTTTGTGAATTTACGTAAATATAGAAATGGATTTAAATTGTTGACTGACCAGGGTATATGGTGATATTTATGTAATGGGTTCTTCTCCTTTCTCTTTAATTGGACTTTGGACATTACAATGATTAAGGGTCAGCAGCAGTTACTATGAGGCTATCTTACTTTTATTTTCTTGGTTCAAAGTAGTTGAGATGAGTTACACTGGCCTAAGAGATTGAAATGTTTTTGGTCCGAAGTTCAACTGAACAAACATTCAACGACTATGGGTCTGTTCTCCCCAACTGAAAAACGTTTATATTTATTACTGAAAATTTATTTTTGTTGAACTTTATTGAACTTTGTTGAACTTTATTTAACTTTGTTGAACTTCGTTGAATTTTGTTTATTTTTGTTGGATCTTGTTGATTCAAGTGTTTTTTATAACTAGTTTGTATATTGGTTTGGTTAACTTTGTTTAACTCTGTTTATCTTTGTTTAACTCTATTTAACTTTGCTGAAATTTGCTGAAGTTTGTTGAAGTTTGCTGAAGTTTGTTGAAGTTTGCTGAAATAAACAGAAATAAGTTGGGGAGAATAGACCCTATGGCTATGTTTGGCACGAACAACTAGCTTTTCAATAAAATCTACAGCTTGAAGCTAGTATTTTTTATTCTCTGCTACCAAACAGTTTGCCATTAAATTTTCACTTCGCAATTACAGCTACAACTAATTTTGTGAAAGCTATCCCTGCAAGCTTTCACCTCAGCTACATCTACAACTAGTTTATTAGCATTTTGTAGCAATATTAGCAATTTTCTACTAATTTCTTTCCTTAATTTATATTTGACAGCTACGCTAAAGCTAGTTTTGCCAAACATGCCTATGTTTGGCAAAATTAGATGTAGTTGTAGCTGTCAAATGTTAATAAAGGAAAGAAATTAGTAGAAAACTGCTAAAAATTGCTACACAATGCTAATAAACTAGCTGTAGCTGCCAGTGAAAGCTTGCATTGATAGCTTTTACAAAGCAGAGAGTAAAAAACACTATCTGCGAGCTTCAAGCTGTAGCTTTTATTGAGAAGCTAATTGTTTGTGCCAAACATAGCCAACATCTGATATATTAGTCAGAACTAAGGCAGAGGAAGTTCAGTGACCTTTTTTCTTCTTATGACTTGAGATATACTTACTGTGTAATGCTAGTGTCTAGGTGTCAGTCCAACACCTTGGTTTATGTATAAAACTGCAATATCTTAAAAGGTATGTTGATGTTGAGCCCATTGTAACATTAACTAACACTCAAGCAGTACACCATTGGTCGCAGTCTCGCAGAGGCATTTTATAAAATCAGCCTATTTTCATAGCTTGCACATAAAGCTTTAATACGCTTCAACAACGGATCTTATGCCTTCAAAATAAAAATAAAAAAAGAAACCACCTGCCTGCACCGACGTACTTCCATACCCAAGCATTTCAAGCTATGCACAAAGAAAACAAAGATATAACCATTCTTGCTCCTCACCTCCGTCATTTACCGGCATGTTTTGATCATTACGAAACATTGCGGCCAATAATCAGAAGTTTCCCCAACCCTCCAATACTAAGCCCAAGTGTAGAAATTCCTGAAAATAATCCCAACATTACACTTTTGTTACGCGAGTGAGCCCGGAGTGAAATTCCTAAAATACACCAGTGTCGATAATATGTGCAGCTGAACCAACTGCTAAATTGTTAATTAAACCCCCTTCCCGTAAATTCCCTTGCCATTACCTAAACCTCAAAAACACTTCTTCCCCAATTCAATTGAGCCCTCAAACCTCAATTAAAACTCCAGAAATCTCTTCTTCCATTTCAATACAGCCCTCAATGATGAGGGGAATGACTCATCACTCAGCTGGAAGGATCCCCATCTCAACTGGAAGGAATCCTCGCTCAACTTATTCACCCAACATAATGGAATTAAACTTGAAGCAATGCCCATCCAATTACCCAACAAAAACACAAAATTAATTTATAACCCTACACAATCGCAAATAATTTGTAACTCCAAGCAAAAATCGCCCATATTTTAAAGTTGAAAGGGAAATTGGATGGGGAACTGTTACCTTTTTTTAGTTGCATGCAAAGTCTACGGGGAAGGAGACAGACATTGCTTCTCTCTCTCTCCCCTTCAGTAATTCAAGCTTCAGTGAATGATGAGAAGATGAAGAATGAAGAGTAACTAATGATTTAGCCAGTAATGGTGGAAGAAACGCGGTAATGGTGGAACAAAAGGGGTAATGGCGAAGTAAAAGGGTTAGAGGGGAAGTAATAGTGGTAAAGGGGAAGAAAGGATTAGCAGAAAAATAAGCCAAAGGTCGGTTCAATTGCCACGTCATCAAGCATTAACGGAGGTGTTGACGGTGTTAGCTCTGAACACACTCATGGAACAAACGTGGAAAGTTGGGATGATTTTTGGGGATTTAGAAACTTGAGATTTTTATCTTCGAATTATTGGCATCATTTTTTCCATTGTTTTTTGGGTAATGAATAAAAAATTTCATTCATAGCAAATCATCGAAATAGGCATTATTTTACTTCAATTTTGTTTCAAAATATAAGGCACACACCAATTCCAACAAACATTTATTGTCCTTTTTCGTTCTTTATCCTTCCTTTTTCTTGGAAATTATACTATTCTCTCCTTTGTGGCATGTAATATAAGGGTATACTAGTCAACTTACCACCTTTTTCTATTGATTTTAGAGTTCTTCATCTGTGCCCTATTATCAAAAGGATCGAGTAACAAAGAATATATATACTGTCCACTATAGGATGACCTCTTAGCACACGATCCCAGCATAAACACATCTCTTCCTAGTGTGCTTATAAAACAGATTCTACTTTTATCCTTAATTGGTGTTAGTTATTCTTTATCTGGTGTTGAGTGTTTTCCTTGGTGGGCCAGTAGTATAATATGCATAAAAGTACTTTCTGAAAATAAAAATAAAAGTGTTCTTTCTACTACTAAAAAAGGCAAACTGAAAAAAGAAAATGAACAATCTAATAGTCTCAGTGATCTGCATCAAAATATACAGAAGCTCCAGCATGATATTACACAAGTACTTATACAACCAACAAGACCACTGACCACCTAGTTTGATGAAAATCCATGACCTCAAAGCAAAATTGATGATCCTAATGTCCTTAGTGAGCTTGAATTTGCAATAAGTCCTTAGTGAGTGTGTCAATTCAAGCTGGACACACTTATATTTTGCAGCATCAAGACGGATAAAAGGCAGATCTTGGATATTCTGAGTGAGCAATAGTTCATAAAGGTTCAGTTCTGGATTGGCAAGTTTGAGCTGTAGTAAACTGTTAATTAAGGTTTGAAGTCTATTATTAACCTTCAGGGCATGCTTGGACTGAGGGTAATAATTAGGGGGGTGATACAGCAAATTAAAAGGTAAAATTGGAAGGTGGGGGTTGGTGGTGGGTGCCGCAACTTGGTGGAGGGGAGAGAAAAAGGAGCACGGGAGGGGGGAATTGTAACCCTAGAGGGCAGGGGAACTATTACCCTCCTCTCTCCTCGACCAAAAATTTAACACCCACCATCACCTCCACCTCTCATTATACTCTATAACCATTTCCATTACCCCAGTAATCATTAGACTCAATCCAAGCATGTCCTATGTCGCAGTAAGTAATCGTACATCAACTTAATACCGACTGAAGGCAAATTCTGCACACAACAGAAATCATTTCCTTCTGCACCTGATGCTGCGGCCGAATGTCATCATTGACCAATAATGCATCTTCACTTTCTTTGCTTTTGATTGCTACAAGCCTACAATCTGAAAATACAAAACTGTGCATTTCTGACTAGTTCATTCTTCTATTCCTATATTTCTAGGGTTACTTTCTTTGTTTTCTGTTTTTTTCCTCTCTTCACTTTTCTGTTTTAGATATAAGAAAATACTCCATTAATTATGCGGAGGACAAGCAGTCCTCACAATGGAATTACATTCACAGATTGGCCCAGTTGCTTCAAGACATCAGAAATTAAGTAATTACTAAAAGGCTCCTCCTGCTAGCCTACAAAGAAGCAAGCCACCTGAATCCCAGAAGCTCAGATGTATTGCATAGTGCATCAGAAAGAGCCAATAGATTTCATGCAAACATCTCGCTTAAGGAACCCATCAGAAAGAGCCATTCAAATATAGAGTCAGACCCCATACCACATTTGACCGATGAAAAGTAAGTTTTGATTGTAAATTTAAGGAAAATTTGCCAAAAACACCTCAAAAAAAGTTACGTTTTCAGAAAAGCCCCCCTATAAAATAATTTTTTTGAAGAAACACCCCATCATAACTCAAGCGTCCTGTCATGAGACCCTAACCTCTCCTTGATGGTATTTTCCGGGAACTTAATTTTTGTAGACAAAAATGCCCTCACACCCGTGTCACGTGATATTTAATTTCCTCCCCAATCCTAAAGTCAGTGTATAATGTTATAATTCCCCACAATTCCTTCAATCCTAAAATAGTTAGAATGGAGATCCGGATTGTGGCTATCCAAGCATTTTAATGTTTGAATCAAGAATTCAGACTGTAAGACTTGTCTGATTTTATCAAATCTAAGTATTCGAATCATTTTTATCGAAAAATCATTCATTATTCTACGACAAGATGAAAGATCTCATCGAAAACTTACAGCAGCTTGCCAAACAAAGGTTAAGAGAAGAAAGAGTAGAGGTATGATTGGCACAAAATCTATGATTGGACTCAAAAAAGAGTAGGCCTCAGGGGTAGACGCGGGTATTTTTCTAGTCGCTCGACTTCTTCCTCTTTTCACAGTTATACCTTGTTCTAACCTTGAAGCAACAGAGCAAGCAAGCATCTTTAAATTGGAACTCTTTCCTTTCAATTCCAATGTTCTTCCTCAATTTTTGACTTTAAATTTGTCCCCCCCCCCCCCACCAAAATTGTTACTGTTATTTTTTTCCTTTATCAAACCTCTACACAAATGTATGCAAAAATGGGATTTTAATTTTGCTAATTGGCTGCTAAATAGCCAGCAGACGTGTTTAATGGTTTGCAATAAATTTGAAATTTGTACCTTTGATTTTGAAATTCTAAAATTTATGCATTGCCCCTATTCAATTACCCGTTTATAGCCAGTAATCATGGGAGCATTAAAGGGGGAAAGGAGCAGTAAGTTTGAGGACTTGAAAGAACTTAAAGAGAAGTAATGGGGATAAAGGAGAGGGAGATTAGGGTGACGGGGGTTAAAAGATCACATGCAAGGGCGTGAGGGCATTTTTGTCAACAGAATAGAAATTAGTCAGGAAACACCATTGAGGGGAGGTTAGGGTATCCTAACAGCGCGTTTGGGTTAAATATGGGGTGTTTCTTCAAAAAATATTTTATACGGGGGGTTTTCGAAAAAAATAAAGTTTTTGGGGTGTTTTTCGTAAATTTTCCTAAATTTAATTAGGCAACAAATTACTTCAATTTACATCACTGTATCAAATGTGAAATCAATCCTAGATTGATAAGCATGAACTGCCTACTTGTGAACGACAAACAAGAATAGTTACGCTCAAGTGTTTGAGATATAGGCCATTGTGGTCACTGTACAAAACATATCGTAGCAAGAATAGAAGGGCTCCAAGCAGCAAGATAACACAGAAACTTTCCTGCTATAAGCTAAGCAAAGTAGATACCATGTTTAGGGCAATGACTTTCGCAATATGCTTCAAATCTTCTGAACCAGAACTAAGAAGACTTCTATGTCTCATCGAAAAGACGGCAGCTGAACCGACCTGAAAATCAAATCATGATCTGATTGTATAATTCATGTTTGGAAAGCTTCGAAGCTATAAATCGATAATGTTATGACGGAAAAGAAGAAAGACCAAAACAAACTCACAAGTCACAACAATACCTGAACTTGGATTAAATGAGTTTTGAGTCTCACATTTTATTTTTATTTTACATCAGAATTTTTTTATTAAAACTGAATAAGTGGTCCAACGTAAGAGGACAAGGAGTCCTAATAAAGAAAACTAATTACAAATCACACCAGTGATGTTGAACGTCAGTAAGGGGCCCCCCTGTAAACACCCCAGCCGCTTTGGCCCAAAGACACGCCAAATACACCACCTGATGCCCAATCGAAACCCATTGGCCTAAATGATTCCAAAAAAATACCTAGCATTCCTCTCCAACAAAATGCACTAAATAAATTGCAAAACAGCACACTGCCATAGTAATCTAGCCTCCTTTCCCTTCCCCAACCACGACATTGTGCCTCCAAATGTTGCACCCAAGTGGCTGGACACAATAAACTAACCCCTCCATCTAAGAACTCTCCGCCAACAAATCCAAGCGAACTTACACGGCAGAAATAAGTGTAAAACAGTCTCAGTAGCACAGGCCCCAAAGTACATACACATCAAGAAACAAGACCCACACCGTTCTCCTTCGCTGCAACATATAACGAGCCGACCTAGTAACAGAGTCCAAACAGAAGTGCACGGGGAACCTTCGACTCCCAAAACTAGCAAAGGGAAAAAGAGGGCACTATGATGGTTATTCTTGCATAGGCTTAGTCTTCCTTCTTAACATCCTCTTTTTCCCCTTGCTACTTATATTTGAAAGTCAAAGGTTCCTCTTTTTCCCTTTTTGTGGGCTTTGGTGTTAGACAGGGTGAATATGCATGACATGTTCCAGCGGTTGAGGCCTGGTTGGTGTTTGTCGCCGGATAGGTGTGTTATGTGTCGTCATAACTGTAAGGACGGCTTGCATATGTTTGTATTGTGTGAGTTTGCTACGGTGTTGTGGGGAAGATTGGCTGGGGGAGAGCCTTTTGTTATCTCGGCTACGGTGGGCCAGTTTCTACAAATGCGGTTTGTTGCTGGAGGGAGGGGGAGAGAGGGTAAATTGTGGCAAAAGTGTGCTTGTATGGCCATTCTATGGTGTATTTGGTTGGAGCAGAACTCGAGGGTCTTTTCCGCTTCTGGAAAGACCGTCGATTGTGTTTGATATCATATTGTTTATTTGGCATCTCTTTGGGCAAAGGCAGCCGGGGCTTTTAAGGGTGTTCCCCTTACCTTTGTTCAACTTCATTGGGGGGAGTTGTAGATTTAGTTTTGTATTCATTGGAGGACTTCTTGCCCTCTTTTTGTATTCTTTCAATTGATTGATTAATTGCTCTTCCCATTCTTTCAGGGGGGGTGGGGGGCTCTCCGTGGGTGAAGATCTCAGGACCTGCCATCACTAAAGAAAGCAGCAGCAGGCGGCGGGCGCATCACGGATAGAAAGCTGAAAAAACAAGGTTATCGGGAAGAGAACAATGAGTCCCCATTCCACACATCCTCCCAGAACCGTACCCGATCACATTATACGTGACAAGAGGAAAGAACAAAGTCGATACTTGATATATAAACTTCCACGAGCAAGCATGGGAGATAGTAGAGCCAGCATGAGCATCTCACCCACTCTATTGAAGTCTTAAATTGTTATAGCACAAATAATCCAGACTTTGCAAGGGTAACTTGAGAAAACAATGTTAGACCTAAAGAGTCCTCATTTTAGAGATTGGAAGAGCACCCTCAAAGTGCTTGCTCAGTCAAAGAAAAGAGTTCCAAGTGACAACTGACGGGACAGACTTTATCATTACCTTGGCCTTCACTCTTTTGTAAATAAAATGAGCATTTGATGAGTAGATCAAGCTCGACTTACAATAGACCTAAGTTATGTTTGTTCATAATTCATTAAGTAAACGAATAGAGCATGAGCCAAAAATTTAGCTCGATTAGAGAACAAGTCAAGCTTGAGAACCAAGACACTTATGTTTTGATGATCGGACTTGGGTACAGGTGTTGGACTCGGGTATGGTTCATGAGTGTCAAACTTCAAATATACGGGGACACGGTTCGTGACTATCCAAATTTCAAATATGGACACTAGGACATGCCAAAAAGAAGGAGAAGAAATAGAATTACTTACAGCAACATGGGAAAATAACAATGAAAAAACCAGTAAAGTAAAACAGAAGATTGAACAGTCAAATGATAAGCTACTTTCTTTCTCCCCAGTAAATGAAAGGTGAAGAGTCAAACATTATTAAGTTTTTTTAGATAAGAAAAAAGTATTATTAATAGTAACAAAGAACAGAATACATCCTAAGAGGACAAGGAGTCCTCGAGAAGAATCTATTTACAATGCAGCCAATGAAGCATAACCTGTGTAACAGGATAGCTACAGAAACACCCGGTAGCCTTAGCCCACAAGGAGGCTAATAATACTACCCTATGTCTCTATCCCATAACATGTCAACGGACATAGAAATACCAGAAAAGATCTTAGCATTCCTCTCTAGCCAGATGCACAAGTTATTAGGTACTACTGCTTGTATAGATAAAGCAACTTTTTTATCCCGGTAAATGAGTTGTCTCTATTCCAGCCTTCCCGTCTCTCTTTTTCTCTCTCTCTCTCTCTCTATTCTCCCTCTTTGCTGCATATCCCTCTCTCTGCAGCAGATCTGTAACATTAGACAATCGTGTCCGTCCATTTTTTGGCGTGATCGGACCCATATCCCGAGTCCGTACCTGTGTCGCATCGACACGGGCACGGCATGGTTAGTTGCCGAGTCCGGGCATCACAGCATTTATGTTCATGAGCTACTCGATTATGAGCTTGTTGTTAAGCTCATTTATTTACCTGTTCATGTTTATCAAAAGGTTGTTTATAGGCTTCAAAAGTAATTATGCATGTTTTTATGTTGTAATAGATATATTGGCAAGTAGAATTGCTAAACATTCTATGAGTAACTAATTAGCTTCACTAAGTTTAGTACGTGAGCTGATAAAAAGGTCTAGATAAGCTATTAATTTAGCTGAGCTGATTTATTGAGATTAGGCTCATGAGTGACGCTTGACCACATAAAAGTACACAAGCTAAGCTTAGGCAGGGTACTTCATCTTCGAGTAAAGCTTGAGCTGAGCTCGAACTAAAGAAAACTAAAAAAACAAGACTTTAAGCAGGTGACTACTAGGCTCGGCTTAACTCGTTACACTCCTGACCTATGACATTATACAAAAAGCAGATAGAGGCACTCGAATTAACATTTGCCTTATCATATGTGAGATTCTATGGTTGAAGGCCATTGTTTCTGAGTATGAAAGGAGAACTAACACTCCTATCTTGATGTCACCTAACTAATTAAGAATCTATAAGGAATAAATAAAAAAATACCGCCTTTGCGCCCGTTCTGCAGTACTTGACACACTTTTTAGTTACAAAGTACTATAGCCAGACCTGGCTTCAAGGAGGAAATGTGGAATTAATGAGGCTTGTCAACTGGAAACCAATGAGTGTAAAGAAGTTACAAGCAGAGATAAGTGCTTCTAACACCTACTTATTTAATAAAGTGAACAAAGGTGAATGTATGCTGATTAACTTACCTTGGGATAAACATATGCTTAAGAACAAGTTAGATTGGCTGAGCGCGAGGTCGAGTCTTTGGAAACAATTGAAAGGGAAAGAGACTGGATTAGGATGGGATTCCAACAAAAGAACAATCTGTGCTAGCGATGAGTGGTGAGCTTTGAAAATTCAGGTTAGTTTCTTTCAAACAATTATTGAATTAATTATTTGATACCTTATAATTAGTTACATAATTTAATTTTATTAATCTGTATATCTTTTATAGGAAAACTCCAAATTTGAGACATTTAAAGAAGAAGGGATTGAAATGGATCTTGAATATAAGTTGGATGAGATTTTTATGTGTGTTGCCAATGGGGAACTTAAGCATACTCCTGGTGTAGATGAACCAACAGACCACATTGATGTTGGTGAGCCATATGTGCCTTCTCCTCCTGATATTGATATTTCCCAACCCTCTGGTTATGTTTGTGAGAATTATAGTGGTAATGTTAATTGGAATTCGAAGAAGTGTGGGGAAACCAAACTCCTACCCCATTCCCTCAAGTTCAAGAAACAAATAATAGAATGAGATGAAAAATGATTGCTGAGAGTGACTCATCACATAGTAACAAGAGTGTAACGACAGAGTCTAGTAGGAGGGGAGGAGGAGGAGGAGTTGCTGCATTAGTTGAAAAAATTGATATTATGGTGCAAGCTGTTTCCGAGAAGAACAATGCATCAAAAGAGGCTCATACTTTAATGATGAATGCCATGAATTCCATGAGTATAAGTACACAAAAGTATACGGTCACAGATGCTCTTGCAATATTAGTTTCCCTGCCAACTTTGGACCACTCTAGCCCACTATTTAGTTTTGCGTGTATCATGATGAAGGATCCTACAAGAAGGTGCATTTCTATAGAGTGTCCAACCAATGAGGGTCGACTTGGATACCTCACTTATTTATAACAACAAAGAGGAGAGTAAGAAACATTAAGTTACTCATTTGATTTGTTGTTTAGGCTACTTATAAACCAATGGTTGAAGTTGTGCTCTAACAATGTTTTAAGAACTTGTAGGCTTATTTTGAACTTGTCATGGTTTATTGGCTTATTTTGAACTAGTCATGAATTATTGGCTTATTTTGAACTAGTCATGGATTATTGGCTTATTTATTAGGCACATTATCATGTTTTGCTGTTCATTTCTTCATAATGTATGTCTTTATATTTCATTTGTCTAATTCCAGAAGTAAGTATGGATAGTAGTGAAAATCAACTTAAACTACTTATCCTATTGAAGCAAAATTTGGATGATGATGATGAATTTTGGGATTTTGTTGCTTGTACACTTGCTTATATTGTTGTGTACGTCCTAAAGTATCTATGCAAAGAACCATGCATGACGTCCTATTTAACCGGTGAGAGATGGATGGATGAACTTCTTAATTGTCATGAAAAAAGATGTTTTAATATGTTTAGAATGAATCAAGGCACATTTAGGCAAATATGTATGGATTTGGAAAACAAATATGGCTTGAGAGCTTCGGATAGATTGTCGGTTGTGGAGAAGGTAGGTTTATTTGTATATGTGCTTAGTAAGGGCGCCTCCAATTGGGATACTCAAGAGCGATTCCAACACTCAGGTGAAACTGTGAGTAGAGTTTTTAAACAAATTTGGAAAGCTACGGATGGCCTTTCAAGAGATATACTTGTGCCCAGAGACCTTGAATTCAAGGACATCCGACCACAAATTGCTAATGATACTAGATATATGCCACATTTAAAGGTAATAAAAAGAGTTATGCTCATTTAGTTATATTTTGATGATGGATATAAAATTTGATAAATATATGAAAATTGTTTTATTTCAGGATTGTATTGGAGCTATTGATAGTACACACATAGCAGTAACCGTTCCTGAGGAGGATCAACTGCGATATAGAGGAAGAAAACCATTACAGACTACAAATGTTTTAGCGGCAATTATGTATGGTTTTGGAAAACAAATATGGCTTGAGAGCTTCGGATAGATAGTCCGTTATGGAGAAGGTGGGTTTATTTGTATATGTGCTTAGTAAGGGCGCCTCCATTAGGGATACTCAAGAGCGATTCCAACACTCGGGTGAAACTATGAGTAGAGTTTTCAAACAAGTTTTGAAATCTACGGATGACCTCTCAAGAGATACTTGTGCCCAAAGACCTTGAATTCAAGGACACCTAACCACAAATTGCTAATGATACTAGATATATGCTACATTTAAAGGTAATAAAAAGAATTATGCTCATTTAGTTATATTTTGATGATGGATATAAAATTTGATAAATATATGGAAATTGTTTTATTTTAGGATTGTATTGGAGCTATTGATGGTACACACATTGCAATAACCGTTCCTGAGGAGGATCAACCGCGATATAGAGGAAGAAAACCATTACCGACTACAAATGTTTTAGCGGCTTGTGACTTTGATTTATTGTTTACATATGTATTGACGAGATCGGAGGGATCAGCACATGATACACGTATTTTTCTCGATACAATCAATACTCCAAGACTCAAATTTCCAAAACCACCTACAGGTATTTTAGTTACATGATTTTTCTATTAAAAAATATTACTTATGATTTATTCCTATTCGTGTTCAAATTAGTTATTTAAGTTGTAAATATTTATATTAGTGTTCAACTTAATTACTGGTACATTTTTCCTAATATACTTAGGAAAATATTATTTGGCGGACAAAGGCTACCCACTAAGAAAAGGATATCTAACTCCTTATCCCAAGATAAGGTATCATCAAAAAGAATTTCGCGCCAGAAATCCAAGAGGATCTCAAGAAGTCTTTAATCGAGCTCATTCATCATTAAAAAGTTGTATTGAAATCGCTTTTGGTGTTCTTAAGGCTCGATAGAGGATACTACAGAAAATGCCCAAATATTCATTGAAGGATCAAAATAGAATAATTTGCTCGTGTTTTGCATTGCATAAATATATTAGGAGAAGCGCAATTGGTGACCCGACATTTAAATTCATTGATGAAAACCCTGATTTTATACCTCCGCATAGATTTCCAGGTGTTGAAGGTAGTTCATCTCAAACTGATGACAAATCAATTTGTGAGGAGATGACAATTGTTCGTGACAATATTACTTCAAGTTTGATTGCAGCAAGAAGACGGTTTTAGAGTATTATGACGTGTTACCAAACTTCGTCTGATATTTGTTGTATTTGAGATGTGTTGTTAAACTTTGAATGTCAAATGTTGTATTTGAGATGTATCAAAATTTGATTAACTAATATTTTTATATTTTTGATTACTATGAGCTAATACTTTTTTTTATCATATGTAAGTGTGAATGATTTATATCCTTTTAGAAACAAATGTTAGTAACTAATGAATTGGATACTAAAAAACACTCATGTCCATATAGGTAATTTTACACTCACCAGCTAATGATGAACAGCTGATTTTACCAAACATCTTTTTACAAACATTCAATGTTACCAGCTAGTCAAAACAGCTACTGTCACCAGCCATAAACTACCAGCCAACAGCCAACAGCCAATGTCACCAGCCATTTGCGAAACAGGGCCTTTGTCTATTTCTTGGGCTAGCATGGCCCCCATTAGGTAGAGGATTAAAGACATGCCTGGAGTTGGCGATACTAACACAAGTGGTTCAGACAAGTAGACTTTGATTTTGTCAAAGGATTTTTGGCATTGCTCGTTCCATTCGGTTTTCACTTCCTTCTTGAGTTTCTTGAATATGGGCTCGCATGTAATAGTCAATTTAGAGATGAATGGATTAATGTATTTTATTCGTCCCAAGAAGCCTTTAATCTCCTTTTCCATTTTTGGAGGTGGCATTTCTATTGTGGTTTTGATCTTGGATAGATCAATTTCGATCCCTCTAGTGCTTATGACGAATCCTAAAAGTTTGCCGGACGTTACCCCGAATGCGCACTTTTGGGGATTAAGTCTCATGTTGTACTTCCTAAGCCCGTCGAAAAACTTTTGAAGTGAGGGTACATGCCCTTCTCTTTCCTTGGACTTTATGATCATGTCGTCCACGTACACTTCTGCTTCTTTGTGCATCATATCATGAAGAAGAGTAGTTGCGGTTCTTTGATATGTAGCTCCAGCGTTTTTAAACCCAAATGGCATTACGGTGTAGCAATTGGTGCCCCATTGGGTGATGATTGTCGTCTTTTCTTCATCTTCTTTGGCCATTAAGACTTGGTTATATCCTGCGTACCCATCCATGAATGATAGAAGGGCATGCCCAGCTGTGTTATCTACCAAGACGTCTATGTGTGGTAGTGGAAACTCGTCTTTGGGTCTTGCTTTGTTCAGGTTCCTGAAATCTACACACATCCTTACTCGCCCATCCTTCTTTGGGACTGGAACGATGTTGGCTACCCAATCGGGGTAACTGGCCACTCTTATGATGCCTCTATCAAGTTGTTTTTGGACTTCTACTTTGATCTTAGGAGCCCACTATGATTTCATTTTCCTTAGCTTTTGTTTGACTGGTTTGCAATCGGGTTTTAGCGGGATGGTATTTTGAGCAATGTTGCGATCTATACCGGGCATGTCCTTGTAGGACCAAGAAAAAACATCCATATAGTTCTTTAGGAGTGTTACGAATTGTTCGCGTTCATTAGAAGTTAAAGACAAGCCTATTTGCACGTGGCGTGGCTCATCATTAGTTGCAATGTTGATTGTCTCCGTTTCTTCGACTATTGAAGTCTTTTGTTCATGTTCGATTAGTGCTTTAATGACTTCTTTGGCAATTCAGTTATGTCTTTTGAATTATTAGCAACAAGTCAATCCGAGTAAGCAGAATCGACACTCATAACATTAATAGAAGCGGACAATACATCAACGAGGTTGTTACAAGCGACCTTAGTAGCAACAGAAATAGACTTTGGTGGACTACCTGACACTTGTAGGATAACAGACTCAGAATCAGAATCAGACTCAAAATCGGACTCAGAATCGGAATCGGGCCTCTTTAAGGGACAATTGCGGATTGTAAACTTGTACTTGACTCCTTCTACCGGAGCCCACTTTCTCTCGTGCTTCCATGTGGCGCGGTCGGGCCCGATTGAGGCAATGAGCTTGGACAAGTCGAAACCTTCGTTACAAAGCATAGTAAAGGGAACTTTGCCAATTGTCTCATTGTATTGGCGATGCTTTTCGCCGAATAATAACCCAAGATTGTTGGGTGCCATGTCATTAGCCCAATCTTTAGTAGATTGGTCCTCCTTGGGAGGTGGTGGTGCCTCTTCATTCATAGCGAAACAATCTTGGAATGCCTGGAAGCGTGGAACTAGAATCCCATTGGTTGTGTATGGTTCAGGAGATTCATGTATAGTAGGGGTATGGATCGTCTTCTTGGAGAAATTGTCCATTGAGAGTAAGAGGATAAGGACCTATGTCGTGTAAAATGGGTTTGTTGGCCGCGCGGGCTTTCTTCCTAGCCACTTTCTTTGATATGTAGGCTCGAAGCTCTCGCCTAGCGGGCTTATAGGCTAGCCCAAATAGATCATTATTGATCTTAGTATTCCAGTAAGGTTGGGTCACCTTGAGATGAGGGCCGAAAGTTGTGCCTGGAAAGTAGCCTTGCTTTCTCAATAGGGTATTTATATCAAGCACGGGTTCTATGGTTTTTAATGAATGCTATCTTTTCAAAGCCACATAGTTCTTCATCTTGATCTATCTTTAAGACTGGAGCATTTTCCACTTGGGCTATCATAGTATCGGCGCAAACTTTCAGAGTGGATCCTACTAGAAATAGCTTCAGCCTTTGATGAAGGGTTGAGGCTACATCATTGAGCCCATGCAGCCAAGGCCTCCTGTAAGGACCCGGGATTTCTCGCGCCACGGAGTGTGTCCTTGTAGAAAATTTGTAAGCTGGGGGTTTAGATAAGTTCAAGAAACCGTCGAGTTAAAAAAAGCATTTGAAAAGACTTGAATTGAATAAAAACCACGAAAGAGGTCACAAATCTGCTACCGTCGTTTTTCCGAAGGGAGAAACCGAAGGGACAACCCAGTAGCGCGAAGAGTGAACTAATCATGTTTTAAGAAAGACTCCCGCTCATAAAAAATATATGAGTACCCAAGAATAAAGGGTTGGGGGGCGAATGTACGAGGTGGGAAGGTGTTAGGCACCCAACTCGCCCATTTTTTGACAGCCTCCACTAACTCAAATTTGCTTAATAATTTAAAGACATGATTCCCACACACAGGGGCGGACCCACAGTCATGAGTATGGGGTCAATTGACCCCATGTTATTTAAAAAATATTGGGGAAAGGTTTTGTGAATTTCTTTTTGCACCCATATTATTTGAGCATATTATCAATGCACCCATACAAAAACACAAAGGATAACAAGAATGTGGAGAAGGGTAAAGTTGAAATACACAAATTTTGTCAATGTCTCCACATGATAGCCAGTAGATTTCTTCTGACAATCACACTGATCAAATCTCTCTCTCTGAATTGTGCAGCACGTCTTACCCAAAAAAAAAAAAAAAACAAAAGGCACTAACCCTGAGTCCCTGACCTCTCTCATTCTCTCTCCTCTCATATACATCATAATATATATCATAGTACGGCCTACCTCCACTTAAGAACTCACCTAATTCAAAGTGATTCACCTCCCTTTTGTTATTTCCCATCAATATCTTAATCTCTCACCTGTTGTTGCTGCTATGTGCTAATGATATATGTATGTGTGTTTCCTTTTCCTTTATTGGGGAAGGGATGATGGCAGGGAGGTGAAGCCAATGGGTCCCCTCCCCCCCAAATGTTCATGATTTATATGATAGATAATAGTTGCTGAATTTCTTTTTTTGGTGGTATTATTAAGTTTTATTGGCAATTGTTAGCATTTGGGTTTTTTTTATTTAGATTTTGGTGGTATTATTAAGGAAAATCTAATTTGCTATAGTTTATTATGATCTACACATTCTAAATTTTAATATTGATTTGAGCAATGGGCTAAAAAAAAATTGGTGTATTTGTGGGTGTGGGTGTGGGCGCGGGTGAAATTGACACCAATAATTTCGGATTTTCCTACTCCTTTCTGTGCACCCATACTTTTATTTTTCTGGGTCCGCCACTGCCCACACAAACCGGATTAACAACCTAGGTTAGACTATTAATTGGTTCATTACAAGCATCACAACATTTATCATTGACCCTTATTTAAACATGTATTCGATTGGCAAGTTGAGCATTACAACAACTAGACATGCTTATTTGCAGAATTGAAAGAAATATTTTTAGGAAGCAATAAAATGCATGATTCGCATGATATCTACATTTTGACTACTAGAACATAAACAGTTAAGAAATAAATTTAGGAAAATTTTCACTTTGCTGCCATGACGTATTGCATAATCATTTTTTAGTGACCTGTGTTTTTTATTTTTCCATTTTGGTTACCTGAGTTAAATAGATTTGTTTCACTTAGCAACTTTTCGTCACCTCCGTTAATTTTCCGTCAAAAAAAGGACAAATGAGGCGTTATATATTTTCTAAGGGGGTAATTGGTCATTTTTCTCTTTTCTCTCTCCTTTGATCCCCCATTCCCACCACCATGTTTTCTCTCTCATCCACCACCACTAAGCTCCACCACCACCACGTTTTTTCTCCCCTCCCTCACCACGCATCACCATCACCTACCCCCCACTTTCTTTCTCATCATCTTCACTCCTACCCTCTCCTTAATCTCACCCAACAACACTGCAACATAGTGCCAATATACTCTAGTTTTGTTTCTGTTGAATCTGTGGGTTTGCCCCAAGTCGTTGACAACATCAACAATCACAAGTAGAACCTCATGTAATGCCCCACCGGAAATTAAGATCCAATTGAAACATCAAAAATCAAATCACCATTAGAGAAGTTCATGCTCACACATATAAATTCATTATCAATCACCACATTATGCCACAACCCATCACACAATTTAATCAGTAACCACAATTTTAATCAGTAAGCCACAATTTAATCAGTAAAATGAAATGCAACCACATGTTTTAGTTGAATCAGCACAAATTGGATTCACATGGAAAGGCCACAGAAAATCAAGACCCCGAAAAGTATTGAAAGACCTTGAACCAAATTCAAATCAATATAGCATTTAAATTCATTATCGGCCATAACAAGACATCACATTATGCCATAACCCTTTCATCAAATTCAAAACAAGAGCAACTAGAGGAGAGAGAAATTGCGCCATGAATGCCGATGGAGATGAGGATGAGGGGGAGGTTGTTGAGTTGATGACAGAGGAGATGTCGAAAGATTGATTGAAATTAGGAGAGAGATAGTTGAAGGGGAACTGGTGAAGAAAGTGACCCATTTTTTTTATTATTTTGGGCAGAAGGAAGTGACTTAAAGGGTATTTTGGTCATTATATGTGTGTAAGCTATACTACTCCACACTTAATAGTGGCCACTTCCGCAAATTAACAGAAATTTTTAACGAGACTAACGGAGACACCCAAATTGAAACTTTTTCTGATATCTCAAGTAACCAAAGTGAAAATATAAAAAATACAGGTCACTAAAATATGATTATGCAATACGTTAGGGCACCAAAGTGAAAATTTTTCGTTAATTTAATTTGAGCCCTCAAGAGTTAGTACCTGAACTGTAGGCTATTTAGCAATTGAATAGTAAAAACAAGATCTCAAGTAAAGAAAGAGGGGAAAGCTCGGGAGTACTCAACCGATAATAGAATAATTTTGTAGAAGAAAGAGGGGGAGAAACTCAGGAATACTCAATTGAGAATAGAGATTGTCAATTATAGACTGTGTGTTTTGAAGTAAAGGTGGAGGACTATATTTATAGGCGAAAGAGTAGGGTTGGACGGATGAAGGATGGCCGAAATTTGAAGAGATCGGGCCGAAAAAGGGTTGGCGCCAGCTGGCTCGTGAGGGCTGCTAGCGGCTCTGGGAATTTATCCAGGGCCGCTGATGGCCCTCTCTACAGCCGCTAACGGCCCTGACAAAGAGGCCAGAGCCGGTGGCGGCCCCAGGCTGCCAGCTAGATGTCATCATCAACTTATCCGGGCTATATCTCACTCATTTGGGCTCCCAATTAGATGATTCAAAATGTGTTGAAAAGCTTATTGAGTCTAATTTCATATGGCTTTAGTTTCAGGCCTAAATATTTTGTGGATCTCGAGATATACCCGAAAGAGTAAGGAGCGGTCAGTTTTGGAGCACGCATCAATGTTGGGCTCGTAACTCCTTGGTTGGAATTGTGGTGTGGGGTCATGATACATCATTGGAAAGCTATTTGAATAAGGAATCAAGAAATATAATGCTCGTAAATTTAATGAACCGAATGAACTTCCAAATAGGGCTGGAATCACGGTCTATAGTATTCGGCTACATCTATTTTGACCCTTAACTTTGTTTGACCATAACTCTTAGGTTCGGAATCGTGGGGAGCATAGCCTTCGGAATTGATAATCATGTCATTGAAGACACGACTCTTGCCTAGAACAGATTCAAGCCTATTCAGCTTGGCTTGAAGCTCTTGGACCTCTTTAGTGGAGGGTTCAGTCTTATCTTCACTTGTTTTGGGCTCATCTTCATCCCTAGTAGGGGGATCCAACTTAGCGACACGGGGTTCCATGTCAGTGAATCTAGCATTCATGGCAACCATCTGGGCCAACAAATCATCCATCTTCTAGGCTTGGGTTTTTTTTTTACGTCTCCAGACATAATGGACTTAAGTGAGGTAGCTGGTGTAGCAGGAGGTGACAATGGCGGTGTTTGGAGGTAATCGAGCCAAATGTGGCCCACGAACTGTGCTTGCGGTGGCGGTTCGAATGACAGCTTGCGGATCAATCTCTTGTTGGTTTCGTCTCTGTCCCACTTTTCTAGGACTGTGATCTTGGTTCCTACCAATTCTGGACGTAAAAAGGCATGTTTAAGAGACATGAATGAAATGGAAGACTCCACGAAAAGAAAGAATTTTTTATTAAAAAAAAAAAAAACAAAGGTGGGAAAAGGAATCTAGCATTAAATCCTCAACATGACAACTTTTAAGGAAGACGCAATTTTATGTAAGTAGCATATTTCGGTCAATGATCTTTCGACTATAGTAAATAGGAAATTATACTCTTGACGTGCTTTGCTTTTGTAAAAAAAAAGGAAATACACTCTTGACTTGCTTTAAGGAAATAATAAAGACGCTACTCTTGACTTATATATGGAAAATATATTCCGGACACAAGAAAAGGAAAAATTATACTCTTGACTTGCTTTAAAGAAAGAAATAAGACTTTTTTTTTAATTTTGTGAAAGATCATTGACGAAAATATATTACTTGCACGCAATCTAATTCGTATAGAAAGGTACGTCTTCCTAATATGGTTACTAGCATCGTCAAAATTATTCATGGATTCTATTTCCTAAAAAGAAAAGATCCTAGACTCTATTTGTAAAACTTGACAAAACGCACAAGCACACAAAAGAGAAACTTGCCTAGAACTAGACTCAAAATCGTAAGGGGGGATCTAGTCTTAATATTTTATGGAAACTAATCACATAGCAAGGAAGCAATCAATCAAAATATGGCAAGTAAATCAATTAGCACCTTGATATGGACCATGGGACTAAATGCAATGGTTGACAACAATTCTATGGTTTAGATATGGTAACCCACAACCGAATGCGTTTTGTCATCTTTGGGATGCATAGTAAACTAGATGTACCATTTTACATATCTCGAATGGAAACATGTAAATTCCATGAGATTAAACAAGACTATGTGCAAGGCAATTCGGACCTAATGGGTCACTAACCAAGTCATAGACAATGCTCCAAGGGGTAGATCCTATAATGGTCTGGTGATGTCTTTCGATATGTTGCGAAGATAACACATGCAAATGGATGATATGAATGCAAAGCGATAAAAGTAGGCGGGTTAAAGACAACCAATTTAGCTACCGTTATCACTTTGCACAATTTATATCCAATTTGCATGCAATTAATCTATTAAGCACAAATCAAGAGATAAGAGCAATAAATAAAACTCTCCAACCTACCACACTTGCTAAACGCGCCAAGCATTGCATATGCACATCAATAAATTCGTTAGTAACTTCAAAGGAAGCACAATACAAAAATACTAATTTTATGCTAAAATAAACCTAAAGGGGTCGCTATATACATGAATTAACATAAAAGATGCAAACTTTAATTAAACTAACATGCATGCATAATTAATAAAGATCAAGACATGCATAACTATTCAACTATAATCAGAAGCTAAGTAAAACATGATTAAAAAAAGGAAAAGAGAATTGAAATAAGTAATTTAGGCCCTCACGATGGTTAACCTAGACGTTCTATTCGAACGGGACTAGTAGAATTGGACTTTGCTCTTCAATCTTGGGTGCTAGGTTGAATGCAAGGGCTTGCTTGAGTCATCAAATTCAGAATTCTCTGTGATTTAGGATTTTGTGCTCTCAAAATTGCTCTCAAAATTATAAATTGACCAACCTCTCTTAAAAGAGGGTGAAGAGGAGTATTTATAGAGTTAGGGGCCGAAATTAGGGGCGTAGGGCTGAAGCTCCGACGCCAAACTCGGCCCAACAAAAAAAACAGGCCCGGCGGCTACACAGAAGCAAGCTGGGGCCAGCGGCTGTCGCTGGGGTGAAAACGCTTCCGCTGCAGCGCGTGTGCCGCTGGATCCTTAGCGTCAGCCGCTGGACCTGGAGGCGCGCACGCGGCTAAGGTTTTTTTGACTTTTTGTGCTCAGTAAATTAATAAATTATGAAAATGTCCTTGGGCGAGTTCTCGAGATCGAGCGGTTTTGAACCAAATCTTCAAGACATGATATCTTTTGGTCCGGGAACCTGATTGAGGCAATGTAAAAGGCGTTAGAATCCTTATAATAAGGGCTATCAAAAGACTGAAGTTTCAAAGAAATTGGTCTAGACTTTCGAGCAATGTTTTTTTTCTACTTACGTCCATATTAATCCACTACCATCATCATCGGGCTTTGCGGTGCCAGGCGATGAGAACCGATTAGGGTGTCTACAGTTGTGTAAACTATCTTTGTCAGAAAATGCAAGCAACAAGTCAAAGGGCATTGGCACAATGCTAAAAAAGATTAAGTTCTTCGAAAAACCACCTCTAATATTTAAGATAAAAAAAAGAATTTTTGTAAGTAAGAGAGAAATAATAAAAAGTTAGATCGTCCTCAATGAATAACCACCTCTAATCACCTCAAGCAAACTTATATCTCAACCCATTCAAAATAAGAATAAATAGTAAAATGAGGAATATAAAAAATTTGAATTAGATAATAATAATGTGTACAAACTCAAAACTACTAAAAGGACCAGGATTCCTCACAAAGAACCTATATACAAAATCCATTGTCCCTGAATCTCGTTACCTCAAAATTATATTATACTAATTGTACTCATGGAGTTCGACTAGCTTCAACCAACTAAACAATCTAATAGTTGATAGACGCACCACGGGACACTTTGAGGTCCATTTGATTGGAGACTGCAGTGTCTCGAAAATGTCAAGACTCAAGATGACCTGTCAACAGAATACTGAATTCAATAAAATCAGTACATATTTATTGTCTAGAGTAACTTTGCAATTGATGACAAGTCAGGATTTTTGAAGATGGTCTTCTTTCTCTAGTGATCTTATGGCTTCTGGTTCTAAGGAGGCTGAACGATTTGATACTAATTGGAACCATTCTCCTCTTGGGTGGATTGTATTGTTTATTGGTCAGTCTAGGTGTACGTGGAGTAGCTGGGTATGAGTGTGCTCACATAAATTTTAACAAAGATGAAAGGGGAATATTTTCTGTACGCTTTGTATAACAGACGTACCATAATTAGGCAGTAATTAGAAAAATCTGTGATGAGCTGAAACTTTTACAATATCTACGGAAGACACCAAACTTCTAAGTTATGCCAGGCATTGACTCAAACAATCTCATAACTTGATTTGGGAACAAGAACATTAGACCTTGGAGGTGGTGCTCCACATTGAAACTAGAAGACATTAACAATATGATTGATACTCTACAAGACATTTTTTTAGATAATGAAAAGAGTCAAAGAGTACACGAAGGAGGACAAGATATCCTCCTAAAGGAGTCTAATTATAGATATGCCAATTATGCTAGACAGTAGTAATATGATTGATATTCTACAAGACATTTTTTTAGATAAAGAGAAAGTAAAATAATGAAGAGTCAAAGAGTACACGAAGGAGGACAAGATATCCTCCTAAAGGAGTCGAATTACAGATTATGCCAATTATGCTGGACAGTTGTAATAGTATACCTCAAAAATGCCCCACTAGATATAGCCCATAAAGACGCTAGATAAGTGATCCGATCCCAAAGCATATCATCCGAAATGGACACCCCATCGAAAGTTCGGGCATTCCTTTCCCGCCAAAGACACCAAAAAACTGTAAAAACCATACTTCGTCACAATAAACCATTCTATTTTCTTCTCCCATAACCCACACAATACATCTGAAGAAATGCTTCCAAACTAGAAGGGTTAATCCACTTCTAAAAAAGTTATGAAAAGGAAAACAGTAGCATTAGCTTATATTCGATCTCAATTTTACATTTAAAAGATTTTTTTTTCGAAAAATAGCTCATATGATAAATATCCCTTCCCCTAAAGAAGTTATTACACTAAAAGAAAATTTCCAATTTAAGCATTTGACCCATTTCTTTAGGTCTCATATGTTTCACTAGTGGAATACTGATTGGTTTATATTAGATCAAAGTGGTATGAAATAAGAAATGCTGAATTTTTTTTTTTTTTTTTTTTTCTTTTGATAAGAAGCTGTTTTATTAATCAATCAATAGAAAGAATATATAAAAAGGACAAGGAGTCCTCAAATGAATACAAAATATATCTACAACTCCCCCAATGAAGTTGAACAAAGGTAAGTGGAACACCCTTGAAGGCCCCAGCTGCCTTCGCCCAAGGAGTAGGGGTGTCCAAAAAAACCGTAACCGAAAAATCGCACCAAAAATTCGGTTAACCGAACCTATTTTTTCATTTAAAGCGGTTCGGTTAACCGAACCGAATATTTTTTTCGGTTTCTCGGTTCGGTTTAGGTTTACGATTTTGGAGATTTCGGTTAACCGAAAAATTGAAAAGTATATTTTAATTTTTTTTTATTAATATTTTATAATGTTTTTAATACAAACTTTAAATATAAAGTTGGTATGTAATGTTTAACAACTAAGAATTCATGTTTTTTTTTATTTCTTTATTATTTTGACTATGTTTTATCGAATCTAAATTGTAAATTTAGCTTCTATTTTCTTTTTAAATATGTCTAAAAGTAGTTAATTATACTATAAAAATCATATAAATACGATTTTCGGTTAAACTTATAACCGAACCGCAAAAATTGGTTAACCGAAAGTCGGTTAACCTGTATTTTCGGTTAAGGTTACGGTTCACGAAATTGGAGAACCGAAATATCGGTTAACCAAACCGAGTCAACCTTTCGGTTCGGTTAACCTACCATGAACACCCCTACAAAAGAGAAGCCAAATGAACAATTTGATCCCAAACACAGTCGACGGTCTTTCCAGAAGCAGAAAAGACCCTCGAATTCCGCTCCAACCAAATACACCACAGAACGGCCATACAAGCACACGTCGGCCACAACTTTCCCTCTCTCCCCCTCCCACCAGCAACAAACCGTATCTGCAGAAATTGGGCCACTGTAGCCGGACTAGCATAAGGCTCACCCCCTGTCAACCTGCCCCACAACATCCTAGATAGCTCACACATCACAAACAGATGCAGGTCATTCTCACAGTCGTCACGGCACATAGCACTAACACACACACACTGGGAGACAAACACCAACCAGGCCTCCGCCGCTGCAACATGTCATGCGTATTAACCCTATCTAATACCAAAGTCTACACAAAGGCACGCACCTTCAGAGGAACCTTCGACTTTCAAATATTAGTAGCAAGGGGAAAATGGGGAAACTGAGAAGGCAGACTAAGCCGATGCAAGAAGGACTTGCAGGAGAAAATCCCAAAGGAGTCTCCTTCCGAAGTCCGAGAATCGTCCCTAGTGACGAGAAGAGTAGTTTATTGCACGCTCAGGAGGGAAACAAGTTCCTCCATCTCTGAATTTAAAATTATTATTATTTACAATACCTCTTTTTAGTAAAAAGAATACCCCTCTTTACAGAATAGTTTTCATATATATATATATATATATATATATATATATATATATATATATATATATATATAACAATTTGAAATATTTTGATAAGTTATTCGACTTGAAAACCCATCTATTAAAAGTGTTACATCGTTTTGTTTATGTCTGGGCCGTGGTACCCCCAAATTTCTAAAAATCAATATATATTTTACTATGTCAATAGGAGACATCAACGAATTACACTGGAGACGGTAAAAGATTTGCAGCCTGGGTCCCCTTGGGACTAGAGTTCGGACGATATTATATATCATTGCCATTTGTGATCTTCATCCTATTTTCTTATTTTTTAATCGTTTATTATTATTTTTCCTTACATAGCGGCTTTATCCTATTAAATTAATATCATTTATTTATTTTGCTTTCATACTCCATTACTTTCATTTTTTCTTCATTTTTCAATTCTTTGTGGCATACATATATAATACTATGGGGACAAGCAAACAAATATAATATATACATACCCTCGTATCAAAAAAATAATATTATATATTCCTATCATCGGATGAATTAATAGTCAAGAGTTTTTTTTTTAGTGTCATGTTTGTTCATCAATTATGACGTGCATACTACGGTGTCAAATGCACTATATTTTATAAAATTCTCTAACTAATCCTAAGCGGATAGGGTAATTATTATTTGCCCCCTCCCCCATACAAATTTTCAGGTTCCATCACTGGTGGTTGCCCATTTACTTAGATTTTTTTTTTTTTATGTGTGTCATCATTGTTTGTGAAATTTTGTTATTTATGGTACTTCATCATGATTAGACTTCAAGTTAAGGGCAAAAAGTTTGAGTTGAAATGATTGGACAATGGTTTATTAGTGAAGGAATTTAGTAAAGGATGTGATATTTTGATTAAATTTTGTGTTTGGAAAACTAAATGGGTGTGGGATATGTTTGAGTCATTCTCAAAATTAGTGCAGTTCAAACATCAAAGAAAATCTAAGTGTTTTATTTTGAGTATTTAATATCGTTTTACTCATTGGGCCCAGTATTTGGAGCTAAATGCGGTCATGAAGGGCAACAAAATTTCAGTTTTGGTTCCTGATCGTGATGTTAATTTAAGGAAAACTTTTAGTGACACTTTGATCCAAGTGGCTAGTGAATGAGTAGACTGACACTTGCTTGTATTTAGCTGTAGAGTTGTATGCAAATGTGAGCCAATATCTGTTCTTCAATGTGTGGACAATTCAACCTCTATACCGCAGGCATGTTCGATTTTTTCTGAGGAGCATTTGAGGAATGAGTTTTTGGTGGTGGTATATAAGAATGACATTGATGTGTGCTATTAGGGTAATAAATTTAAGTTGGGCGTTGATGAGGTGCTTGCGTTGGAGTATAATGAGTTTTCTTCTAATTTATCTTATTCAATATCAGAATTTAGTGAAAATTTCAGGTTACTCACGTGATATTTGTTGCGCATCCAACCATTCGGAAAAAGTTATTGGTGGGGTTGGGTATGAATGTTCTCATTTGAGTCAATATGGTGGTAAGTTATCTGATACATTTTCTTGCCGTCTTGGTCGGTTGAAGTTAAAGAAGTCATTTAGAGTCGTTGTTACATGCTTATTTGAAGCAACACCTTCAGGTTCCAATGGATTTCCAAATTGTATTATAGATAAAGGAACTACCTAATCGCATCAATATTTAAAGATAAGGGAAGAATCAAACAAAATCACATATGCCATGCTTAATAATAATTACTTCATCCCTTGGGATTATTTTGACTTCGATACTGATGAGAGTTGGTTAATGAATGTTTTAAATCTTGTTGAGAATTTCTCCAATAAAGAATTTTTCGAGAAATTATACGAGTTAAAAAAGAAGGGAAAAATCGATATAGAGAAGAAAGTAATATGCGTTCTTCATGGTTTATGCAAAGACGATATTCTGCATGGACCAACAAATGGCTAAGCACCACAAATTGGTGAAAGAGGTTACTCATTTGAGTAGGTTTTTAAAGCGGTTTGTATCTTATTAATTTTGATGGTGTGTTGGTTTGGCCCGCTTTCGTGAGGTGGTTTTTACATGGATTTTGTACGTTGGAGTTTCTCATTTGGCTTGTAGACTTATATTTTTCTTGTGTCTTTTGTTTGGATCACTTAGATGTGAGTTGTGACTTTATCCGTATGGTGTTGATTGCACGTGTTTTATTTGGATTTAATGGACATATTAGCTCTAACTCGAATGAGTGTATGAATTTCACCTCCAATTGTGCATAATCATCAACTCCTTTTTTTCCATTTAATAAAATAAACTATTGATTATATATGGGCTTTCCAAGATATCTAAAACTCAATCAGCCAATAATTTCAACAAAAAGCTCATATTGGAGATCATGAACACGTAGGGGATCATGAACCTTACGGTAACATGATTGCACAACAATCCAACCAACTAGTTTAAGGGGTTGTCCCTGGCAGCCAATTCTGGGAACTGAGTTCCCATACAGGGCATATTATGCTATCAGCAATGAAGGTAAACTTGTTGGAAAGACTGTAAGAGGAAAACATACAAGATAAGCATTATCCCTTGGGTTTTGCGGGATGAGGACTGGCTTCGGGATTTATTTCGCCCTTTTAGTTCTTTGGTTAGACTTAATGATTATACTCTGTTGAGGAAAAAAATTAAATTTGCTCGTATTTGCGTCAATATTGATATTACCAAACCTCTCCCTGGTGGTATTTCTGTAAGTTATGAAAGTTTTAACCGTGAATTTTGTCTTGAGTATGAGGGTCTGCATGAGACTTGTGCCTTATGTGGTGAGTATACCCATAAGTTAGATGAGTGTTCACGTAAATCTAAACCTACAAATATAGAAGTTGTTGTTCAACGTTTTGTCTCGAGTCAACCCTTTGAAAAACCACCCACTCATGATTCTGCTGATTCTAAGAACATACCCACTGTTAATGATAAGTGGATTAATATCTACCCTAAATGGAAAACCCATTCTGTGAACCCCCCAAGCAAGAAAAACCTTAATGTTATCATAAATACTCCCACTAACGAGTCTGGTCCTTCTATGAATCACCATAGCCCCACTGAGGCTGGCCCTTCTATTAGTAACCCTCTTCCAGTTCCTCCTTCTGTTGAAGGTCAGGGTCTAAACAGCCCCAATCCTTTTCAACCCTTGGTGACATCGCATAGTGATGAGTACCTGAACCAGATGATTGATTTGACTTCTACTACAGTTTCCTCTCAAGTGGTTGATCCTCCACCTATAGCAACGAAGCATTTTTCTAAACTAGTTAATAATGGAATTTATTGGCTAACCTGACAGCAAACTCCAATAATGATGAGTCAGACTTTTCACTTTGGTGTGATGAAAATCTCGATGATATTGATGAAGATCTTGGAGATGAATTGCTCGATGCGGATGATATTGATCGTATGTCTGAATCTACGTACTCACTTAAACGCCGTCGTCTAGACGACTCTATGGACTCTGCGTCATCCTTACCCCCTGCTATATAATTATGTCGCTTTATGATCATATACTCCTATTTATTTCTACTGTTTTTTATTTGTTTCGGCTTTGCTTTTGTATGTGGGTTATGTTGCTTAGTGTTCTTCTGTCTCTCTTTCTCTTTAATAGGGATAGGGTTGATCCTTTCTCTTCTAGTTCTTTTTGCTGTGTATTATGCGGGTCAGCATCACTAGAAGTTATCTTCCCCAAGGTTGCCATCCATATCATCCATCCGGGTTACACATGGTGTTCCCTGAATATTTTTGTCTATGTTTTGATTAGGATGAGGGGTGGAACCTTGTTTCAGAATGGTCTAACTAGCTGTTTTATAACCTCTTGTAATAGACTTGTACCTAGGATAGTTTTCAAAGTCTGTTGTACTGGTATTAAGGTGTTAATGGAAGTATCAAGTACTGTAATCTGCTTGTTCCAGTTGGGTGTAGCACCCTTGTTTAGCATAAATAAACATGTTGGTCTGTGTATGTTTTATTTTCCTCTTGCCAAGCTCTCTGCGACATTTGATATCATGATTTTATGGGTTACCACCCAAAGCTATGTTTATCATAGAAGAAATTCCTCAATCTACTATATCCTGCTCATTGCACTTAGAAAATTTATTCACCTGCAATGCACTAGTACAAGGGTTATTCTAGAAATTGTTTGTAGTTTCCTATACATGCTTCTGCTTAGCATCATAAGCATATCAATGGACAAACAACAGGTTAGATTGAATTATTATTATTTGATTTTTGTTTGTCTTGTGGTGGCTCTTGAAATTACAATGGTATGAGTCGTCCCTTCTTCTTGCCTACTACCATGGGTTATCCTAGTACTCATTCCTTTACTGCTTTTTTTCACAGACTACCCTCGTGACTATGCCGTCATTTGGTGGTTCCTTTCATGCCTATCTGTTTCATATCTTGTTAATCGTATACTCAGGAATTTTTTATTTCCATAAGTGGTACATTATGTATAACCGGTTTTTAAACAGATATTTAATGGATCCAGTTTCTCCATCAAAGGAAACTTCGCCAACATTATCTTTGGGACTGTTACCCACGAACTACCCAGACATGTCTCTATTTCATCTGGATTGGTTTTCATTGCCATGATCATGGAACGGAGTTTATACTCCTTGATCTTCCAAGATTGATTCTCAAGCATATCCATGGATGAACTTTGTTACAACTTTATTTTTTGTATCTTAATTTTTTAAAGGAGATACACATTTATCTGTGTAGGTCAATCATCTAATACACTTGTCATGCCTCAAGAGACAAGTTTTTTTCGAATTAGATCGTATTCACATAGGTAAAATACAGGGAAGCCGTGGAGGCCGTTTTTTATTAACTATATGCTACCATGAAAATTCTCTGTTGGAATATACGTGGAATTAAAAAAACCCAACGCTATTTCTGAACTACGTTTTTTAATATGCAAACACTACCCATATATTGTTTTTCTTCTCGAAACCTTAGTATCTAATGAAAATTGTACGCAACTATCTCGTATTTTACATTATGATCACTCTCTTATTATTGACCCTATTAATCACTCGGGTGGCATTTGGGTTGGATGGAATGATACTAGAGTTCAAGTTTTACATATTGAACAAACCCCTTGTATTATCAAAATGGATATCCTTAACAAAGAAACTAACAAGCAAGAATGCATTATTGGCACTTATGCCCCAGCTCAAGAACAAGCCAAGGATATTTTTTGGCATCAGTGATCAGCTCTCGTGATTGGTACTCAACTTCCGATTTGTCTTATAGGAGATCTCAATGAACTATATGCCCTCAGTGACAAATTAGGTGGGATACCGCCATCTCTTCAACGCATTAGTTGACTTACTAATTTTTGCTCTCTATGTAATCTTCTTCCAGTACCTTCTACATGATCAACCTATACATGGCGAGGTACATATCGTTATCAATGGATCACGAAAGGTTAGATATGGCTTTAAGTTCCCTTGAGTGATTCAACAATAACCCCGAGGCTTCTCTTCAAACGGGGCAATTCACTTGTTCGGATCACGCCCCAATTCTCCTAGATGCCCACTCCAAAAGAACTACACATAATAGACCATTCCGATATCAGGCGGGTTGGAGTTCCCATCCCGAAGCTTCAAAATTAGTTTAAAGTCAGTGGATAAAATCTTTCCAAGGGTCTAGATTATTTAGAACTACTAGGAAATTCAAGTGCATTAAATACGAACTCAAATCTTGGAACAAAACTGTGTATGGTCATATTCATAATAAATTAGATTCCAATCTTGAGAAATTAAATGCTATCCAAACCCAACTAGTCACAGATGTTTCTTCCCCTAGACTTAGTGAGATATATTCCCAACTTTTACGGCAATGGGAAAAAAGTTACTCCTATTTGGACCAAAATTATGGGGTACTCTTGCTCGTAAGTAATAGCTTACCCAAGGAGATAGGAATACCAGCTAATTTCATTTAAAATATAAATTCAGGAAGAAAAGAAGTATGATTTATAGACTGCAAGACCGCAGTGAAGTGTGGATAGAGGACGACAATGCTATTAAAAATCTGTTTAATACGGAATACATTCAACGTTTTACAAGCACCAGAATTACGCCGACACAAATTGATATTAATGATCTGCACCCTAAAGTTTCAATGAGGATAATCTAAAACTTACTGCACCGGTCTCAGAAGATGAAGTCAAACTCGCTGTTTTCAAAATAAATCCCCATAAAACTTCAGGTCCAGATGGGTTTATGTAGTATCCCGAAAATTTAAACTCAATTATTAAACTAAACTATTAATTAATTAGCATAAAAATTTTCGCTTAATCTTGCTAAGTATGATTAACGTGTCTAATACATGCACTTACGTAAAATTTAACTAAACTATATAGTAATCTCGTTTTAAGTTAAAACCAACTTGATTAATTAACTAAACTATTTGATTAATTTGCTTAACTTATGTTTATGGTTTGCTTAGTCATAATTAGACCTTTGTTTGTGTTGATGACCGAATTAGGAGATGTTAAGCTAAGATTAGTAAATTTCCACTTTTCCCTAATTAGATTACTATTCATACTTGCTTACTTGTCAACAAACCAAACCTTCTCTTTCCACTTGTCATGTATTGATTTTGACACCATGTTTTTGCATGCTTAGTAAGCCTAAAACTAGAAAACATGACATGTTCTAATGTCCTAATGAAACTAAGCTAAGAAAAGAAAGTAAATAAAACCATGCAAGGGGAAGGGGGAAGCTACGGGTAGAAGAGAGAAAGAAAGAGAAGAAGAGAAAGGTTCCTACCTTTATAAAACTAAACAAAAGCAAAGCAAAAAAACCAATTAAGATCAAAAGCTACTTACATATTCTCTTTCTCAAATATTTGTACCATATTTGCAAGCTACCAAAAAGCTTACAAAAGCCTTTCTTTCTTCTTCCCAAAACCGAATCCTATCCCTCCAAAAGCAAGAATATTCTTCTACCATTTCTTTATCATCAAATGCCATTGTCATCATTTATCTAAAGCTCACAAACTCTTCTAAGTAAGCAAGAACAAAATGAAGTAGAGAGAAGAAGGGGAAACCCGTAAGATAGAGAAGAGAAAAGAGAAGAAGAATTGGTAAGAAAACTTAAACAAACTCATGCATTAATCATCTTTACTTATTCTTTTGTTTCAAATAATTATTCCATCTTTCATTCTAAAGTCTAACTTGTTCATCATCTCTTTTCTTCACCACCGCCATCACCACCTTAGCTCCACCATTACCCGAACGCAAAGCTCCCGGACCTTCAAGAGCCACCACGAGACACCACCAAGGTTTAACCTTTTCCATTATTATTTTATCTAAAGCTTAAGTTATTATTATCACCTAAAGTTCATAATTAAGTAATAAAACCCTAGCAAGTATAATTGTGACTATCACCAAAAGTGTAAGAAAAAAGATTTAAGAAACTAAGATCTATATAATCTTCACTTAAAAACCCGAAATCTATTGTTGCATGTCCATTTATAACTTTACGTAAACTTGATCTTGACTCATTATGACCAAAATCACTTATTCACTATTTATCTCTAATTTTCTCTAAATTTCTTTAATCTTGAACCTAGCATTTTCGAGAGTTAAAATGGCAAAATAAAAAGAGAAATTGTCAAATGAAATGATAATAAAGATTTAGGAATTAAAAAGAGTAATTTTGAGGATGAAAAGGCTCAAGGCCGAAAAGGAATAAAAAGAAAATAAATAAAAAGAATGATTATTAATACTTAAACATGTTTGTTTAATTAGGAACTTGTGCTAGTAGTGAGTGATCAAGGAAGCTTAAGAGAGGAAGTGTGTTTTTGGAAGCTTCAGGAAGGTATACTCATGTCCACTAAAACCCCTTATTTCGATTTAATGAATTAAGAAGATAACCATGGATTTTCTTATAAATTATATGCTATATGTATATATATGATTATGGGTATGATTGTGAAGTTGTGTAAAGTATTGCATGTGATTATTTTCGTGACATGGCCCAATGGATGTGATATTGCAGGTTAATGATTACTTGATTATACATGAGAATTAAAGTGTGATATCTAAAGCTTAGTGATTATATGTACATGACCGAATGGATTATGATCTTGATAACAAGTCTTATTTGATGTTTGTTTAATGATTTACTTAATTATTATGAGTATGCGTATAAGATGATTGAGTGAGATCAAGATTGATGATAATGTTTACTTGAAAGATTGCATGTTAAATTATGGCTATGTTGAAGGATAAGTGTTGATCAATTGTGCATTGCATGTCTAAGTGACCGAATGGATGTTAAGTAATGATAATGAATTGCTAAAGAGTTTTATGAGTATATATATGCATATACGAATATATGAAGTAATGAATTCGATTTAGAGAATTGTTATGAAAAGGAACAAGTTTGGGAAGTATATGATTTATGTTGATATGATCATGTTATTGAGATGAATATGACCGATTAAGATTAAGACAAGCATGTCTACTAACTTACTTGTAGTGTGCTCCCAAACTTGGTACCCTTGGGATATTGAAGAGCATGCCTAGTGTGCACACTTTAATAAAATATTGTAGGGTTAAACCCATTAATGATTAAGCTATATGGATAAACTAATCCTGAGTATCTCGCTTATCATGGTTTAATCTGAGTTTATGTAGGGTCTAAACCCGAGATGATATGATTATGCCAAAAAGGCCAAATGAATGAATTATGATTTGTAGGGTCATCGAACCCGAGTGTAGGACTCATAGAGTATGAGATGTGCTATGCTCTTCCGCACTACCTAACATAGGAGTCTAATTCTTTGCATGTTATGACTTGAGTTACTTTATAGCTTAATAGACCTCAAAGGTCCTTTTCTGAGTGATTATGAGTTTGTGTATGATATTGGTTGCCTAATGCTCTTGCATGTAAATCTCATACGTATGCATGGCTTTGTACGTAAAAAAACAAGTTAACTATGATTATAAGGACATACAATCTCTTTAAGAATAACAATTGATATTATTATAAGTACTACTATTATCGTGATTGATGGTTGTTAATGCTAAATGTATTTTGAGTATAAACAAAACGTATTTTACAAAGTGGGGTGAGTATTGCTTAGCTTTCACTAATTTTCTTTTGTTTTTGTGTCATCTCTTCTTGTGTGGATATTGTATCATTTTGACAGATTTTGGGCAAGGGAGAGAGTGAAGAATGGAAGGAATCCTTTTGTGCATGCTTACTGCATGTTTTTGCTGTTGTTTGACCCCGTGGCTTCCGCAGATGGAGGAGAACCCCATATGACTTAATAGAATAACTAGTGATGTAGTCTTGGAACAATACAACTATGTAATCTCCACTTTTATATTATAATATAATTTAGTATGTTTATTGTACTCGTTATCAATCTTTCCCTTGTACTTGTCTTGCTACAAGTACGGCAGTAATGTCTTGGATTGGATTTAGGGCCATAAGCATGATTAATTAAGAGTTATCCAATCCAGGGCGTTACAGTTTACTACTGCATTCTATCAGGATTTTTGGCCACTTATGAGAAATGAAGTCAACAAGGCCATACAAGCCTTTTTTCATCATGGTAAACTTTTAAAGGAAATTAATCATACATTTATCACGTTTTTACCTAAAGTTGATTCACCTAGTAGCCCTGCACAGTATAGACCAATAAGTCTTTGCAATACTTTTTATAAAATCATTGCTAAAATTCTTGTTAATAGGTTATGACCTACAGTAAAAAAAGTTATAATCCTTATCAAGGCACGTTTGTCCCTCAGCTATCAATTAACGATAACCTTCTCATTGCACAAGAAATTATGCATTTTTTTAGAAAATCTAAATCTCGAGATGGATGGGTAGCCATGAAGTTAGATATGGAAAAAACATATGACCTAATCGAATGGGATTTCTTATGGACTACATTACAATAGCTGGGCTTCCATCCAAAATGGATTGAGTTGATTCGACAATGTGTCACAACAGTGTCATATTCTCCCCTGATCAATGATGCTCCTTCGGGTTTCATTCAACCTAGTCGTGGTCTAAGACTGGGCGATTCTCTATCCCCATATTTGTTTATAATTTGTATGGATGTATTGAGTCAGCGCCTCTCTAAAGCTGCCATATCCAAAACTGGGATCGGTGTTAAGGTTTGTCCTGGTGGTTCACAGATTCCTTGTCTTTTCTTTACTGATAATATCTTACTATTTTTTAAAGCCAATCATAAAGCCTCGTCC
This sequence comes from Tetragonia tetragonoides, assembly GCA_038025085.1. Taxonomy (NCBI): domain Eukaryota; kingdom Viridiplantae; phylum Streptophyta; class Magnoliopsida; order Caryophyllales; family Aizoaceae; genus Tetragonia; species Tetragonia tetragonoides. Next base: position 26,765,493 of record CM076141.1, read on the forward strand.
CACTTATAAACATTGTTGGACCAATTTTGTACTCACTCTCGACAATTAGTAAATTTTTATAAATCTTCCCTGGTCTTTTCAAAGGACACGTCGTCCCAACAAAAACAAAATGTCTCTGCGTATTTCAATATCCCGCATAAGACAAGTCTTGGAAAATATTTGGGCTGCATATTCCCCGAACAGCGTTTCACAGCTCCTGTTCATCATAATCTTATAGAATCTACCCAAAGCTGCCTAGAGCCTTGGAAAGTTGCTAACCTATCTAAAGCAGGAAAATTGGTACTTATCCAATCGAATCTCAAAGCTTTGCCCTCCCATGTCATGCAAAGTTGTAAAATACCGACTTCTACTGCCCACAAATTAGATTCACTTCATAGGAACTTTTTCTGGAATAACTCTAAACATGAAACAAGTCTCCCTCTCATCTCCTGGAATAATATATGCCTGCCTAAATCAGCTGGAGGACTTGGATTACGAAAAACGGAAGTTGTAATTAGGGCTTTCATACCTAAATTGGGATGAAAAGTACTACGGATCATAATAATTTAGGGGTTCAATTAGTACGAAATAAATATCTGAAACGAACAATTTTTTTCCAAAAAAAAAGGCCATGAATCAAGATTCCTTTATATGGAAACAAATTTTAAAAGAACGTTCCACTCTGCAACAAGGTATTCGTTGGATTGTCGGTAATGGTTGTAATATCTCATTTTTGGTTGGATAACCGGGTTCTACAAACCTCCCTAGCTTCACATTTACATAAGAATATCCAGAATATTTCAAATATTGATGTAACAGTGAATCATTTTATTACAGATCAAAAGACTTGGGATATTGATAGATTAATTGAAATTGTTTCCAACTTCATAGTACAACTTATCTTCAGTATACCAATCCCACGAGAAAATACCCTTGACTCCTTTTGTTGGGGACCATCAACAGATGGGTCATTTAATACCAAGACAACAACTTGGATGAATCATGTACTAAATAAAATGGATTGTAAAAACTGGAACTACAAAGGGATATGGCAATTAGATATCCCTCCGAAACTTCAAATTTTCCTTTGGCAAATATTAAATAATGGTCTCCCAGTTGGTTCTTCCTTAGCAGCCAGAGGATTAAATATCGAAGAGTCTTGTCCTTTTTGACTTTTTGTAATGCTCATTGTGAAGATATGTTCCATTTATTCTCTAATTGCAAAATGGCCAAGCAAGCCTGGCACAAAGCTCATCAATTACAATGGATAAATCTTAAACTTGATACGGACCATATCATCGAATGGTGGTCACAATTGAAGCAAAATTGTCAAATCGAGCAATTACATAAAAGTATTCACTTGACTTGGAGTCTATGGAAATCTAGGAACACGGTGATTTAAATGATACGCCCTTTAATTTGTCAGCTACAATTGTGAGGGCTCAAGCCTCATGGCAAGAATGGGAACATAGAATGAGGTTAGATCAACAATTCAATACATATATCGTCCATAACTCGGTAACCCCTATTAGACATTTGGGTCAACATAAATCAGCCGAATATGTTAATATTGGTTGGGAAGCACCACCTGAACATTATGTCAAACTGAACTTTGACGGTGCAAAAAACAATTATGCATTTGGTTCGGGTTATGTTTCACGTAATCAATTTGGGCAAATTTTTTAGGTAGGTTGCCAACATTTAGGTAAAGTTTCAGTCCTCGTAGGAGAAGCTATCGCATTAAGAAATGGACTTCATAAGGCCTTACAATTAGGGTTTTCAAACATTTTTGAGATAACCAACTTGTTTTGCAAGCAATTCAAGGAGTATGCAAGATTCCATGGAGTATAAGCAGTCTCATAACGGACATCAAGCAATTACTTCGACACGCCTCGAACTATCAAATTCGCCATCAATTTCGGGAGGCTAACCGTGCGGCAGACTGGATGGCAAAATATGGCTCACAACATGCTGAGGGTGGTGATTGGATCAACTTTCCTAGTTCAGAATTTAGATATATTATTTTTTCAGATGCGATGGGTCTCACCCTCGAGAGGAGGGTTACCTAATCACTTTTCTTACCTTTGATAAAAAAAAATACAAAATAAGCATTAACATTAACATTACCCCAGTGCTTCAAAGATGCTCCAGAGTATGGGGGGTCAAGTTTACACAATCTTACCCCTGCGAGAGTCTCACAAAGAGGTTGTTTCCGTTTGACCCGAGATCTAAATGCAACAATCATCGGCAACTTCACAATAAATAAGTGCGGACAATTTTATGAGCCATTTTGCTTTAGTCCATTATATCCCAAAGACAAAAAGTAGTGAATCTTTTGACGCCACTGGAAATGGTGAACACATGAAACAAACAAAATAAGCAATTGTTGAAAATGCCATTTTCGACGTACTGGTTTCCATCAGCAAAAAAAAAACATGCACAATGCACAAATGTGGGTTTTTTTTTTCAAGTAAAAAAACCTTTTCAGTGAACTAATGAGGTATTTAGGAAGGTGCAAATCAACGAATGAGGCAGGCAAAACAAAACCAATAGATCAGCAAGTGCAGATAACTAAATACCCCTGAACGGTTCAACCATTAACATCTCAAATATAATCATAATTGCAAGTTCAAGGCTAGGAGCTAGTTCCCAACACATTCCCAAAGATAAAAGTGAAGCTAAAAGGTGCATAGAAAGAATATCCACCAAAGAGATAGTCAACTGGCACATCCACAACCATACTAGTTTCCCTGTTGAAACGATGCCTGCAAGAAAAGATTCAGCAGAATCCCTACAGATACATTACAAAGCTCATTCTTCCATTGGTGCAGCACCCTCGTCAGGAGCACCCTCAGCAGCAGCTGGAGCAGCCTCCAGTTCTGGAGCAGCACCTGCTTCTTCAGCAGCAGGACCCTCTTCCTCTACTATCTCGAAAGAGTTGATCAACTCCTGCACTGTTTGCTGATCCAATGTTTGGAATGGTTCGCCTACTCCTAGTACAGCAATTGTGCATATAGAGCTCTTAAGTTTCTCTCCTTGCAAGGTTTCTTTTATCGCAAAGAGCGCATGCTTAATCAGCTCTTCCCTTGAAGCGTCGTCAAAAGTATCAAATTTGCGTTCCAAGTATGTCTTTGCAGCTTGTGAGCGGGACCCAATAGCAAAAGCCTTATATTCAAAGTAATTTCCACTTGGGCAGTTGTAGTAGAGATGAGCTCCAGATTCATCCAAGCCACCTACCAACAGACCAACACCATAAGGCCGCTTCCATGAACGTTGTGTGCAGACCTGCCAGCAAAAAATTATAGTCATTAACATTATGTTTCAACTACTGAAGTTTTGAAGCAGAAAAAACAGAATTCTTTCAAACGCAAATAGAACAGTACAGGGGAAACAAGTGATTAGAGGGGAAAAGAGAATTTAAAAAAAAAAAAAAAAAAAAAAAAAAAAAAAAAAGGGAGAGAGAGAAGAAAAGAAATCAACAAAACATCAGCCCCAGCCCAAAGCACGACCAAGACATCAGTACCCCAAAGGAGACCCCAACCAGTAAGGGCTCTGTCTCTCAATATACGGCCATTGCTCTCAAGTCTCAATCCACAATACCCATAAAATTGCCAACATTAACACACACCCAAAAGGCCCTTTGCTCCTTCCCGTGACCAAACCCCACATATTTAGTTTGCTAATACTGGGGAAGGTCAGAGGGACACCCAACAACCTGCTCGGTAGAGTTTCTAACTATAACAAAATGAAAAGCACTTCCACAAAAGAAAAAAAATCCACATAGCTGTTCATAAGATTTTAATTGTGGTCTCCTATGTCCCATTTTTGGTACACTTCAGCAGATGTAAAAATTGTATAGTGGGAACTAGGCACTGGACCAACCTTTGAGGTCATAATTTATGGGATTTTCACTTTGCAGTATCTTAAGGTGATCATGGACAACAACAATGTGGACGATGAGGAGTTTGGATCCGCTAGGAATTACTTCCTGGCAAAAGAATTGGGTAGAGCAGGGAAAAAAATCAGGGCACAAGCTGTCTGATATTGATGTTGTAACTGAAAAAGTATTCTGTAAGCCTATTAGACTTGCAATCTTCTCTTCCTCTATTCTATGTTAACTTAAGAAGTGTTAAAGAAGCTTCTCGTCTATGCACATGTATAGATACTAAGAGAAGCAACTTCTAACTTGGAGGTGAAGCATAAGAAAGAAGTGGAGACTTTGATGGAGAGCTATAGAAGTTTATATGATAGATTGAGTTTGGAGTTTGAACTGAAGTAATTGGTCCCCTATGTGTTTTACTGCATGATCTATTTTGTCTTTTTTTTGAATCCCAAGGCATGTTGGTTCTACTGAAAAAGGAACTAACTGCTGCACCAGGTATATATCTAGGGGATTATGCTGACTGAACTATAGAAAGTTAGATTTTTTTAATAATTGAATTATAGGGGTTTCTTTTGATCAAGACTGATCCAAACCTTCCCCACATTGAGCCTCTTAATTGACCCATTATTTTCTTTTCTGAGATTTGAATGTACAATTCACCAGTTACTTAGATTAGATATGAACACATAATACAATTCTGAAAAGAGAAACTGAAGGAGCCCAATGCCAACAGACAGTGAGAGACCCAAAACAAGAGACCCAAAACAATATTGCTACAAGGAAGCATACAAATTTAGCGCACTACATCAACCAATCTGCCAGAGAAAGGTGTCCGAGAAAACAAAAACACTAAAACTAAAGGCGTTTAACATTATAAGTCTATAATATCTTTTTTTCTTTCTTTAATTCTTAACCAATGTATAGAAAGTATCTAAGATACATTTTCATTTCAGATTTGAAGCTTGACCTTATGTTCCTTTAAGAAGCTAAATAAGCAGTCAACTTTTTCCTTCTTAAAATTCGCCCCTTCAGGTTGTTCCTAAGTACAATGTTTTCAAAACAGAGTTTTATGCTTCTCCCAATTTGTTTTTTATCTCGCCTTCATTTATTCTCAGTATTCTTTTACTGTTGGTTGCTCAATGCCATATTGTGCTGGTGTTCTTTGTCCTAAGGTAAGAATTCCTTATTTACTCTACATTAAAAGGCTGAGTTCCTCAGATGAGGAAAATGTTCTGTTTTGAAGAAAAAAGAGGGGGGGGGGGGGGGAGAAACCTACTAGCAAGCCTGCATGGTACACACATGGTAAAGACTCAAATAACAAATCAATTGCTTCCCACTTTTATCATTTTACTCAAGAGTCTGAGAACTCACTAGAATCTCTTCCCCAAAATAGCAATGCTGCTTCCCACAGATGGCTGATGCTAGCGTCGATTAAGTTTTTTCTAAGGTACTCTCCAGATTATATTTTGGTCATTTAACTTCTGAGATTCTCTGAAAACCAAACTGAGATTTTTTTTGTTTGTTTTTTATTAAGCCATTTTTGCCAAAAATCAACCCATCTAAATCCTGGAGCTAATTAGACCCTCACATACACCTGTACACCTAGCTTACCTAACAACTATATCTAACCAAATCAGAAAATACAAAAATGTAGTAGCTAATCATATCCCATGTGTATAACATCCCTCCCCTATTTAACACCACCTCTACATATTTGATATTTCCAACATAAGAATCTAAGCTCCACTAATGAGCTTGTACAGCACTCTCTTCACCCAAGTCCTCCTGAATCAAATGTGGCAATCCTAGTCTTACTGATTCTTCATCTAGCCCTTTGGTCAAACCCTGAAGCTTTCCAACTTGCCATGCTTCCTCCATTTGAACAGATATATGATCCACAGGTTGCTCCAATTGTTGCACAGGAATTGGATTAGAATTAGGCGGCGGAGATTTAATAACAGAGACATGAGAAGATCTAAACAAGAAAAACCGAGTTCTAACAAAAGGAAGAGGAGTACCAAGCCCAGGAATGACATCAGAACTAGGCGGAGATTCAGTAAAGACACATGAGAAGAACAAGAGAAGACAAACCCAGTTCTAAGTTTCTAACAAAAGGAAGATGAGTACCAAGCCCAGGAATGGTTATCCGTTTATGTTTCCTTTTAGTTACAAGTTTAAACATACCAATATCTTTGTCCTCCCCTCCCAATTTTGCTGCAATATCATCTTGAGAGGCAGCAGCAGCTTCCTCTTCTTTATGCATCAGCTCAGCAAAAGAATTTCAAGTTGGGAATTTGGGATGCTTGGATTAATTTGCCAACCACTAGTGGGGAAAAGTGAAAAGAGACCTTTCCTCTAGGGAGAAACCTTCACCAACCCCCTTCTGAGAATGAGGGGAATTCATCATAGTAAACAGAGATTGTTAGATTTGTTTTTACGAGGATGGAAGCATGATTGTTCCATTTCTTCTTAATCAAGATTCTTGGTTATGTTTGGAAAATTAACTAAAAGAATTAGATGTGGTGCTTAGCTGAGGAAGTGAAACTCACAGGGCTTAATTCAGCCCCTTTTTTTTCTTTTGCTCTTCTCAGGGCTTAATTCAGCGTTTGGAAACAAAGGATTGGATCAAACTAACATCTATGACTCCCTAAATGGTACAAGGAGGCAATTCGCGTTTTTGATATTTCCCTCAGTGTATGTTCTGATCCTGATTTTTTTTCAACTCCAAGTCATCAATACTTTTTGTTGAAGTCTTGCTTCATTGGGATTGAAATGTATAAGCCTTCAGGCCACTTTAATTTGAATAAAAAAAATTGCTTGATTTCACACGGATTCAATTAGCATGCAATTAATGTTCCTCAACTCTTAGGCTATCTATAATCTTAGCTCTCCTGCCATGGAAACAATATTTGTTTCATCACTTTGCTAACTGTCTATGTAATTCTTAATGCACCGGAACATCACACTAGAACAGTCCTATAACTCAATTAACATCACCAATTAATCAGCCAAAAGAACCAATCAATCACTTAACCTAATTTCAACAAAGTAATGAAATCAAACCCCAGAACAATTCAGTATCAAGAAAATTTTAACTTTTCATCTGCTGGAGATGAGTTCAAATTTCGCTATTGAACAATCCATTTTGAGGGTCAATTGTCAGATTCCACTAATATCAACACAATTACTTGGAATTTCTTCGATGTTTTGAATCACCAAAAAGCAAACAACCCAAATTTCAATCAAATCAAACCCTAGAAACAAACCCTAGAACAATTCAGTACATTATTACCAAAAATCTAACCAACATTTCATCTACTTTACTACCAGCACAACCCAAAACCCTATAACCAATTGGTGGAGATGACTTCCAAATTTCGCTCTTGGGCTGCTGAGAGACAATTCTTGGACTAATAAATTACTAATTTGATTAGCTGTTTTAGAAACTAATTTACATGTTGCTCCATTTTGAGTGTGTACAAACTGATATCAGCACAATTTTTCGAAATTTCTTCAATGTAATCAATCAGCAAAACGCAAACAACCGTAATTTCAACAAATTAACCAAATCAAACCCTAGAAACAAACCCTAAAACAATTAAATTAACACAAGTGAAAACCCCATAATCAATCAATCATGAAAAACAAAAATAAAAACAGACCCAATTAAATTAAAGCAACCACAATGACAAATAAATAAAGAAAGAAAGAACGGGGTTACAAACCTGGGCTTTATCAGCGAGTTGAACAACAAGGCGACCAACAGGGAGAGAGTTTTCATAGCTAAACTTGTAATTAATAGATTCAGATCGCATATATTTAGACAAAACACGGCCATCAGCAGTAAGACCAGCAATAGCAACACCAATATGGTCATCAACTTTAAAGATCTTACGTTGATGAGAAGAAAGTTCAGATTGAGCTTTGTTAATACAAGCTAAAACAACATGGGTTTTAGATCGGAGACCTATGGCTGCTGAACCTTGTTTCACAGCTTCCATGGCGTATTCTACTTGGAATAATCGCCCTGCTGGGCTCCATGTTGTTACGTCTGTGTCGTACTGGTTTCTGAACATTGTCAATTTTGGGGGTTTTTGGTTTTGGGTTTGTTTTTGGTGTTTTTGGTGTTAGAATGAGGATTTGGTTTAATGGAGTTTTTGAAGGGGTTTTGAAGAGAGAGAAAACAAGGTTTTCTTTTTGGGCAAGGCAAGTGAAAGCGCAAAAGTGCCAAAGTTCAATAGGACGTCGGTATATGGATTAGAAAATTAGGATTATAAAATCCCATATTTGGTAGAAGAGATCGGAAATAGAGAGTGTGTAGGGATAGGGATAAAAAAGTCTCTCTTATGATCTTATCTCACGTTTTTAATCCCATAGGAAAGGTTGGTAATTGGATGTGGGATAAAGAGTTTAATAGTTAAATTATTATCATATCCAATAAAAATGACTGCAGATTTTGTTTCCTCTTTTATTTAAGGGCATTTTGGTAAATTAACTTTACAATTTTCAATTTATTCCCTAATTTAATACCCACATAACAAACAGCATAGTGGGATTAACAATACAAATTCCCTATCCTCTCAACTCAAATCTCATCCCCATCCCCATAGTTTCATAATCTCATTTCCACTTCCCAAACGCCCCCTATAGTATAATAGAAGAACTTTAGTAGGGAAAAACTGGCAAAGTTGGGTTGGTTCACCTTTTTGAGTTTTCTTTTTTTTTCTTTTTTTTTTTTTTGATTGAGGATTGTCAAATCTTTTTGGTGAATACCTCTAAAGGCTCTATTGTTATGTTTTTTTTTATCGCAATTCTTTTGTATTTTTAATTCTTGATGCCTTGTGAGATTTTCCTCAATCTTAAAAGAAATTGGATATCCAAAAAAGTTGAGTATCAGGAAAAAATAATGAAAAATAAAGAACACGGTTGAATAGCATTCGAATCAAAACAAGTTAGATGTCATTTAGATAAGAGATACAGTAACGGGTAGGTGTAATGAGTCTCTTATAAGGCGTCCCAATGTGAGGTCACCTCTATGATCAAATATGACGTCATCAGGACATCATGCTTATATGAAGCGTCTCACCTTGCAGCCGCCTCATACGAGTTTTTGTGAAGTGGTAGAAGTCAAACTAAACCATGCGATTTCAATCTACGGCTGGAAAAAACATGAGTCTCATTAATTCATTTGATATAAAATTCAAACAAAAAAGGAAAGTTGAGAGCTTCATTTCTCTCTCCTTTGTCTCCCTCTCTTGGTCGAGATGAGAGGTCGATAACGACTTGAGGTATACTTTCTCTATCTCTCAAATTCATGTAAGAAAATTTTGACTCTTTTTTTTAGCTGATACGATTTTAAACTTGTAATTTTTATATTGCTTAACTCCAATTTCCGTATTGTTCTTGGTTAAGGTCATATATGTAGGTCAGACACCCATTTTGCGTTGGATTTTCTCTCTTTACATAGATTGCAATTAATATTATTGTTTTATTTGTTTGTGTAATCCACAAGGAGAACTACATTTTGTTTTTACAAAGAACAACAACATTGTTATGAGAGCATAGACAAACATGTGAATGGTTCACCACATGTAAATTCATCAACCCAATGCATGTGAAGGTAAAGCGGAGTTCATTACCCCATTATGCATGTAATGATAGAACCTGACCAATGCATGAATAAATAGCTTCTACAAAATATTTGTATATGCGTCTAACATGTAAATGTATAACAATTTGTAGTTTACACCCAAAGAATCTATAAATACCCTAAGTTAGAACCGTTTTGAGCAAGCAACTAAACAACATTCTAATTTCATCTCTACAAGTCTTTTCTTTATAATATACGATTACATATTATTATCAAAATTTTCACTAAATGATTTTAACTTAAATTTTCGGCATTAGACTGAACATTTTGTCCAAGCAACTACTATGTCTAAACCCTAAATAGAACAAGAGATACACAACAGTAAAAGATAATAATCCCCACGAAAGACAAGCCTTTATTGCAACTTGTTCAACCATTAATTCGGTAATAATATCAACAATTTAATAATATTTACAGATTAAGCAAAGCCATTATTATTCATTGTGAGACAACTTATTTGTTCCTGAACATCCCTACATATCCATCCAGTCAAAAAAATTTACTTCTACAAAATTTCCACGCCCAGTATATGTGGTATGCCTTTGGCTCCAATCACACTCTCATCCGTCCCTCCAAAGACTTAACAGAAAATCCATGAGATAATGGGATATGTCCCTTCTGTAGCTTATCTGCCATATCAGACATTCGAGCAAGTCTGGCTAAGTTGGACTTGAAATATTCCATCTATGCAGATGCACCAGCTGCAGCACGCTTATCGTATCCTCCTTGCTCTTCTTCGGCAAATTCTTCAATAAGTTCCTGCTGTCTTGGTGTCAATCTCCTGACAAATTTATACCAAAAACATCAGACCCTCACATTCAGAATCAATATTTGGAACAATCAGTTTGGACAAAACCTTTTCTACCAACACTGACAGGACATTGGTCATAGCAACAAGCCAAGTGATCATCATTTTTTGGTCCATGGGAGATACAGAGGCCAATACAATAAATTCATGAGCAACAAGGGAGAAGAAAATCAAATGTGAGATACCTAGGGCCTCAGTCTTAACCACTGAGACAAGACCTCATTGGCAGCCAAATGATCATCGGAACATGTAATATATAACCCCAAAATATGAGCAAACTAGAAATTAGCAAGGGAAAAATGCTAACAAACTTACGTAGGAATGCTGACATTGAAGTGCACAAACTGATCACCAAAAGAGAAAGAGGTCCTTGCTTTAATTCCTGCAAGAGAGATTTAGTGCATCTGGATAAGCAAAAAAAAAAGTGCATCAATCTAAACTATGACGACTGCAACAAGCACCCATACGATAATAGCTGCGAGCTCCATCCCTGAAGATCCACAAGGACCCAGTTTTTATTTAGAATATTGCACCAGTCCAGTAAGCGACAACGGAATGATAAAAATGCACATCAAAAGCAGACAAGAACCAGACCGACATCAAACGTGATCCAGTACAGCTCAACGTTTGAGAGTGCAATTGTCCTACATTCCAGAACGTTGGCTCACTTTCATGCTCTGTAAAAGTTTATACCATTCTTCCATGGCACCAATTTTCTTTAAATGCGCACAATTTATAACAGATATGTTATCCATTTGCACACTGATATCACCCCTTCCCCCCAAATGAGGCCTTTTTAAGGCACAATCCATCAAAATCATCACCCAGTGGCCAGTGCCAAGTACCTCAAAAGACGGAATAATCTAGTTGTATGAAGACATGGGCAACAAAGGAATTTGTGATGGCTGAACATTGAACAAGAAACTAAGTAGAGACTCCTGCAGCAAAGATCAGACTAATTGTTCACCGTAAAAATTCAGAACTAAGCAGCTAGACAGCCATAGCCTCAAAGGAAAAACCAGATGTGAGTGCACATGGAATATAACTAAAATGATTCAATTCAAGCTGTTTTCAATTTTGACGGTTGATTAATAATATAAGTTGCTTGCTTAGTTGCTTGCATAAAGCCTACAGGAATAAGCACGATGAGCCACAATAACTACAACGTGAAGGGCAAACAAGTGCAGTTACAGAACGTGGAGAATGGAACTTTTCCCACGCACCATGTTCAAACTAAAAATAGACGACCTAACAGGGAATACCTGCAAACAACAGACATTTTTAGGCCTTCTTACCTTTTTTCTTCAGAACTACCTTCTGCCCAGGTTGGGTCCCAGGACAAACCTTAAAGGAGGGGAAGAAGTGAAACTCATCGTTAGGGTTAAGTATACAGAAAAAATGAATATATACACATAACCAGCACACACCTTAAGGACAACATCGCCAGTGAGAGTTGGAACCTGGATAGTCCCTCCCAAAATTGCCTGCATTTGGTCATCGAGCATCAGTAATTGATTAATACAGACAACATAAAGAGAAAGTCGCAGGTAAACGAAAGTAACAATCAAGATAAATTTCTCAAACATCTGTAGCGTAAAAATAAAGGTCAACGTCTTGATGATATCTGGAATAGCTATGAGTGAGCAAATATAAACTATCTATCGATCTTTGAAGAATTGAGCCACTGATGAAAATCCTTCAGCTTCGGTAACAACGAACTGGACGTCTGGACTACATGTCCTCTACTTTGGAAGTTATGAAGTAGTGTCAATCAATATAATATTAATCAAGCATACAACGGGGTGGCCTCTCTACAGAGTTGAGGCTATGTGCATATGTCGCACTACCGCCATAGTCCTAGAGCCTCATGCACTATGTTGATGGTTGATTTGAGCAAACACAATATGTGTATGTTAGTAACGTAATTCTGCCAATTACTGCAGGAAGAAGGCAAGAAGCCCATTGTGCATAGTGAAAAATCACGTGCAAAGATTGGACTAAGAGGCCGACGTCTTAGCTTTCCCATTTTGCCTAATTTATTGCTATTCGTAGTTTCGTACGCTTGTCCTAAGAGGTTATTAATTCCCATTACTCTATTAAAACATGCAATACACATTACCTGCAATTAGTTATTAGCTCCAATAGTCTAGTGTACTTTTTTTAGATAAGAGAAAATTTTTATTAATCAAATAGTGAAAGAATACAAAATGGAGGATAAGGTATCCTCAAAGAACAAAAATAAAGTATCTACAAATCACGCCAATGGCGTTGAATGACCGTCAATGGCACCCCCTTGAAAGCATCAGCCGCCTTCGCCCAAAGGGATGCCAAATAGACTATATGTTCCCAAACTAAATCGACACTCTTCCCCGCGTTAGAGAAAATCCTCGAGTTCCTCTCTAACCAAGTGCACCAAAGAATAGCTACACAGGCACACCGCCACAACATCCTACCCTCCTTCCCCCTCCGCATAGCAGAGAATCGCATCTGTAGGAACCAATAGTCTAGTGTACTAATCCTGTTAAAGTGAAAAGTTTTAACCCCCAAGCATGAGCGACAAATAAAGTAACAAAACACCCAACCTGAGTAATACTGAGAACCGCATCAACATGGATGTCTGAGCCTTCTCGCCGAAAAACTGGGTCTTCCCTGATCTGAACAAGTAATTCGGCTGTAATTCCATTGCTGCAAACAAACTACCCATGCCAACAACAAAACTAAACCAAAAGCAAGTACAGTGATAATACCTTGATGACAACATAAAGGTCACCTGGCCCATATCCATCAGGATTTGTTCCACCACTCCTAGATAACTTAATAGTTTCATTATTATCCACTCCTGCAGAGAACAAAACACCAACAACGTTGAATGGTCAGAACAAATTACAACCTAGGAGGAGTCCACAAAGAAGCAACTATTACAAATTACTCCACACACATTGAATCCCCGTAAGGGACAACCCTCCCCCCCCCCCCCCCCCAAAAGCCCCAGTCGCTTTGGGCCATAGAGAAGCCAAATACATTACTCGGTCCCAAACAAAATCACGTGGCCTAGAAATCTCAGAGAAGATCCAACAGCTTTGCTCCAAGCAAATGCACCAAAAAAGGGCGAAAAAAACACACAGCTACAGCAACCTAATTTGCTTACCCCTCCCCCATCCAACATACTTAGCTTGTAGATGCTGAAAGATCATGGCAGGACAAAAAGCACTCACCCCACACACCAAAAAGCCTCGTCCTGGAGGTCCAAGCAAACTCACAATGCAAAAACAAATGCAAAGAAGTAAGTCTAGCTAGCACGGTTACAAAGTACACAAACGTCCAGAGACAACAACCAACATATCATGAATGTTCAGTTTGACAAAGGTCCACGCAAAAGCACACACCTTGAGGGAAACCTTAGAATTCTATAAGTATTTAACAAGGGGGGGAAAAAGAAGAAAAAAAGTTCTGATAATAAGCTAGTGTGGTGAAAGAAGGATTTGCAGGAGAAGACCCCATAAGGATCCCCAACCCACACCCGGGAGAGTTATTAGAAGGCACGAGATGAATGATATCCAGAACATTAAGCAAAGAGGTCAACTTCTTCATTTCCTTTCATAACCATGAGGAGCTCTCCGTAAATGAAGGTCCCAAAGAACAACTTTGCCAGAAAAGAAAGCAACTATTGGCGCATCATGGAGAGTAGAAATCTGACAGAGAATACATGGAAGAGAACTATCAGTCCCCATTCCACACCGCCTCCAAGAACTGTCCCCTTTAATGTTACAATTCCCATACAAGAAAGACGGATCCAATCTCCTAACCTGAGGTTAAATCCAGCAATGTTAGGTCTGTTCACAGAAATTCGAATCCAGAAATTCATTCTGAAAAAGCAGGCATTCAAAATACGGCACGCTTTTATCTTGGAAATTGAGGCACTAGCCCTATGATAAGCAGTGCTTGGTACCATGCTTGAGATTCATGATTTCAGCATTCTGCAGGGTGAATTGTGGAAGAGCCCCCCCTCCCCAACGGAATGGCGTTTGCGTATGCTAAAAAGCAAGGAAGCACGGACACTCCATATGGGTGCCGTGTCCCGTGTCCAAACGTATTGGACAGTTGACACGCGTGGACACTTCTTCTAGATATCTCTCTAAAAGTTTTTCTAAATCCTAAAATTCCTCCATTTTGCCGACAGTTCTTCTAATTCTCTCTCTCTCTATCTTCACTATTCACTCTTTTTCAATCAAGGCACAATTGTTATATGTGGGAATATTATTTTCTGTTTCTTTAATATATTTTTTATTTAGTTTTTTCTTTGCCGTGTCCGCATTTCCATGATTTTGAGAATCAGCGTGTCCCGTGTCCGTGTTCCCGTATCCCGTGCTACCTTGCTAAAAAGTATAAACCCTACACATTTCTCACTGACATTACTAAACCGAACTGAACTAAACTGAAAATCCTACAAAAACAGAAAGGAAATACAAAGAATCAGGGAAAAACAAAGGAAAAGTAGATGAATTGTTTGCTTGTAAGAGGACAGATATTACCTGGCATGACATTCACTTTGACAGCCTTGGATCCCCGCACCACTCGGTTACCATTGCATGTTTTGCAGTGTGTCTGCAAGCCACAATCAATGTCTAACACTGGAAGCATTCAAAATAGTATACAGCACATATTCAAAGTATTACACGGTTCGACATATATAACAATTTACAAATTAACAATCTATACTTAGTCCCCTAACCCACCCAAACAATTAAAAGAGGAAATTCTATTAGCAACATGAGTAAATACTCATATACCCCCAAGAATAGCATGTCAGCCAAAAAACCATAGGTAAGTAACATTTGAATAGAAGCCAATTGTATCTGACAATATACTTTTCAATAATTATACATCACAAAATGACAACTTCGTCCACCAGGTAGAAACTTCCACAACTGACGCTCAAAATACGATGGCTTCATGAATTCATACATCTAATGTTTGAGCCCGAAAGTAGAAGAGATATTATTAAACAAATAAACCAAAAATAGGAGAAAATATAGCCAACAGAAATGATGACATTGATAACAACAAAAATAGCACAAAGGAATAGTCAATCTACAAGAACTGGCACAGGACAACAAAAATCCACCACCCCCCACACCCACTTCTTTTAGAGGACAAATGATGAAATGAACTCAGCTGACTAATCGGATACAGCAAGAAGGTTAATGGAAATAACCAACACATTCATCCAATACGAAGCTGCGGCCGGATATTCCACCATAACTAATCCTTCATATCAATTTGTTCGAATTCCAAGCACAAAACATCTCATTTAGCATCCCAACAGAACGAGAAAAGAAAAGAAACTGTATCGTATATAATTATAAAAAAAAAGATCACTATACCGTATATATTTTCCCTGTTCCACCGCAAGGCATACAAGTAGTATGCATGGCAATTGGACCTTGTTGCATGAAATTCTGCAGATTCAAAGAACCAGAATGTCAGCCTATTGCACTTGTATGAAAATCAAACAATTAGAAACACAACACTGCCTCCATTTTCACAATGACAGACCTACATTCTTTGGGATGTTTTAAATTGATGTCATAAATCTTCATTATCAATCTATTCATTCAATGTTCAAGCACACAAAAACTTATTTCTATTGGTTCTTTTAACTCTGTTTAATATTAGTGCAAAATCAAAGAAGACATTCATCGTAAACAGAGAAAGTATTCTGCTTAAAGTTCACTGACCATGCCTCTCCCTTTGCACCGTTTACATGTTTCCGGCTTGGTTCCTGAAGGAACACCTGTTCCACCTATACATTGATCATCCAAAATCTAAAGGGTGAGAGCAAGCAAACTATGAGAATCGAGAAAAAGTAATAGGTCACACAACTGAATTAAATTTGACATACCACAAGCTTCACAGGGCAAACTAGCCTGAAATGTCACTGTTTTGGTGCATCCCTGAACAGCTTCCATGAAGGACAACTCTAGAGATACCTCCAAATTTTGGCCAGTTCTCGATCCAAAGGCATTATTAAATATCTACAATCCAAAAGAGAACCAAAGCATCCATACCAACATGGATACGTAGGGAGCAACAGTCATTATGACGGAATTAAGAGAGATAAGAAGGGCTGAAAGATAGATGACTATAATTCTATGAAGGGCAAATGGAAGATGTCTGTATTACATTGCATGCTATGCAGCAAAGTGATCTACATACAATTCATCTTGGTAGCTGCCCAAACACTGGATACAATGTCTGCACCCCAACAGAAAGTACAAAAGTAACAACTTCTGTTCTGCTAAGAGCCCAACACTTTATGATATAAACTGTTCCGACCTCTGAGAAAAATTCCAGAGGTCCCAGGTTCGAGTCCCTTCAGTGCCGCTGGAGGTTTTACCGGTCGTGAACTTCAGGGCCCATGGGATGGGTCAAGCAAAGCTTGGACACCCATGTTATCTAAAAATAAGAACAACTGTACAGAATAAAATTCAACAGCATCTTCATAACAAGGACAGAACAATAAACAGGAATCCTAAAGCACAAAAGCTTGCTTAAGACGGTCTTATTGTAATTTTTAGTGAGACGAGGGTCACTTTTTAGTACAATAAGGGTCACTGCACATAATAAGTGACCCCTACATTGCTAAATAGTGACCCTATTTTTTGTGAGTTAGTCTCACACAAGACTTGCTGATCCTAAAACTCCAATGATGACAAAACCTTTAATCAGTGATACGGCCATGAGGCAATTACGTAGGAAAGAGTCCACTAGGGGCATGTTCTTTTGAATTGGAACATGTTGGAAGTTCCAGAAAAAAAAACTCCATCAACTTCCAACAAGTTTTAGCAAAGTTCAACACTTTCCAACAAATTTCAACACACAAGATTAACTAATTCCAATAAGTTCCAGAAAACCTCAACACCCAGTACAAAATTCCAGCAAGTTCCAACAACTTCCATCAAGTTCCAACACCTTCCAACAAGCTTCGATTCCAACCCAAAATTCCAATTGAGAAGAACATGCCCTAGATGGCCATGAGAATTTATTTCAAGTTTTGTATATTCAGTTATCCACAAAGAGCATCATAACCAAGTGGTGCAAGTGGGATATATTCAAGGTGGCTATGACATTGTCTCCATCTTAGAGTACCATAACCAATTGCCGGGATACATATTCTGGGTATTGTTGAGTTGTCTTCATCATAAAGCATAACAACCATTCTTGACTATCTTACTCAGCTTAGTTATTTAATGTACAAGAGCAAGAATACCCTGAAAATACATCATAGGAAGAATTTTACCCAAGAAATCCAACTTAGACAAATGTCACCTAGCTAGAACTTGTGAACGCACCATTGTCAGATCCTCAAGAAATTTCAAATAAAATACTAACTCATTGCTAACACCGTTTTTCGGGTTCCTCATGCACTCACAATCCAAATCTCCAGTTTGATTTTGACAACTTTTGGCAAATTGTAAATCAAAGTGCAAAAGGAGGAGCATTGAGACACTGTTTAGTGAAATTCACAACTTCCACTGCCTTTCTTCACAAAAAGAATAAATCTCAATGATAAAAATCTTAAAAGTTGATGACATACTTCATTTTTCCTTTGCAGGGAGGGCAGGTTTCCATGTTTGGGGTATTATTCTACTGGCTTAGCTGATTAGATAAACTAAAACAATGAAAAAAGATATTTAAACGATCTGCACATGATCTGATCATCTAGGCCTAGACAAATGATATCTGCACGGATTTTTTGTTGAAAACTACCTTTGTTTTTACATTTTTTGTGGAAAACTACCTTACTTTCTTAAATTTGTGGGTAACTACCTACATTCCAAATTTTTTTGTCAAAGACTACCATTTGACAGAATTTCGTATAAAACGGTTAACTTTGCTAATAAAAGACCTTATTACCCCTCACTTAAGTATGTTGACTGAACTAAAATTCATTTCCCTCTCTTTGACCCCCTTTTATTTCCCCCTTTTTATTTTCCCTCCCTTTTATTTTCTTATCTCACTTTCTCTCTCTTCTTAGCTCTCTCTTTCTCTCTGCTCTCCCCTCACTTAAGTAGAATTTTGAACACACTAAAGGGTAAGCACCTGTTTCTGCAATGATTGAGTGTCAACTGAGAGAGATGAGAGAGAATCAAGGGAGTATGATTGAAGTTCGGAATTTGGGTTTGGGTAGCCAGAGAATTGGTGCATAGTTTTGATTGTTGGGTCTTCATCTCCCTCGCTATAAGCTGCTGGTGATGATAGATTAGAGTGAGAGAGGATAAGCAACAGATTAGCAGAAGATATAGATGAACTGGGTATTGAGTTTGTGACAACTTTGTTTTACGAAGTGAGCTAAGAGGAGAGAGAAAGAGAGAGCTAAGAGGAGAGAGAAAGTGAGATAAGAAAATACAAGGGGGGGGCGGATTAAAGGGGGGTCAAAGAGGGGCAAATGAATTTGAGATCAGTCAACATACTTAAATGAGGGGCAATAAGGTCTTTAACTAGCAAAGTTAACCCCGTTACATGAAATTCTGTCAAATGGTAGTCTTTGACAAAAAAATTTGGAATGTAGGTAGTTCCCCACAAATTTAAGAAAGTAAGGTAGTTTCCTACAAAAAGTGTAAAAACGAAGGTAGTTTTCAACAAAAAATCCTATCTGCACAGATCTGTTCATCTAGGCAATGAAAATTTGTCGATTAAAATTTTCTGTACATAACTACCCTTATTGCATCTCTAGCTGACCAAAGAAGAAACAAACACCAAAAACACCCACAAAGTATGCCAGCAAGCATCCAGCAACATCTTCTTGTGAAAGGAGTACAATGTTTGACAACAGAACTTATAGTTCGGTAAAATAGCAGCAAGGAAATCTCAATTGTAATATAGAAAGATGATTGAATCAATTTACAATGAGAGGGAGATTATCCAGCAAAAAGGTATATGAAAGCAGTAAGAATGTTTGCTTCTCCTTGCAGCACTTGTTACAAATCAATAAAGGGGTATGCATCTGCATGCATTACAGCATTAGTTGTTTGCCAATGTGAACTGTGAAGTGCGAACAATGTATTAAAAGGCGCGAGGCGCAGTGAAGCGATAGAGATCCATAGAGCCTAGGCGCAAGGTGAAGCCACGCGCCTCAGTGATGTGAGGCGCACTAGTGTATGACTGAAAATATGCTATAAAATAGAAGTTTTTTTCATCAAATGTATCTCAGGTGCGCCTCAGGAGCGCCTCAAGTGCGCCTCAGGAGCGCCTCAGGAGCGCCTCAAGTGCGCCTCAGGTGCGCCTCGGAACACCTCAAGTGCGCCTCACTGATGTCGCTGCGCCTAGAAGCTAAAAAGCGATTGCCTTGTGCGCCTAGGCGCGCCTTTTAATACACTGAGTGGGAACTAAGTACCTAACTCGTAATTACATTTTAAATACGTCTTATGTACCTAACTCGTAATTACATTTTAAATACGTCTTCTACTGGCTACAGCTACGGGCCCCGTAAATAACCAAAAACACAACCCTAGTTCATTATGCATTAGTGAGAACTACAAAATAACAAATTGCACAATTCAATGATATTAAACATATATAATTATGCTTTGTTCAGTATCTGCATGATATGTAGGGAAGTGTACATTATTCTCTCAACACAAATGCAAAAGAACAATTTCAATAGATGTCTATTTTTAACCTTAAAATAAATTTAAAATGAACAAAGAAATACTTACATCAGCAAAAGGAGAGTTGAAGAAATCGTCAAAACCAGAACCCCCATTATGATATGGACCAGCTCCACCACCTTCTTTGTCTTGCACATATGCATCATGGCCGATCTACATTTAACACGGTTTGGAGAAAAAAGATAAGTATAATCATTGATAAATCGATAACCAATAATGTACAATTAACAGGTTTGTTCCCTGCCCCACAGCCAATTGTTATTTTATACACTCAGGAGTACCATGATATGTGCTCCCCCCTCAAACAACACATGTATTAGGAGTATCTTGCTGGGTACTTCTGACAGCACCTACTAACTTCCCACCCACGACAACCAGCGCCCAACCAAACAAAAAGAAAGAAAAAAGTTTAGTGCATCTAACAGATAGTTCAAACATCTACTTCTGAACAATCTACATTCACATCACTAACAAAAATAAATGAGAACAGAGAGAAATACTTATTTTAGAACAAATTCAAACAAGCAAAAGCATAGGGGTTGTTTTCAGAAAATTGTTCTCTAGTTGTCCAAAGTTCAGAAAAAGGTGTTCAAAACATAAAAGTCCCAAATCATCTCAATGAAACCAAGTTTCTCCATTTTGAAACTTAACATGAAAATTGAAAACATCATTTTAGATGTTCTCTATCTTTCCTTTGTAAAGTTTGAAAATTTGGAAACATAATCTCCAACTCATTTAACCATCCCCTTCACTCAAACCTCCACCTTCATATTATTGTGCCGCCGCACCGCCACCACAGGCGGTGGTGGATGACCGTAGCCTTCCAGATGCTACTAAACGCTCCGGCAACCATAGCCCATACAGATGCTAAATGTGTAACTCTATCCCAAAACATCTCAAGAGAGAGGAAACTCCATTTAACACCCTTGCATTCCTCTCCAACCAAATGGATCATATAATTGCAAACAAAGCATAATCTCTAGCAAGTTCACAAATATAACCTGTAAAATCACCACTACATTACCAGGAAACACCCACCACTCCAAACCACACAAAACAGCCTATCCCACAATTACCGCATCCACGTCATACTCTAGAAAGACATGTTCCGCGGTCCCACTACTTGCCTAGGCGGCAGTGATATGAATGAAAATTACATTGTCTGACTTTGTTAAATTGGATATAGCTAAAGATCCTCAATGATGGTTAACTTAATATGGCCTCATTGATTAGATAGGTTGGAAGCAAGTCATTGCAAATCAATACAAACTTTAGTTATTCAATTAAACAAGCCAGATGTGTCAAACGGACCAGCTTATTCTGTCTTTGGTTCAAGACAAGGGCAGCAGGTAAAGAATCTACTAGGTGGGAAAACACTATTGATTTTTTTCTTTTACATATTTGTCCTGATTCCTTCATCAATCCGAAAGCAGCCGACTATGACAAATGTTCTACTAAGCAATGGATAATGGAAAGTAAAATAACATGCGTCTCTCTTTTTCATCATATGCATTTCCGTTCAGCACCAAAATGTTTCGCTGCGTTTGCCATAAGTGTCCGGAGCATAGGCCCAAGTCGGAGAGAGGTCTAGGTTTCGGTAGATTGGTGTCCAAAAACATTTCGTTAGTGGGTAAGTGGTTGTGGCGGTTTCCCCTGGAACAAGATTCCCTATGGCACCGAGTTATCAGGAGCAAGTACGGTCTACAGCACAACAGGTGGGATGCCCATGCCAGTTTCTCTGTCTCCCACGCCTGCCCTTGGAGGTTCATTTCTCAAGTATCGTCTTTCTTCTTTCCACTCGTCAGACAATTTGGGTAGTGGCAATTGGGTTCGGCTCTGGGAGGATGTGCGGAAGGGTAATTTGCCCTTTTCGACCACGTATCCTCGCGTTTATTGGTTATTCATCCTTCATGAGGCGCTCATGTCTACTTTCTTTTCAGGCGCGGGTGGGTCTTGGGATTTACATTTGCGGCGAGCTCCACACGATAGAGAAATGGAGGAACTTATCTCTCTCCTGAGTGTCCTTCACTCTACTTCTCTCGTCCCTACGGATGATTCGCGGACTTGGATTAGGGACTCTTCTGGGGTTTTCTCTTGCAAGTCCTTCCTCCATCAGCTTAGCCTTCCTTCACCGTTTCCACACTTCCCACTATCCACTTATATTTGGAAGTCTAAGGTCCCTTTGAAGGTCCGTGCTTTTGGGTGGACCTTGGTGGTTGGTATGTTGAACACCTACGACATGGTGCAAGGCCATGTCAGGGTTGGCCACTTTTACCGGGTTTTTGTGTGATGTGCCGTTATGATGGGGAGGATTGTTTGCATTTGTTTGTGTTGTGTGAGTTTGCTAGATCCTTATGGAATAGAGTGCTAGACGGAGAGAATCCTGCAACGGTGGGGGATTTCTTACAACTACGTTTCAGAGCAATGAGAGGTAGAGAGGGGAGGTTGTTATGGAGATCTGCGTGTATGGCCTTCCTGTGGTGCATCTGGTTGGAGAGGAACTCGAGGGTGTTCTCCAGTTGTGGGAAGACCATAGATTATGTTTGGGACCATAATCTACTTGGCTTCCCTTTGGGCTAAGGCGGCGAGGGCTTTTAAGGGTGTTCTGCTCACTTTTGTACAGCGCCATTGGCGAGATTTGTAGTTTTTATTTATTATGAGGATTCCTTATCCTCTTTTTTGTATTCTTTCAATATTTTATTAATAAAAAATTTCCTTTTCTAAAAAAAAAGTGTCCAGAGCATGCCTATTTCTGAAATTGTCCATAACGGAAAAGTTGCCCAACATTGTGTGTATGTGAATCAGAGATTCTCCAAAGCCAAAAGACTTGGCAAGTTTCACACCTAACTAATGGTGATTCTTGGCATCCATTTTGGGGAGGGGGGATGATCCTTAGCCTTCCTAGAGACCATACGAGTTATGACGTCTAGACAACATTGTAAGGTTGATGAGCTAACAAAACCTCAATTTCAGGTAACCAAGAAACTAAAAGCAGCCCCAGAATTCTAGGTTTATTATTGAGATGAACTCACCATCCTTCACGCGGGTGCAATAGACATTATGAAATGCAATGAGCATAGGTGATCTTACAAATTTCTCATTCCTTTCCAGTTTTCCGTTGTTATGCATTATCATCAAACTCCAAATCTGTGTCGTGGATTATGCACGAAGCACAAACTCTCACTAACCCATAATTACTTAGGTTGGACTAGTCAACACATCAAGTAACATAATTCGAGAAACTAAGGTGAATCAGGGAACAACCAAGTTAGATGTTACGGAGTACGGACCTGATCATAAGCAGCACGCTCTTGCTCATCTTTCAGAACCTGCACAAGTGCAAAGGATTTAATTCAGAACGTCCATCAACAAGTCATGTCATGTGAAGAATGGTGAAGCTTAACTCAATTATTGGAGTTAAACCTAGAAAGTACCTCATACGCCTTAGTAATCTCCTGGAACTTTTTGTCAGCATCAGGATCATCCTTATTCATATCTGGATGATGCTTCTTCGCTAACTGTACACCCATTTGTTTCCCAATAAAATAAGAAATCAGACATGACAGGACAGAAAGAACAGAGGGTCATCTAAATTCCTTCTTCCCTGCCTTTTTCTCAATCAATTTATGCACCAGATCATATCTCATGAGCCACAAGCTATCAATATCATGCCATGAACTCAAGATTGCTGACTAAAGGGGTTCCAAAAAAGGTGTCAGCCAATAGCATACCGCATAAAAAGCCTTCTTGATCTCGGACTGGGTTGCATTCTTGCTCACACCGAGGATGTCATAATATTCTTTGGACATAGAAGCTAGCAAAATAGACCAAGCAAACACTCAGCAAAAATGAACAATCATAGACTAAGCAAATTTTAACCAAAATGGAAAAGATGTTAATTTAACATACAACTGCCTCTTAACGACCCAAATCTTGATTTTGCAACATGATGTTATCGAAATACAAATATGTTTCAAAGGATGAAGGCATCATAGAGTATTAATCTAGTCATTGTGACTCCATTCAGGGAGGAATGAGAAAAAGTATAAGGGTTGCTGAATACATGTTCCATGAATAAATCTAGAAGCACCAAATCTTCCATTTAGAAGTCCAAGCAGCACCGGATTGTTATACACTGCTCATCCAGAAAGTTAAAACCAAAAGATTATATAGCAAACCAATAGTGATACTGATGGGGGAATGGAGTCATTCGAAATCAACAAATTTAAACAAAGGTACCGTCTCTTATGGTGGGACTTCCAATAACTCTGGCTGATCTATAGACGGGCGAACTAAAAGAACGACAGCCGCCTGATGCTAATACCTCATGAACCTGAGGCTGTAAAGTAACCAATTTCATTGAAACTAAAATTTTTTTTACAAGACCAGAGTTTTGAAGAAAACTAGGAGAGAGAGAGAGAGAGAGAGAGAGAGAGAGAGAGAGAGAGAGAGAGAGGGGGGGAGGGACAAAGAAAAAAGCATGGAAGGGCAGACCTTAGTGGAGGAAGCATCAAGAAGTTTCCAAGGGAGGGAGCGCGGGGCAAACCTCCTGAAAATCCTAAAGGTATTGGGATGAACCATAGGGCAAGCCACCTGAAAATTCTTAACACCAAAGTAGCAACAACATTGTTAACGGAAGTCCAAGGAGCAAATTTGTGAGCCATCAATCACCATATCTTGAGACCCACGAATGACACAAACAAAAGAAAGAGACCTTCTACGAAAGTAGCAGGTTTATCCCAGCAGAGATTTTTGTTCTCATGGAAAGGGGCTACTTTTTTACTAACTGTTTACCAACACAACTTTAACATCGAGGAAGATTTAATAAGAGTGCAAACCATCTATTTTGATCTTCCTCAAAGCCATAAGATACATCAATTTCCTCCATCAAGAAGTTATAAGTGGTCATGAATTTTGCCTATGTTACCACAACTGAGTAGGAATCATCCACTCTCACCTAAACAATACTAAAATCAAATTGTCTTACAGTAGTATCAAAAAGAAGTTTTCGACTCCTTCAATCAATACAATGTGTGAAGTATCAGAGATGCAGAGATGGCCCCCACATCAATTTCCAAGATTTTTGATTTCCTAATCCTACCAAAATGTATTACATTTACTAAAGGAGATTATAACTGTGCAAACAAAAAATAAAGGAGGTTATAGTTACTCTGATTCCTGAAGAAAGTAGCTCTACATTTGACCTAGTTCTTGTTGCAATGTGCTTAAAGAGTGTCACCAAAATCATTTTTGAGAGGTTAAATTTGTTGTTGAGGGTCTGGTCAAATAATAGCCAAGAGCATTTGACCAGGCTTGATCTATCACACAAAATATCTTGCATAGTCAAGATACCATCACACCTTAATGTTAAACAAAATTTAAACTAGATAAGTGTTTGAAGTTAATTGATAAAGCTTATGATTTCCAAATTCTCCAAGTCGTTAGAATTTGAAGAAACATATTGGTTGGAAGATGAAAGGTCTGTTGGAAAAATATCAGGTTCAAATAGACCACAACAAGCATCAGCAGTCATGCAATATGATCCTCAGATTTTGACATAGAGTCGAAACATTTTTAGAACTTTTTTTTAGATAACATGGTTACATGGGTATCCAGTCTTTCCTTGACTAATCCCATGGGCCCTGAAGTTACCCACCAGGAAAATCACCAGTGGCCCCGAGGGGACTCAAACTTGGGAGCTCTGGGATGTCAAAATATTTTCAGAAATGGTCACGTCAGTTATAGAAGCAGCCCTCTCCGTCCAAGGACTTGAGGTGCTGGCAGCTACTAATCAAGGCTCAATAATGGGCCCTTTGGGACAAACGAGCTGATATACGTTCAAGATGAAATTTATTTGTATTTTATTTTGCAAATTCATGAGGAATCCAAAAACTTCAGACCTAAAAGCAGCCTCTCTTCTACCATTACCTTTTGCACAACCAATTACATTCCAAATAAACACTATCATGATCCATATACAATCTTCATTCTCCAATGTACACAAAATTCAAGTAGTACAATGCATTGGCATCAAGCAAAGCAAAGGCAATCAATCATTTGATTAGTCAAACTTCTCTCTCAGATCTCTAGTCCAAGATGAATACTTTATTATATGCTTTTTAACAAGCTCTCAAATAGTGTTGGCTCTGCTGGGAGCAAAACTTAAAACTTCCCATCCCTTAAGTACATGCCATTTGGTGGTAAAAAATGGCTTACAAAACATCAAAATTACAATCTTCAGAAAATGAAATAGTACCAATTATAATATGAACCCAAAACACTATAACTACATCTAATATAACAAACCCACAAATTAAAGTTCCATTCAACATCCAACAGTACACAAATTAAAAGAAATTTACACAATACCCACCACAGGCAAAATGCAAAAATGCAAAATGCAACCCAAAAAATAGCTATTCATGAATTGCAATCAGTGGGTTTCGCGATACATACCTGAAATGAAGGTTACGATTTTCGTTGATGAGGATGCTCAGAAGCTAAAACAAGCGGCTGAGATTGTTGTTTTGATGATAGTGCGTGGAAGAGCTGAGAAATGGGGAGGGAGGGAGAGAGAGAGAGAGAGAGAGAGAGAGAGAGAGAGAGAGAGAGAGAGAGAGAAGATGTTTAGGAGAGAGAAATTTGAGACGATGGAGTCTCGTCGGCTACACGTCCGCTACACGCCGGCAGAGGCAGCTGTCTCCGGTGATGGTGAGTAGGAGTGAGGGTTGGAGGGAATCGTGAGATTCAGGGAGGGTTTTTGAGCCTTTTCTTTTTTTCATTTCCTTCTTTTTTTTTTTGTATTTTGGTCAGCAAGTTGGGGGTGAGCAGAAATTCCGGGTACTCAGTACCGCAATCGAAATTGGTTTAGAAGTAGAATTGGTTTGGAACTGCTGATTCCGGAATCAACCAATCTAACCAATTCAATTGCAATTCTCAAAAATGGAAACCGGTACCAACCAATTCTAATTCCAATTCCCGACTTTTGGAAACCGGAACCGATTGGGTAACCAGTTGTTACACACGAAATAAAATGGACTTATAATATAGTAGATAAACTGGTCAATAGAAGTCAAAGTCAAAACGAATTAGAGACATTTGAAAAGTCTTTGTAAAACAAAAGACTTGATATATATATATGGGTTATGTTAACGAGTTACCCGGGATAACTTGTTAAGAAGGATAGTTTTGTCTTTTTATTATTATAATTAATAACATATTTGGAAACAAAAATCAAAGTAAATATACTTTCATTTCCCTAACTCCACGTTTACTGCTCCTTCCAAAAGAAACTACCCAGTATCCCATGGAGAGAGAGGGACAGGGAGATCGAGGAGAGAGAAAGGCGTTGAAGCCTTGAAGGAGAAAAAACACCCCAGATTCATTATATTGTAACCAATTCATCATCATCATCATCATCATCATCCCCTCACTTCACTATTACCGTCGTCATCCATCAATCCCGCCATCCGTCGACCACTCCTCCACTCCCATCACCAACCAGTGTGATCTTCGAGATTGTCTCTCTTGGGTTTCTTATTTTTATTTATGTTGCTGAAAAATCGGTTCTCAGTATTATTAATGTTCTCAGTGAAAATTGGGTGCCTCTATCAAGAGGTATGGTACAGCTTTTACGGACCAGGCCGAATTGTTTCCATAATGGATATCAGTTATAAGGCAATCGGTGGTGGTTGTCGGTGGGTTGGTGGTGAGTGGTGGTTGTCGGTGAAACGCGGTGGATCGTGGAGGGTGGTTGTCGTAAAAGACGGTGGAGTTGTGACTTGTGAATTAGTTTTGGGAAGCATTTAATTGATGATGTTTTCTGTTTTAATTAAATATACTCCAAGAAAGTTACCGAAATATAATATATATATATATATAACGTATTTGTACGAAAGCAGTTGTACGAAGGATAATACGAATATCAGTCAAAAGAGAGAATACGAACAGAGTCAAGAGAAGTGGAAAATGTGGGGGAAGTTGGACACCAGCATGAAGGAAGTGGACAAGGAGAAGAACTGCTACATCATGGACAGTTATCTCAGACCCCTATAAATACAAGAAGGAACAGAAGAACAAGGCAGCAGAGCTCATATTGACAAGACGTCATAAAAGTAGACATTAGAGTAGTGTTAGTGTATTTTAGGAGTAGATTATCAGTTAGGCTCTTCAAGCAAGTGTAATCAAGCAACTCAGCAATGGCGTCTTCTTTTGAGGTATAATTGCTTTATCTTTTATTTTTATGCTCTGAATTGAATGTATCTCTTACTCTGATCGAATGAAGTATGTTTAGTATTCCTTCCTAAATCCTGCTCTATTAAAGTTCCCATTTATACTTGTTTGTGTGGCTTTCTGTTGAAGTATTCGAATACCTATATATTGCAACTGTCACTGTTGATAAGTGTCCACCCTTTGATCAAGTAGTATTAGGGGGTGGAAGGGTAGGTTCGAACAGGGAACGGCCTGCTCTAAGATAGTCCTTGACCTTATTTAGGACCTTTTTAAGGGACGTAGGACTGCCCCTCAAGGTTGCTTGTGACCTCTAAGTACCAAGCATATCAACAAATTTGGCAATCACGGTGGGACTTTTGAAATACACTCCATGAACACACCTTTTTAAGCCTCAAACTAGGTCTCAGGTAAGAAATATATCTAGTGATATGAGTGCCTAAAGAGAGGGTAATGCTTCGAATACAGCATCCCAACCTCAAGGCTCTTCTTCTCATGAAGAAACTCCACGAAAATCAAAGTTTGATATACAAGAAATTTATGAGAAGTTTGTAGAATGTATGAAAGAAACTCTATTGGCTGCTCGGGAAAGCCAGCAAAAAGAGTATAATGACTAATATAGAGCCTTAGCACACGAAACTTCAAGGGTTTGTCACCAAATCATAGAAAGCGTAGCTGCAGATTCGAAAGATAGTCTGGCTAGAGAAGTAAACAAAATTATACTAGATATAAACGAGACCTTTAATTCCATATTTTTTTAGCCTTGTCGAAAAGCATGGCTACCAACGTGACAGTTAATCTAGAGCCACATATTGAAAAGCATAACCAACTCATCGAAAAGGTCATACAGTTGGGCGGAGGAACTTTAAAAGATAAAACACCTATAGGAGATAATATCGAGTCACCTATAGGATATCCACCACCAGGTTTCACTAGGGAGCTTCAACGAACATTTAGGAATTATGAAACATGCCAACCATCGAATCCTATTAAATTAACATCATCTCCTGGAGTCAATACGAATCTAGGCTTAAGACCTACAGGAGATAGAAATAACATAGGAAAAGATAAAACCCCCGAGATTCCTTTCGAATATCCCAGGACATCTAATATATCTTCACAACCTATGTACCCTGAAGCTAACCTGCACGGGTATATACCCGTAGGACAGGGGAATCCCTACCAGCCTTTCGAAGGGAATTATCAGGGGAGAAGACCAACTGTTTTTGGTCAAAATTCACAATATAATAACCCAAGATATGGAACGAATGATGTTAATAATCATCCATATAGTGCACAACCCACCGCATATCCTCATTCGATGCCAGGGATGATGGGAGAGGAACCTATTAAATCACAAATCGAACAAATTTGGAAAGGTTATATGGGCCAAGCTTAAGAAAAATACACATACCCTTAACGAGTAAGCCTTATTCTGATTGGATAAGATAGAGCACACCCGTTTCCTCGAGGATTTAGAGTCCCTGATTTTACTCTATTCTCAGGAGAAGATAATGTATCTACTTTAGAACATGTAGCTAGATTCTCATGTCAATGTAGAGAAGCAGCGGATAACGAATATCTAAAACTTCGAATGTTTCCTAGTTCCTTAAATGGAACTGCCTTTAATTGGTTTATAAGCCTAGTCCCAAATTCGATACATAGTTGGGAAGAAATGGAGTTTCACTTCCAAAATCACTTTGCTAGGACCGATCCAGGCATTTCGATGAGTGATTTAGCTAGAATACGACAGCATACTTGAGAATCAGTAGAAGAATATCTATCTAGGTTTAAAAGGGCTAGGATACATTGTCATACAAATTTACCTGAAAAAGAATTTGTACAAATGGCTAAAGAGAATATGGCTATAGAATATAGAATGAAATTTGATGGTCTTCCTTTCCATGACTTTAGAGAATTAGTAGAAAGTGCAATACGATACGAAAATATGCTAATGGAAGAAAGTCAAAGAAAACACCAAGGTTTTAATGCATTCGAAGTAGAAGCACCATGGGTGTTTGAAGATTCATTCGAAATAGATTATACTAAATTTAAGAAAGGACCACCCTTTTCTTGTCCTAAACTTGAAAAGAAAGACATTTTGGTTGAAATAGGGGGAAAACCTAAGAAATATTCTTTTGACACAACGAAAACCGATAAGATATTTGACTGGTTACTTGCTAATAAGAAAATTAGAAGGACTAGGAATATTAGGGTACCTTTGAATTCAGAGTTAGAGAAAAAGTCATACTGTAAATGGCATAATACTACATCACATAGGACTATTGACTGTACGTATTTTCGAAATATTATACAGAAAAAGATAGACGATAAGGAACTGTTTTTTCCCGAGAAGATAAGACAGAGATTGAAAAAGATCCTTTTCAACAAACCTTAGAAATAAACATGATAGATATTGATACATCTACCATTCCGTGTTTACAGGTATCGAACTACACGAAGATGGCAAACATCATGTTTAACAGATACATAGACCAGGGTATCTTGACTTTCCCAAAGGTCAAGGACGAAGGGTTGGAAGGAATGTGCAGGTGACACATGAATACACTACACACTACTGACCAATGTTAGATATTCCGAAGGTTCGTTGCTAATCAAATGAAACTAGGAATAGTTGAGTTGACCTATGGCGAAAGGGTCACCTTAGGAATGGAATCTGCTGATGATATTGAAGTGCATCAACAGGAGGTAAGGCCTGTCAGTAAGGAACAGACCACTAATGCTAGAGATAAGACATATAAGGAGGCCCTCGAAACAGAAGGGGTAGTAACTCCGAAAATTGCTACCAATCTAAAGGGGCTACAGAAAGTGTTATGCCCTGATTGTTCTGATATTCTACACTTCGAATTGGTGCGGTTACAGATGATACCCAATGATCCAAATTGGGTACCTGCCTATCAACGAAGTTATGGAATGCCCAAACGTCCACGAACGGATGTTTTTCCTGTAGGAAGAGGGTATCGAGGAGGAAGAGGAGGCAGGTTGGGGGGCAGATATGCCTTAAGAGGCCAGGGGGATTACCTCAACAAGGAATGAGGACTTCAGGGTACTTCGAAGATACCCGATCCTCTAACATGACTCAACTAGGGAACATCCCTTCGAAAGCCCAGGAACGAAGACAAGTGGCTGAGAAGTTAAGTCATGCAAGAGCTCAGGTTGCAATGAAAATGCAACAAGAAGCACTCATCAACCAGCTGAAGATTGATGAGGACGCAATGTCGAAAGGAACATTGCAAATCCAGGTTGGACAAATCGAATGTTCAACCAGGAAAAACAAGGGGGTAGATATAGACACCCTCAGCGATTAGATGAGGGACGTGAAAGTCCACTCCAGTAAATTCGAAATGAGAGACAAAGAGGAAGATGAATATACTTCTGATGACGGAATCGAAATTTACGTCAATGATGAGGAGTTTGCACGAACGCAAGCAATACAAAGGGCTTTGAATTTCGAAGACAAAGCCGAAGTTAGTATGGTAGAAGTCATGCATCCAGAGATCCAGCAGGAAGAACAAAGCAAGGATCAACCGCGATGGCACGAGATCGTGGAGGAAGACGCGACCTACGAATTTGTGGCCCTACCAGGTACGTTCTCTCCCTCTCCTTTAGAGTTAGAACGAAACTTAACTTCTACTTTAGATGATTCACCATATGAATTTATCGAAGATACACTCCTAGATTTAAGGTGTTATGAGGACTTAAATATTTCAGATATCGAAGAAACTGAGCTTGTACCTGTGAACATGAAATAGACCCAGTTTTTAAAGATTTATTGGATAGAAAAGTCATAAATAACAATCATATTAAACCTCTATATACCAAAGCAGAAATTGATAATATAGGGATAAATAGGGTTTTAATTGATAATGGAGCGGTTGTGAATGTATTACCATTATCTACCCTTCCATTTTTAGGAAAATCCACGAAGGATTTAATAATTGCAGACGTAGCAGTATATGGCTTTTCTGGACAAGGCACTAAATCGAATGGACTATTACTAGTCAAAATTAAAGTAGGAAATACGATCTCCTGTACTGCCTTCTTTGTAGTTGATACTAGCTCTAGTTATCAAGCATTACTAAGAAGAGATTGGATCCATAGCAATTATTGCATACCATCTAATTTACACCAAATACTAATAATTTGGAATGACGAAAAGTTTGAAACTGTAAAGGCAGAAGAAAAGCCTCATCTAACCACTGCTAATTTTGTGGAAGCCGGGTTCTACATGGGAGAGTGCTCACTAATTCGAATAGAGGTGCTCGAGGAACAACGACAGAAAGGAGCCAGTCGAAGGCCAGAAGAAGATACCGAAGCAAAGGCCAAGAGCTTTAGCAACAAGCTAAAGGAAGGACATTTGAAAATTACAGCTTCCTAGAGATAGGAATAGAAATATTTGTAATTATTACTTTGTTTTAAATAGTTATTATGTCTAGAACAATAGTTTGTAAAAATCCTATTCGAATTAATACATATTTTTTTTATGAAGAAAATGGTTCTGTAGTTGAATTAAAGAATGCTTTAGATAAAGCTCTAAGAGTTGTAGCAGGATTAAATAGTGAACAAAAGTTGATTCACGCGATGACTAACAAATTGAAGGAAATGCAAGAAGAAAATGGCATATTTCAAGTACCAGAACGAATCTGGGGAAAGAATGAGGATATAAAAATGGAAATACAAGATCCATTAGAAGAAGTTAATTTGGGAACTAAAGAAAATCCCAGGATAACATATATTAGTACGAAGTTACCCATAGAAGAAAAGGAAAACTTCGTTAAGATCCTTAATGAATACAAGGATTGCTTTGCTTGGGCTCATCATGAAATGCCTGGGATTGATACTCAAATAGCCCAACATGAGCTACCTATCAAAAAGGATTGTAGGCCAATTATGCAACCTCCACGAAGGATAGCCGCACAAGTAGTTTTGGGAGTCAAGAAAGAGATAGAGAATTTACTGGAAGCGAAATTCATAAGGCCAGCCAAATACGTAGAATGGTTAGCAAATGTAGTTCCAGTAATTAAAAAGAACGGAAAAATTAGAGTATGTATGGATTTTAGGGATTTGAATAGAGCTAGCCCAAAAGACGAATATCCTATGCCAGTAGCTGATACTCTAATTGATGCAGCGTCTCGACACAAAGTCCTATCTTTCATGGATGGATATTCAGGGTACTATCAATTATGAATAGCCAAGGAAGATAGGCATAAAACAACATTCAGATGTCCAGGATCCTTAGGGACATTCGAATGGATAGTAATGCCCTTTGGCCTTAAGAATGCAGGGGCAACATATCAAAGGACTATGAATTACCTGTTCCACGATATGATAGGGAAATTTATGGAAGTATATATAGATGACGTTGGTAATAAAATCACAATCACATAAAGATCATCTAGATCATTTGGAGAATTCATTCAAAAGAATGCAAAAATATAAATTAAAAATGAATCCGCTCAAATGTGCTTTTGGAGTTCAAGCAGGTAACTTTTTGGGATTTCTTATCCACCAACAAGGGATTGAAATTGATAAGAATAAATCAAAAGCAATTTTAGAAGCAAACCCCCAAACGAATAAGAAGGAGCTTCAAAGATCCTTGGGGCAAATCAATTTCATTCGAAAGTTTATATCTAATCTAGCAGATAAAACTAAGAATTTTGCACCACTTCTAAAATCCAAGAAAGGAGAAGAATTCCAATGGAAATCAATACACCAAGAAACCTTCGATAAGATAAAGCTGTACTTATCTGAACCACCAGTATTAATTCCCCCACGAATGGGAAAACCATTAAGATTATATCTTTCGACAGGAGACACATCAATGGGATGTTTACTGGTGCAAGAGAATGATAATGGAAAAGAACAAGCAGTGTTCTACTTATCAAAAACTTTGGCAGATACAAAAACTAGATATACACCTATGGAAAAGTGGTGTTATAGTTTGTACTTTTCCTCACTAAAATTAAGACATTATTTTATGTCCTTTACTGTCGAAGTGGTATCCCCAACATATATATTGAAATATATGTTGTCACATCCATTGTTAAAGGAAAGATTAAACAAATGGAGCCTTCATCTTCTTCAATTCGATATAAGATATATACCACAAAAGGCGATAAAAGGACAAGCGTTGGCTGATTTCTTAGCAGATCATCCATCAATTGAAGTTGATTCAGAAAATCAATTCGAAGAGGAGTATATTGATTTAGTCCCATGGAAATTATATTTTGATGGCTCTTCTACTAAGAGAGGAGCAGGCGCGGGGGATATATTTAATATCACCAAAAGGAGTCCCTACAAAAATTGCAATACAATTAGATGGGCTTTGTACAAATAATAGGGCGTAGTATGAAGCCTTAATTTTAGGATTAGAAAGCCTTCTCGAATTAGGGGCTAAGAACGTGATTATAAAAGGAGATTCCCAGTTGATAATAAATCAATTAAAGGGAATCTTCAAATGCTTTAGCTCAACATCAATTCTAGGAAATGCCAGAATTAAGAAGCTACTGGAATATTTTTATGAAGTAAGAATACATTATATCCCTCAAATCGAAATTGAAATAGCTAATGAGCTAGCTCAATTAGCATCAGGATATAAAATTCCTTGGAGTTATTTTCACGAAAATATTACAATTGAAGCTAAGGATCTTATTCCATTCAAAAGAGAGTAACAATGAAAATTAATAAAGTTGATATTATGACTAAAGAAGGTGATTGGAGAGAGGAGATAATAGAATATCTCCAAGAACCATCGAAAAAGAAGTACTCCAATAAGTTACAACTCGTAGCACATCGATATGTATACGATGGGGAACAACTATTTTGAAAATATGTTAGCGATCTATTACTAAAATGTTTAGATTTAGACGATGCTTTTCTAGTCATGGGAGAAATACATGAAGGCATATGTGGAGCCCATCAAATAGGGCAGAAAATGAGATGATTGGTACACCAGTATGGATACTACTGGCCAACAGTCACTCGAGACTGTATACAATATGCAAAAGGATGTAGACCTTGCTAAAAACATGGTGGTATTCAACGAGTTCCATCAGCTTGTAGACGCCAAAAAAGCGCCTTCAGATTTTCCCGCAAAAGCCCGATGATGAAAGGAGTAATTTATAAAACTTGAATGCTATTTTTGCTTTGATAGGTAAAATAAGGTCTCAGATTTTTCCTTGATCACTCCTTAATTTCCACTTCCTTTAAAAGCCCCTTTCAAGAGCTTTCCATTGCTTCCTTCCGTGTCAAAATACGATTCCGCACCTAAGAGTTATGGCCAAACGAAGTTAAGGGTCAAAACAGATGTAGCCGAATACTGTAGACCGTGTGTCCCGCCCAATTTGGGAGTTCACTTGGTTGGTCTAATTTGTGAGCCTTATATTTCTGGATTCCTTATTCAAATATATTTCCAATGACATATCATGAGCCCATTCCACATTCCGAACCAAGGAGTTACGAGCCCAACATTGATGCGTACTGCAAAACTGACCTCTCCTTACTATTTCGGATATATCTCGAGATGCACAAAACATTTGGGCCTGAAACCAAAGCCATTTGAAACTAAACCCAATAAGCTTTCTAAATCATCTTGAATTATTCAATTTGGAGCCCAAACGAGTGAGATATGACCCGGCAAACATCCAGTTGGCAGCTGACTAAGCTTCAAGCCCGACTATTTTTCAGCCCAAAATCCAAATTTCGGCTCCTTTTCAGCCGTCCAGCCCTACTTCCTGCGCCTATAAATACGACCCTCCTCACTCAGTTCAAAACACACAGTCTACAGTTGACACCATTTATTCTCAATAGTATTGACTCTGAGCTTCTCCCTCTTTCTTCCATAAACAATTCTATTCTATTCTCGGGAGAATTGACACCGAGTTTCCCCCTCCTTCAAAACTTGAGATCTTGTCTTTTACTATTCTTGTCAAATATAGCCTACAGTTCAGGTACTAACTCCTAAGGGCTCAAATCAAATTAATTGCCTAATTGTTTATTTTCTAGTAGTCATAATGTAGATATCATGCTAGAATAACGTCTTTTATTGCTTCCTAAATATTGTCCTTCCAAGCATGTCTAGTCGTTGTAATGCTCAACTTGTCAATCAAATGCATGTCTAAACAAGGGTTAAAATAAATGTTGTGATGCTTGTGATGAACCAATTAAATAGTCTAAGTCTAGGTTGTTAATCCGGTTTGTGTGGGAATCATGTCTTTAAATTATTAAGCAAACTTGAGTTAGTAGAGGCCGTCATAATACGGGCGAGTTGGGTGCCTAACACCTTCCCACCTCGTACCTTTGCCCCCGAACCCTTTATTCTTGGGTACTCATATGTTCTATATGAGCGGGAGTCTTTCTAAACGCATGATTAGTTCACTTATCGCGCTATTGGGTTGTCCCTTCGGATTCTCCCTTCGTTTTGTCCCTTCGGTAAAACGCCGATAGCAGATTTGTGACCTCTTTCATGGTTTTTATTCAATTCAAGTCTTTTCAAAAGCTTTTCTAACTCGATGGTTCCTTGAACTTATCTAAACCCCCAGCTTACAAATTTTCTATGAGGACACACTCCGTGGCGAGAAATCTCGGGTCCTTACAGTGGCGACTTCACTGGGGATTTATTTAAGAGGGTGAGACTCGAAAGTCAAGTTTGCTTAATTGTTTAATAACATGTTCCATATTGCATCATTTGTATGTGCTTTGTCACAACCTTTTGACCCTTATCGACCCTCGAGGAAGTTTGTGTCGTAACGCGTAGATAACCCGTATATCTAAAGGAATACACAGTTGTCCTATCGTGCAAACCGACGCTTCCTCACCCATGACTCATCGACTCTTGTTGGTGAAAAAGAATTACAATTGATGTGTCGATCATCCGCCGAACGGAAATTGTAATTTATCGTGGTGACCTCACAGGAGCCAAAAGCCTCTAACCCACATTCGTGCATTCTCTTGCCTGTTGTGCATGTATCGTTGTAATGCCCGCCTGATCACATGTTTGCCTGTAAACTGCGTCGTTATAATGCTTGCCTGAATGCCGTGACTATGTGCCAACATGTACTTACGTGCTAGGAGTCTTTTTTCTTTTATTTTTATCTAGTTCCTAATGCCCCAAAAAAAAGGTGCGAGAATTCTATTCAAGGAACACTCGTTTCCCCGAT
Organism: Tetragonia tetragonoides; assembly: GCA_038025085.1. Classification (NCBI taxonomy): domain Eukaryota; kingdom Viridiplantae; phylum Streptophyta; class Magnoliopsida; order Caryophyllales; family Aizoaceae; genus Tetragonia; species Tetragonia tetragonoides. Next base: position 26,802,892 of record CM076141.1, read on the forward strand.
GATATATATTCATAGAGCGTCGAAGTCATGAACAATTTTCTAGGACCTTTTAGCAAAAAAAAAAGAGTCAGTCTCTCCAATTCCCCTCTCCCACGCTTTTTTTATTCTTCTTTGTTGTTTTGATGTAATTCGGATTCGACAAAAAAAAAAAAAGGAAAAAAGTTAATAATTCGGAAAATCAAAAATTGCCGAAATTTTCTCCTTTTTTTTTATTTTTTATTTATTTTATTTATCCCATTTTCTTTGAGTCTAGAAAAATCAAAAAAAATAAAAATAGGATGGTCCGTCTTTTTTCTATTTTTCTCATTTTCGTTCATCGACTTCATTTTTCCTTTGATATGAGGGGAAGTAATCGGGCATTTAGGCTTAGGTTTTTATTTTCTTCTTTTCCATTTCTTCACATTGCATTGCATTGTACGTATTAGACGCTCCATGCTAGGATTCATAACTAATCGTCATGCATACATTGTCGTTATTTTGCATCTGCATTTGTACAAAAGTCCGAGTCTTGCATTCGTCATTGTCTCCATTTGTTCACTACCTCTCATGCACTAGAAGTCTAGACGACTTGATCATAAGTTTTCTAGGGTCATTTTGCGTCAATTCATTGTCATACATGTCATGGTCAGTCCGCCATGCATCTTGCATGTTGTTGTCGTAACTCTGTCATTGCATTGTCATCATCATACATTCGAGTTCATATAGACATTCTTAGATTCATTCACCTTAGGAGCTATCGAGGGTCTTCTAAAAATCATGAGTCTTTGTTTTCAAGTCCTTTCTTTAACGTCTTTCTAAGTTGAGACTTGTGTTCAGGATTGGGGGCTCGAGGAAGAATTACGGAGACAAAGGTTGGGCTTGATCATCCGGAAGATTGGTTCGTATACAAGCTACTTCCAAGACACCACCACATTCCAAAAGGCCATCACCCCATAATCCATCACCACTACAAAGCTCGCCACCATTCAATACATCCCCTTACCTCACCAATCACACCCACAAACTTCACCATGGTCAAAACCACCGACGAGAGGCTTGATGAGCTCATGAGTGAGTTGGAAAGGGTGTGACTCAAGGTCAAAGATTTAGAAAAGAAAAAAGAGGATGAAGCAAGAATCCTCTCTGACTCCGACTTTGAGGAAGAAGGACCAAATGCCAAGCTAGCTAAGATCAATTCTGTGCTCGAAAACAGCGGCCTGTTTGCCAACTACCATGCTAATGTTGGTAAAGTCAATCTCAAAGTCAAAGGCAAGCTTCCAGCCAAGTTCTCCATGCCCGAGGTTCCGACATTCATTGGAACTAATAATCCACAAGACCACTGCAAGGCCTTCACTACTGCCATGGTTTTAAGAGGAGTTGACAAAAATATCTACATTCACTTGTTCTCACAAACTCTTGACGCTCCGACTCGTCGTTGGTTCTAGACCTTGAGTTTGAAGAACAACCGCACTTGGTCAGATTTCACTACAGTCTTCCTTACACGCTACAAGGAAAATGTTGCTCTACCTATGACCCTTCGAGAGTTAGAGATCACCAAGCAAGAAGAATATGAGAGATTCACTACCTTCTTTCAGTGTTGGAGTCTAAAGATAGCCGAACTGGTCGAGTGACCTTCGCATGCTGATCAAATCCGCCAACTCATCAAGAATCTGCAACCTGCTTACAAGGAACACCTCAGGTATCAAGCGATTGACTCCTACAACCGGCTCTATGCCGTGGGTATCCTAATTGAAGATAACCTTCTTAAAAATTCCACTTAAGTCGTGAACAACGCGAGTATCTACAAGGGGCTGTCCTCCATATCCCTATCAAACAACCCGTGCTCGAGAAGATGAAGAGAGCCGAAGTCTCCTAGTGTGCAAGTCTAGTCGAGTCCAGTCAAGTTTAATGATGTCTAGTTTGTCTTTTCAATTCGTCCATAGAGTCTAGCTTACTTCTCATGTAATGCTTTCCTTCGATTCAATAAAGATTGCATTTTGATTCCCATCATTGTTCTTTGCTCAATCCTATGACGAACTTAAGTTGCCTATGACAGAATAAAAAAAAAATTCAAAAAAAATTCAAAAGAAAGCCTTCATTGTGGAAACCATCAAACAAAAACTCCCTAATGATCATCCCCATAGAGGACATACAGTTGAACCGTCCGTGCTGAGGACATGAGGGATTCATTTGGCACCTCACATCAATATCCTTTACTACCCTATACATCATTACCACTTGCAACCCTTTGAGCCTTAAACACATAGCCTTTCATTTCTTAACCAAATCATCCTTACCCGGGGAATGGGTGTGTGCGACATGGGAATAGAAGCAACCTTCTAGGCAAGGGGGACCGACCTACAAAAGAGCCACCGAGAGAAATACCAAAAAAAAGAGAGAACTCGAAAGTTCAAGAGCAAAAAAAAAAAACAAGAGAAAAAAAATTTCGAGAGAGATCAAAGATCCAAAAGAGTGCAAACACTTCAAGCACAACCAAACGGTGGCCTTACCTAAACATTGATCCCTAAACCACCTTGCCATTATAGCAAACTTCTTTTCCATCCAGCATACTTTAGGGAGGGGGATTACATTGGGTTTATTTGAGCCTTTATCCTTTCTTTGTCACCTTAACCCAGCCTGACATTACACCCCAAAAGCCCTCCAAGAGGTACGACCATTTAATTGTATAGTCCTGAACTACGTTGGCCTGATTCCACAAACTGGATACGTAGGAAACCTCAAGGAGGTCCGACCATGACAACCACTTTGTCACATGATCATAAGGAGATTTTCGATTCCACCATTCTCATCTAAGGCTAAAAAAAAAAGAATGAGCCCGGTAGGTTGAAAACCCGAAAGGGTGGCCTAGGCAAAAGTTAGGGCAATAAAAAAATGACGAACAAAATTCAATATCTTGAGGCAACTTAAATTTATGAGGATTTAGAGCATTGTTTCAAATGTAAGCGCTCTTTGTTCAGTCGTCTAGAGGTCATACTCATCGCCTTACTCGTAGGCTTGCACACAGACTTCCCAACTAGGGGCTTTTTCAGAATGAGTCGGTTCCTTGTCTGCTACGTTCAAAGTTGTCCATTTCGTCCCCATACCTTAAGTTAGGATATTTTGTACCGCTGCATCAACATCCTAGCTCCTCGAGTAGGTCATAATCATCAAGAACCACACATCAAACTGGGGGCTGATTCTCCCTTGAATGCACCCAGTCTTGTCCACTTGTCTCTTCCTCTGTCAAGATCACCACAAGAATGAAAATCTTGATCACAAAAACTTTTCCCATATGAAGACCCTCTTCAGACCCTATAGGAGAGTCGTGCATGTTAGGCTAGGCCGCATGAAGCTATGAGTCAATAGAGTCTACATACATCATATTCGCATAAGTACTAGAGTCGCCTTCAAAGTCATGCATGTGTACATAATTTCTCAGTGTCTTGAGTCCCCGCGTGTTTACATGTCAATTCCCCTTTTCCTTGTGCATATTACTATGTCATGTCTTGTGCATCTTGTCATGGTCGGTCGGGCATGTCTATTGCTTCTTTTCCCTATGTGCATATTTCCACTGCAGATTTGAGTCTACCCGCTCTCCATCGAAACCAGCAAGCCCGAAACTCGTGATCAAGCCCAGAAGAGACCTTCCAACTACAACCAAAAATGGAAATAACCTTCCAACAACAGCCAAGTGCGCGCGAGGCCCCTGCTGTCCCACGACTTTTTTCCAGCCCAGAAGTCGTTAATCCAGTTTGTTCGCGGCAAAATTAGTACCAAGCGCGCGGGAGCGAGTCCCTTTGGCCCACAAATTCAAATTCCATAGTTGGCGCATCATACGGTACCAATTATCTTCAGGTAAAACTAACCCAATTATTTTTGCAGGTCCCAAATACTCGAGCCCGGATTTATGCCCGGACGACATTTATCGCCCAGAGTGTCAAATTATTTTAAGCCCGGTAAATCTGCTGGCCTCATCAATGTCCCAATGTCTCCAAAATCCCAATGTCCCAATGTCCCAAAGTCTCAATGTCCCAAAATCTCAATGTCTCGAAGTCTCAATGTCCCAACGTCCCAAAATTGGGTCAGTCAATGTCCGCTTAAGCTATTGCAGTTAAACTGTCCTTCTATGAGATCACAAATTCGGGTCAGTCAATGATCGCTTGAGCTATTGCGGTTAAACTGTCCTTCTACGAGATCACAAATTCGGGCCAGTCAATGATCGCTTGAGCTATTGCGGTTAAACTGTCCTTCTACGATATCTTAAATTCGGGCCAGTCAATGATCGCTTAAGCTATTGCGGTTAAACTGTCCTTCTGCGAGGTCACAAATTTTTGGGTCAGTCAATGGTCGTTTAAGCTATTGCGGTTAAATTGTCCTTCTGCGAGGTTACAAATTTTGAGGTCAGTCAATGGTCGCTTAAGCTATTGCGGTTAAACTGTCCTTCTGCGAGGTCACAAATTTGGAGTCAGTCAATGATCGCTTAAGCTATTGCGGTTAAACTGTCCTTCTACGAGGTTACTATTAATTATGTGTCAGTCAATGATTGCTTAAACTGTTGCATTTATACTGTCCATTATTTCTTATATGTTTCAGTCAATGATTGCTTAAGCTATTTCATTTAAACTGTTCATATGTTTTAACCATTTTACAGCCGTCATTTTGATTACGCTGTCTCATCGACCTTTTCATTCCTTGTGCAGGGACGGAATCTCGGCATCCGCCGAGTGGTCCTTAGTCACTGTTTACTTAGAATAAAGCATTAATACTATTCACTCTCACCAGTGTTACTTCCCATTTACTGCCATTATTTTTAATCGCGCTGTCTCGTTGACTTTTTCGTTTCTCGTACAAGGACGGAATCTCAACACCCGCCGAGTGGTGTTTAGTCACTGTTTGTCGAAGCATTCTGCATTGATCATTCTCAAAGTATTACTAACTTTTTTATTCACTCTGATTACAGGTCCCCAGCAGACGTTTAGACCATCTACTAGCGGTGTTCTATCCTGCTAACCAAAACCTTTATTTTTCTTGTGTTCACAGAGATAAAATCTTAGCACGCTACGAGCATGTCCCAACTCAGGTTTGTCTTCATATGTATACATACTGTACACTCTCACACACCATGTGCACATCAGTATCCTGCATGTCGCCTTCAAAATACTTTGATCTTCGCTTTTACTCAAGCTTGATGAAAGTGGGGGCTTCTGTAGATGCCAAAAAAGCGCATTCAGATTTCCCCGCAAAAGCCCGACGATGAAAGGAGTAAATTTATAAAACTTGAATGCTATTTTTGCTTTGATAGGTAAAATAAGGTCTCAGGTTTTTCTTCGATCACTCCTTCATTTCCACTTCATTTAAAAGCCCCTTTCAAGAGCTTTCGTTTTCTTCCTTCCGTGTCAAAATACGATTCCGCACCTAAGAGTTATGGCCAAACGAAGTTAAGGGTTAAAACAGATGTAGCGGAATACTGTAGACCATGTGTCCCGCCCAATTTGGGAGTTCATTTCGTTGGTCTAATTTGTGAGCCTTATATATATGGATTCCTTATTCAAATATCTTTCCAATGACATATCATGAGCCCACACCACATTCCCAACTAAGGAGTTACGAGCCCATCATTGATGCGTACTGCAAACCTGACCTCTCCTTACTATTTCGGATATGTCTTGAGATTCACAAAACATTTGGGCCTTTAACTAAATTTATTTGAAACTAGACCAATAATCTTTCCAACGCATCTTGAATCATCCAATTTGGGGCCCAAACGAGTGAGATATGACCCGAAAAACATCCAACTGGCAGCTGACAGTTGTCAGCGGCGCTGACTCAGCTTCAAGCCCGACTATTTTTCAGCCCAAAATCCAAATTTCGGCTCCTTTTCAGTCGCCCAGCCCTATTTCCTGCGCCTATAAATATGACCCTCCTCCCTTAGTTCAAAACACACAGTCTACAGTTGACACCCTCTATTCTCAGTAGTATTGACTCTGAGCTTCTCCCTCTTTCTTCCATAAAAAATTCTATTATATTCTCGGGAGTATTGACACCGAGCTTCCCCCTCCTTCAAAACTTGAGATCTTGTCTTTTACTATTCTTGTCAAATATAACCTACAGTTCAGGTACTAACTCCTGAGGGCTCAAATCAAATTAATTGCCTAATTGTTTATTTTCTAGTAGTCATAATGTAGATATCATGCTAGAATAACGTCTTTTATTGCTTTCTAAATATTGTCCTTCCAAGCATGTCTAGTTGTTGTAATGCTCAACTTGTCAATCAAATGCATGTCTAAACAAGGGTTAAAATAAATGTTGTGATGCTTGTGATGAACCAATTAATAGTCTAAGTCTAGGTTGTTAATCCGGTTTGTGTGGGAATCATGTCTTTAAATTATTAAGCAAACTTGAGTTAGTAGAGTCCGTCATAATACGGGCGAGTTGGGTGCCTAACACCTTCCCACCTCGTACCTTCGCCCCCAAACCCTTTATTCTTGGGTACTCATATGTTCTATATGAGCGGGAGTCTTTCTAAAAACATGATTAGTTCACTTATCGCGCTATTGGGTTTTCCCTTTGGATTGTCCCTTCTGTTTGTCCCTTCGATAAAACGCCGATAGCAGATTTGTGACCTCTTTCATGGTTTTTATTCAATTCAAGTCTTTTCAAAAGCTTTTCTAACTCGACGGTTCCTTGAACTTATCTAAACCCCCAGCTTACAAATTTTCTATGAGAACACACTCCGTGGCGAGAAATCCTGGGTCCTTACAGAGCTAAACTCCATAGTATAATTAACCCTTTGCCATTTCGAGGATGGCCAATGGATATCATTGGGGAAATTAGGCCTGTTTCATTTAAACAACATAAATATGTTTTAGTAGCCACTGATTATTTTACAAAATGGGTCGAAGCGAAGCCCTTTATAAACATAACATCAAGTGATATAGTGGATTTTATTAACGAAAATATATTTGCTAGATTTGAAATCCCTGAAACTATTACAGTAGATCACGCTAAAGTGTTTAACAGTGATGAAATAAAATCTTTTCTAGGAAGATTATCTGTTAAATTAACAAACTCTACTCCTTATTATGCCCAAGCAAATGGACAAGCCGAATCAACTAACAAGACCATAAAAAGAGGAATTGCCAAAATGATAAAAGACAATCCTCGAAAATGCCATATTTACTTTTAGAGACTTTATGGGCTTATCAAACTAGTCCTAGAGAAAGCATACGAGTAACCCCATTTCAATTAGTATTTGGACACGAGGCAGTCATACCTGTCAAAATGAATATTAAGTCTGAAAGAATAGTTAAACAAATTAATCTATCTTCACAAGAATACGAAGAGGCTATGAATATTGAACAATTGGGTCAAGAAATCCTACAAATCGAAGCATTGCAAAATATTCACAAGCTAAAGAAACAAACTGAAAAATATTACAATCGAAAAGTAAAAAAGAGGCAGTTTTCCAAAGACGAATTGGTATGGAAAACAATATTCCCTGAAGGACAAAAAGACAAGTTCTATGGAAAGTGGTCTCCAAATTGGGAAGGACCATTCATTATCGAAAGTATTGAACCAGGAAATGCATATAAATTGCTATATACGAATGGCAAACAATTTGGACGAGCAATAAATGACAAATATCTAAAGAAATATTTTCCTTCGACTTGGGATACATATAAAGATAACATTTACAATAGATTCCCGCAACTCTGGGAAGAAATAAACGGGGAGTAAACCAAAATTAGAAGAAAGTTCTAATCTCTTCGAAAATAAGAGACAAATACGAATGTTTTAAATATCAAAATTTGGCAGAAGAACTAAGGAATTGCCTGATAACAGCAAGAAGTAATGAGATAGAGGCCTTCAAATCCTGATAACCAGACAACTGAGCGACTCGAACGTCCCGAGAAGCAGTAAGGTCAGAAATATGGGACTCAACATCCTATTTCCTCTTTTCATGAGCAACCATTAGATCGACAACCTCTATCCTACGACGAGATAAAGAATCAATCTTGTCTTCGATAGCGATAAGCTTCATCTGAGCCGCATCATAAAGCTGTCGTTTTTGCTGAAGGGATGACTTACCAGCTGGTGAGGTCAGCCAAAAGATCAGTAGGACGAGCCCAACTGTCCAGGTCAGCCTCAAGAATCCCCTCAGAATGGGCATTCTGCAAGTCTTGTACAGCTGAGATCAGGGAGCTATTATCTCGAAGTACCAAATCTCGAAGATCCGTAGGGAAGTGCTGTTGATTAGATCTGACGAAATCCTCCAAAGCCAACGTAGCGGATACATCTGACCAATTTGTCTCGAGAGCATTCAACAAACGAAGCCCTTCTTTCTTGATGGTATCAGAAATTCCAAGGCTGGGAGCCAAAAGGTCATCAAGTATGGTCATCAAAGAACCTACAGAAAAAAAAATATCGAAATGAGAAAACTAAATCTTCAGAAAAAACCATGGCAACTAGAATATCAAAATCATACTCGAAGGAGCAATTGTCATAGGTTGAGAAGCGCCTACAGAAGACAATGAGAATTTCTTGTCAGATTGATTGGTGAGACGAGCAGCAGGAACAGAAAAAACGACAACCTGATCCTCAACCATTGGAGAAGGAATGGGGTTCATATTCTGACCTGATTATGAAAAAACAAAAGTGGTTAAGGGAATATGAAAGAGAACTAACGACAAAACTCTTATATAGAGGGGACAATAAATTAAACTTACCAGATGCTGGATCAGAAGAAGACGAAGGAATAATAGCCGAGTCTTTATTTGCATTAATATCTGGCATAACAAGTTGTTGGAAAGGCAAAGAGACAGGATCAAAGGGAACTGCAAGATTCGAAGAACATCCTGCCCCTACACGAAATGACCAATTACCAAAATAAGTAAAACTACAAAAGAATTTACATACAAAAAGAAAAGGCAAGTAAACAAGAGACCTTTATCCAAGCTAGATGCCTGATTAATAGGCTTAGGTTGAAGGGTCGTCCCTTCTATATGTAACAGAGGAAGTCGAACCTACATACACGAAAACTTATGTCAAATTGATCGAAAGAAAACAAATCAATTTCGAAAAAGATCCTTGAAGAGAAAGTACCGATGAAGTGGGAATAAATGCTTCAATGGCATTTAGAGTTTGCAGAAAGGGGCCAACATCCTTGGGAAATAGCTTATGAAGAACCTTCTCAAGGCGAGAATGCAAAGTAGTGATACCAAAGTAGGAGTTGAAGAATTGAGTCCACCAAAGCAAATACTCAGGTTCGCAGGAACAAATTCGAAACCAAGGAGGAATATCTACAGCCTCCAAACGATTTCGAAGGAGAACATGACTCCGAAGATTCACCTCTGAAGATTGGTTTTCCGAACCCATATCGATAGAGGCTTGGCTCTGCCTCGTATTCCAATGATGATTTAAAGTCTCACCTATATAAGCAAAGAGATGGGCTAATTGATCAGTTTACAAAACTGAGCCAAAAACCTCACCTCTCTCTTTCTCCTCACCGATTCTCTCTCTCTCTCTCTCTCTCTCTCTCTCTCTCTCTCTCTCTCTCTCTCTCTCTCTCTCTCTCTCTCTCTCTCTCTCGGCCGCACACACACTCTCTCTCTCCTCCCCCTTGCTGCCGCC